>JAMWET010006814.1:1845000-2252500 GCA_024036415.1 Prochilodus magdalenae | reverse complement strand
ACTAGCTTCATAGCTCAAGTGCAAAGCTAATGAAGCACACTTCAGACAAAAACTTTATCTTGGCAGGGTGACTATGTAAAGTGGAGAACTGTGTTTTGAGAACCTTGTCTTTGAGTTTCTAAGTCCTTAAGATTTTCAGCATGTAATTACCACTGTCTGTGGCTCTGGATGATAAAGCAAAACTTTAAAGTAGATCTTCACACCAAGCAAACTTAACTCTAACTGTGCTTAGCGATTTTGTGGATATGCTGAAATGCTCAGCTTTACTCACTGTCATCCATGCGGAACTCAGTGGCCCTTATGTTCCAAGGATTTTAAGAGTGAGCTAGCATGAGTTATCGCCTTTTATATCCATGCAGTAATTGGACCAGAAAGAAGGACTAGTTCTAGATCTTACACCAAAAGTGGTGATAAACATGGGCCAGTGAGTTCTGAGTGTTTTATGAGTGTCCCAGACCTCCCTCAAAGCTTTCCTCCAGCATATGTGTATTATACCTTGCAGTTTTATGCCGTTATGCCTGAAATACCCATATTACCCTGTTTTACGCTGTACTGCACCTCACTGAAGAGAGAATGTAGAGCATCTGGCTGCTAATGGCTACTGCACCGCTGCCTGTTTGCATTCCATGCATTACGCTCCATGTAAAGCTTTTCTGTGCTTGACAAGGCTTGTGAAAGATCTGCAGTGTAGCAGTTGTGTTTTAGTGAGGCAGAATAAGACAGCACCAGTGAGGAGTCGCTTCGAAACACCTGAATGACTTTGTGTGGTGTTATCTTAGCATTAACTGCGGAAACACTGTACAGCATGCATTTGCTATCCTCTAATGTGTTAAAGCTTTCCAAGTCTTTGCATTGTTTAGTCACACATTCAGAAAAGTCATGCCGTTGAAATATATGCAAAATGAAAAGAGATGTTACGTAGTCGTCTGAAGGGGAAGCTGTTTGTAAACCTCGTGAAACCGAATTGTTTGTCTTTTCTGAAACTTCCGTCATCGGTCTGTCCAGACTAGTGTGGGGCAGTGTGTTATGACATGAGCTGTCTAAACAATATGTGCGCCTGTGGGTGTTGTCATGCCGCAGAGCAGGCAGTGATGTATCCTGGTCACTCGTCCATGCTTAACCACTGTGCTGGCTCCGCTCAGCTCAGTTTTATTTGTACAGCACTTTTTACAATAGACATTGTCTTGTGGGTCAGAAATGTGGGTCCAGCACAAGTTAGGATAAACTTTTCAACAGGCATAAAGAAAAATACTTGTGAGGAACCAAGATTCAAAAGCACTCCCTAAGAACATGATTCTCAACAACAGCAAATCTATTCCAGTGCTTATTGGGATGACGGCAGGACACCCTGGACAGGTCACTACTCCATCACAGGACAGACATACATAACGGTGGGAAATCTCCAACCCATTTGACTGCATGTCTGTGGACTGCGGAAGGAAACCAGAAAACCCAGAGGAAACCCCAGCACACATGGTGAGAACAAGCAAAGTCCAAACAGACAGGACCCTGGTCACCTGGCCAGGGAATCAAACCCAGTTTCTGCTTGCTGTGGGCTGAAGGCGCTAAGCTAACATGTATCTATGTATCTCTTAGTTGACACACACACACACACACACACGCTCACGCACACACACACACACACATATGTATGTATATATATATATATATATATATATATATATATGTATATATCAGACGTGGTGGTGGTGTGTTAAGTGTGTTTTGTGTTGTGAAGGACTACCGGATGACCAACACAAACTGTGCAGCAGCAGATGAGCTTCCTGGCTTTACATCTCTAGCTTTACATCTACAAGGTGGACCAGCAAGGTAGGAGTGTCTAGAGTGTTTAACACTGATCCATTAATGCAGATTTCCAATTGTAGAACTACAAGTTGCCCCCTAATGGGAAGTGGAGCTTATAAAATGAATTTAGAATTGAAAAAGTTTACATACATTAAGGTAATCATAATGTTATGCCTGATCAATTTATATCACATATACTGAAGTTTTGTGTTTGCTCTTTTACATGTGTATTTTCTTTTTATTCTGCTTTTCACATTTTCCACATCTCTGCTAAAGTTTTTAGAAATTAAGGGAAGTACTTTAGAGAATGGACTAGTCAGGTATGTTGTCAATGGATGAAATGAGCATTATTATGGATTTCATATTAGCCACTTTACTATCTTTCAAATACAGCTCCATCAGCACAGCTGTAATGGAATCCACCTGTTGCTTAAATATTAAAATATTGGCCAGTGAGGTTTTCTTATCAAGCTTACTTGTTGTTGAGGAGAAATGTGGCTGTTTAAAATTAGCCGAAACTAAATTCTTTTTATTTGATGCCCCAAAATGTTTCTTTACAGCACCTGATAAGTGAGACAAACCCAGTAGCCTGCAGATACTGTACACTGACACCTGGAAAAATCCCTGTGAGGAACCAAGATTCAAAATACAAACACTTTATTTCAAGCACTTCAGCTAGCTAACATAGATAAAAATATAGGGACCATTCCATGAGTATCAAAACTGATTGCAGACTTAATGGCCATGTAAAATGTATATGTGTGTAAATTAGATTTCTGGCCAAACCATTTCTTAAAGAATGCACAGGCCTCTGGGGTGTGCTGTGTGATTGAGAAATCCATGCTGCTTCAGAGGTTTGCAGGTTCTTGGGACTGCCTAGAGATCTGTGGTTTCGTGGTTTCCAGTGTCTCTCCTGTCAAACTGCCTGACACTAATCTCATTAAATATGCAAGCTTTATTATACATATGGTACAGATCAAACTTTGCATTAGCCCAAAACATGCACGCATTGTTCCAAAGGAAGCCATCTGGAGGCTACGCCTGCAGGCTGCGGCAGGCCGCGTGGTTGACTTCGACCTGCATGCAAGTTCAAAGCCTCTCTGGCGAGTGGACATTTTTAAAGGAAACATGAAAGCACCTCTCAACACCGTGGATCAGCAGAGAGGGTGAAAGCTAAAGGAAACACTCGCATGCCGTGCTTCTCTTTTAGCGTCGACAGCTGCAAGGACTGGTACAACCACAGCTACCTTCAGGAACCCGACCAGCATGTTCTCTGTTCTAAAGCAACTTCTTTGTTACAATGTGATCAGTTAGCCCAAACAATAATTCAAGTAGGTTTTTCTGTAGTTAGGAAGAAAACAAGACCTGTTGACTTTGCTGGGTAAGGTGTGTTAGAGGTGGGCCTATTCCTAGACAATGGGTGCTATCTCATTAAGCACATTTAGCAGTGTTTTAGCTCCACAAGACCTAACAAATGACCTAACCAGGTTTAATGGGCACTAACAACTTTCTGTGTTAATGCAGGTGTTCACATCATAGCATAAAACCTGAGGAGGAGTCAAGCTACTTCATCTGTGCATGTAGAATGTAAAGCATGTATAGCAGTACGAAACATAGCTGTCTCCTTTATATTAGTGCTTACTGGATTACTTTTCACTCCTAACACTTTACACTGTTAACTCCACAACACAATGCCGAAGAAGGTAATGGTCAGTGTTTTGGGCCTCTTACAGCTAATTAAAGGACACTAGAGCATTAACACATAAGATCACTGAGACAAACTCTAAATGTTTTTCCAAGTACACACATCATCAAAAAATAATTGTACCCAAAAGAAATCAGCCTACAGGAATGAAACTTGGTGGGTACCGTAGGTCTGACATTGTGAGATATATGAATAATTCAGGTTATATGTTTGGACAGGGCCTTATCATTGTACCTGAGTGACGCAACAGCCATGATTGCAAACATTAAGTGAGCGAGTGATTACTTCCATGAGTCATCCTGTTAGTGCTAGCACTATTGTCAGACGGCTACATGACGCAATATTGGCCATATCAGTCTAAATTTAACTTCTCATTTCAGTTAACTTCAGTTAAATACGATTTCCCAGTAAATTAAGTAGCACTTACATTCAGATGGCTCTTCAGGTGTTAGTGTGTAAATGCTATACAATTTATGTTGTGGTGCTGGCTACCACAACAGACAGACAGACAGACAGACAGACAGACAGATAGATAGATAGATAGATAGATAGATAGATAGATAGATAGATAGATAGATAGATATAGCAGGAGAATTACAGGTATCATTGTGGGCCTTTTACTTTAATTTGTACATAGGGCTAAAGGCATTTCCTATAGCATAGCTTGAGTAAAGTGTGCATTAAACAACATTCATGTGATGAACGCCACAAATGTCATGAAGAATAGAAAAGTAACTGTGGAGGTCCGACTTTGTCCGCCAACCTTCACGCTTTACTTTCTAAGAGCATCTCCAGCGGTGAAAGCAGCAACCATGTTAACTTTTATTCTTCTTCTATTTAGTGTGTTGGTGTAGCTCAGCGGATAACACCACGAACCACCACCATGTGGGAGACTGGGGTTCGAATCCCAGTCTGGGTGACTATACTGTGCTACACCAATAAGAGTCCTTGGGCAAGACTCCTAACACTACACTGGCCTCCCTGTAGTATGATTACCCTTGTAAGTCGCTCTGGATAAGAGCGTCAGCTAAATGCCGTAAAAGTATATCCCCTCATTTTTTCACTTTCAAATGTGGATTCTTGACGAGAGAAGGTGGCTCTCTTACCAAGAGCTTCAGCCATCTTTTGCTATCTGCTCTTTGATCATTTAACCAGGAACACAGCTTTCAACATGACTGATAGGTGGTTAGAATATGTCATCAGGGCAGCAGTGCAATCGCCTCTTGAGGTACAAAGTTATCTGGCTATGCAAGAAACCCTCTTTGTGTGACAGGCCCCTGAATTGGGAACACCTGACTGATTTTTGGGCACCCCTGGTGAAACTGAATGTTCCATTGAAAATTTATTTTCCTACACATCCCCTATGGAATGGAAAGCTATTGAATATTTAATATTTTTATATGTTATGTTTTCCAATAAACAAAGTCTTGCACTAAAATTAAAATGCTAAAATGACTCTGAATTGTAGTAAAATTATCAAATTATGATTTAATGATCCACTGAATCATTTGCTAAGGAATTAGAACCATAGTGAGCTCAAAGGCTCACACCTCTACTGTTCAGTATTGTGTAAAAATGTTGATCCACACCTTCACTCAGCTAATCACTCATAGCAGATCCAGAGAGCTGCCTAGAAAAACAGGCCTTTGCTCCTGGAGCGCATTCTCAGGGCATGCAGCACCGGTGACCTTCAGGGCTGTGAGATAAAGAGAGTCAGGCCAGGATCTGTTTGTGACTGTATGGAGGTTCCAATGTTTATTTTTAACTTGTCAGAGTGGGAGCTGAACAATGGGAATATTGACAGTATAGAGGCTCGAATGAGCTGGTTTGTTTGAGTGTTTTAGCGCGGTGGGCTCTCGGGACGAGCTGCCTCTTTGTGAAACTTCTGTATTGTATTTCTTTCCTCTGCCAGAGTGAGCTTCCTGCGCTGGGGCAGTGTCGACCTGCACTGACCCCACTTTCCTGTGCTGGGGGTCTGAGCTGGGACTGCCACGAGCCCGCAGGCCCTGCCCACAGCCTCCACACACATATAGAGAAGAGGCTTTATACAATGTCAGGTCGTATCTATGTGTTATACGTATGTAATGTGTATATAAAAAACTTTGAGTATTAAAGCTAAAAATGGCTTCCTCCTGGAAACCGCCCCCTTTGGAGAAACATGTTTTTGTATTAACAGCAATCATAGGTAAGTATCTGTATGTGACACTCCTATGCAATAGTAGTATGTTGTGTATATTTACACACATCATCATATAAATAGTTGCACCCAGAAGAGAGTGTTGGATGTCAATGCTATTCTTAAGAAAGATAAATGCTACCAGGAGCAAAAATGTGATGATAAATTTAGACAGATCAATTTAGTCCAATATTTTGTGTGCTACACATACAGAAGTAATGTCTCTCAGTATTTTGTCAGGCTGCTGTTCTTGCTATTGCAACATGCCAGACTTCTCAGCATAGAGTTGTAGATGTTCCTAATGCTGTCTTGTGATAATCCATACCATGTAGCTTGAATATGCTCACACAACTCCTGCAGATTGTGCGGTAGGGGTGGAGGTGGAGTGACACCAGGCCTTCTGAACATGTGACATGTGACAACAAACCTTCCATCTTGGTGCTGACCACACTGCCTCCACACATGGATTTGTTGGTCGTCTCCACCAAGACAAAAGCAGGACTCGCCACTGAAGATGACCCCCTGCCATTCTGAGTCACTCCATGACAGTCTGGCACGACACCATTGCAGCCTTTGGCGACATTGATGTTCATATAGTCCAGCCATCTGCCGATGGTGCAGGGTGACTCATGAAGGACATCACTGCTTGCTGAATGTTCACAATCCTGGGTGTTGGGTCAGGCAGGTACAGTAATGAGGCCTGTCCTTGTTTATGTCACATGCGCAGGTGAGTGTGAAATATGAACTATTCACATGTCTCACAATGTCTAACCTACTCACCAAGTTTCATTCCTTTAAGTTGATTTCTTCTGGATGCAACTTCTTGTGCAACTGTTTTTTGACCATGGGTGTTTATATCATTGTGTCCCAAATATACTTGTATGATGATTTGTATTTATGTATAATAATAACATGTTCAATTGGGGAGACATCAATGGGGGAGATGGCACATCACTGATAGGCTTGGCTTTGATTCCCCTGCTGGGCAGCTGGGGTGCTTTCAGTTTGGAGTTTGCATGCTCCCCCCATGTCTATGTGGGTTTCCTACTAGTACTGGAGATAATAAATTTCAATCTATGAACAGTTTTTGGTAGCATAAACCTGGTGCGCACACACTGCGGTGGTGTAGACAGGGTCAGTGGTGACAATCTAGGGGGATTTTTTTTACTGGTTAGGCTTAACAATGACTATAGGTGTTTCATATGAATCGTTTAATGCCAATGAGAGAAGTTTAGAGCAAAGAAGATAGGTGATGTGATGCCAGCCAATTACGCCTTATAGTCTAATTAATCAATTTGTCAAAAAGAGACTAGATTTATTTTTGCCAATTATTGTTTTCCTTCTATATATTGCAAATGTTAAAAACAATATTTATTTGTTTTGTGATGTCATACCTTTGCCACAATTCCTAGTCAAAGTCTTAGTGTCTTTTGCCATTAAGTAAATTTAAAGTGGAGCTCCGCAGGTGTTATTAAATAATTAAAGGGTTATTCTGGCAACAAGGCCCTTCAGAGCGGTTTTAAATTCAAGAAAAACATACACCTCTAAAAACTCCCTCATGAAATGTTAGTACATTATTAGTCATGAATGCACTGGCTAATGTCTGAGATGTTGTTTTGTGATAGTTTTGTCCAAAACAATATTTGAATGAATTTAATTTTAACCATGAAAGGTGTTCTAGGGCAAAACAGTCTTCAAAGAAAACTGAATTTGGTTTTGGATAGAAAATAAAATGGATACATTTGTAATGTAAACACGATGACTCCTTCTTCTTTAACCACCGCTGTAAAGAAATTAGTGTAAACAACAACCCAGAATGACCTTATTTACATCCCAACTACTAAATTATACAGCGAGTCTGAAATATTGGTGGAATTCCTCTTTCCATCGGTGGAACTTAAAGAAACATTCTGAGAGGTGCCAGAAAAGGGCTTCATCAATATGATAACTGTTCTATATGAACCTAATTAACATCACTTAACATTGAAGCACATCCTGGTCAATTAACTATCAGTTTTTCAGGAAATTCAATCCAATATCCAGATCAAGGATCAAAATCTGTGTTCAAAAATAAGCCCAAGAGTCCTGACACGTACCCTGTGTATTAATCAAACGTGCTGAAAACCAGAGCTTTGCCCATTAGTTTTATTTATACTGAGCCGTGTTCTGCGAGTAGCCTGTGGGGCCGATTGACCTGAGGTGGTCTTTAGCGGTGCAGTTGAACAGAAGGGCAGTGCAGCTCTGTTCTCCTGCACTGACTCTTTGAACTGGGATTGTGTTGCACAGACACTCCCGCTGTAGCACTCGAAACAGGAAGTGAGAGCGGAGAACTGGAGGAAATTGGCCCTGGCCTGAAGGGACCAAAACTCCAAACCCAAAGGTCCATGACACTACACAGTCTCGGTCTGGTTTTTGCACATACACCACTACGATGGCTGCATTTAGTCAGAAGGCTGGCAGAACAGACTGCACATGAAAAATTACACCTTTAAAATGAGCTTATAGAAGCAGGGGGCTGGGGTCTCGCAAGGCACTTAATGTGTAGGTGAAAGAAGCTTTTCACTATAGTATAACAAATTAATAATGATGATGAATAAAGGGACCCTTTGACATAATCTCTATCTGCTGCATCTGTAGTCAGTTACCGTGAACAATAATTTCTTGTAGTTAAAAGGATAGAAAACTCATCGGCTCAAAACTGAAACCAATGTGAAGTTGCTTTAGCACCTGCTTATTGGATTCCATTATAAGTGAGTTTGGGGTGGCAGGGTCTCTGTTCAATTCAATACAGTTCATTTTTGTTCATGATAATCAGCTTAATGCCGCAGTTACAGCAGATAGTATAGTTTGAGAAAGACCTGCTTTTGCCAGGGGTCTGGAGGCCTTACAAAGGATTACTCAGCAGGCCAGCTTTAAGCTGTGGATGGTGGATCATTTTTTACCAGGTTACCTAACTACAGCAACTTATGCTCCATATCTAACCTGCTCCAGGGCAGGTTAAATTATGATTTCTATAATTCAGTCAAAGGGTTTAATAGAGAGAAAATACAGACTCTTTACAGTGGTGGTGACAAGAACCAGAGATCATTATGTCACCAACACAAACACCAGTGTACCCGACACGTGCCTTCAGATATTTTACAAGTAATGCTCATAATGCTAATTAGTGGTACACCTTATTTAAAAAAAATAAAATAAATAAAATTAAAAAAAAAAACACCTCCCTTTAGCCCCAATTTTTTGAGCTGGTGAATTATGTACTATTGTCACCATGTTGCCACAGTACTGTCACTGTATTTTTAGTATAATGTTGATTGCGCATTTGAGAACTAAAGATTAATTAATGCAATTAATGCCATCACACAATTTGGCTGTTAAAAATAAATAGAAGCCACAGAAAAGTTTAAATTAAATTCATTTAATGAACAACACATCAATAACCTTGATATTTCTACACATAGGGATAGCAGACCAGCACTGAGGCACCGAATCCACTACTGTCCGTTGAGGTTTGGAAATGTCTGATAGGGTTTCAGCGGCAGATGTAGCAGGCTTCTAGGGCCAGTTTGAAGTCCCTCTTCACCAGTTCCAGAAAAACATACGGCTGCCATGCTTGGCAGGCTCCAGTGGACCTTCGATGACAGGGTTGGGCTCTGGCCTTGCTCTTGAGTGGTATGGGTTCTCGGGCAAAGGCCGAGAGGTGGCCACCTTGGTCACCTAAAAGTAGACATAGAAACTGAAGGTTTATAGAAGCAATACTGAACAAATGCCAGGAGGCACTGGTCAGATCGTACTGCTCAAAACTGGTGATGATCCAAAACACACTTTTTTCAAACTGCAGCTTTAGAGGGTTAAAAAGCACTTTAAGCGATTCAAACAGTAATTTGGGGAAATTCACCTTTTTAGCAAAATTAAATTTACTTTACAACAGAGGTCCCAATGTTTATAATGGGCCAGGACCAAAAAGATCAAACCATATATAAATAAGGAAGGAGGGTAGATTACAAAGCAAGCTATTAAATTGTATATTCGAACATTACAAATTGTTAGTAAAACACTTGAAAATGAGTTTTCTCCTTGAGTGAAGGGCTGGAGAAACAGATCAAACCTTACCATTGCCAAGCTGGGCTTGTGGGCCTAACTATTGAGGTTTATTTATTCAACCCCAAATTTTACACTAGCTGTGCAGAAGATTAATGTTATATGCATTTTAAATAACCTAATATATATATATATATATATATATATATACACATACACACACACTTCGGCTTCATCTGAGTTTATCATTAAATAACAGTTCAAAGGCTATAATAGCATATAATCTAGTATTTTAGTTAATATTAATGAATGTGGTGGCCTGCCACAAACAACTGCCAGACATTTTCATATAACCGCTGAGCATAAGTACATGTCTAATGTGTATAAACCTTCACCGTGACTGATGCAAACCCTCTCAATTGTGGCTGGCCTGTTGATGTGACATGTTCACATAGCACCATGGCGACAGGAACTAGGTTAAATTAGTAACTTTTTCCAGGTATTGTTAAATCTTCAGCATCAAATCTCTGAAGCACAACATTACATTAAAAACCAAGTTAACATGCTGTAAAAAAAATAATAATACATGTACATATTCAAATTGTATTCATTTAACAAACTTTTACTTTTTCAGCTAAATATCATAGGAATGACAAGCATCTTTTTTTCTAGAAGTGTGAAACCGGTTTTAGAGTTTGGGAACAATCCACAGAATCTCTGCTCCCCCTGCTCAGTGGTCTGGGGTTTGCTTCCAGCAAACTCTGGTGAAATCAGCTGTGCATGCAAAAGCGATCCACTCCCAGGACTGCGTGTGGGGTGTGTGGGTGATCAGTTAATTTTGTAATGTGACTGCTTCATTTTAATCTGTCCCTTCCTATTATAAGGTTCGTGATGGTAGGGTGTGTGTGTTGGAAAATAATAAAAAGACCCAAATGTATGAAGCTAGTGCCCATCATTTTGCATTTTGCTGAATTGATTCATGGTTTAGATGAAATTCTTATGTGTGAAGGAGCAAACAAGCAAAGCTGAGAACAAACCAATACTGAGCCCCACGTCCAAACAAGGTCAGAATTTGCCCTGGATGTGGATTCAAGTATTTTAGACGAGAGTGAAAATGCTCTTGTGCACAAATAGACACTTTGCAGGTAGGTCAAAAGGGTGTACTGGAATTATGCAAGCGTGCCTCACCTTGGACAGGTCCCCTAGAGCGGGTCTCTCCCAGCCCAGCTTCTCCAGCACACAGTTATCAAACTCCTTCTGCTGCTTACGGCAGTATCGAAGCTCAGCCAGGTTGGAGTAGTCCAGGCAGGTCCAGTACTCTGTGAAGGACTCAGCACAGTTCCCCTTAATCTGCCTATAAAAGAAAATGCAACATAAGGACTGCTTTTAGGGGACATTTGATCGGCTAGTTTAGATGGCATTAAGTAATGTCAGCACTTTTACACTTTTTTTTTTTTTTTTTACACAATACTGTTCAGTTGCGTACATAAGTAAGTGGCTTTTTCTTTTTGCATCTCAGCTCTATAACTCATTTTTTTTAAAGTCATAGAGATCCCCTTACACTTCACGTTTGCTTTCTAACTCACTATTTCTGCATGTTTACACTGTGGACAAAACAGTTTACTTCAGCCTCCTCAGCACGCGGTTAAGAAAGAAGTCCAACAAAAGGTATCCAAAAGCTGCTTTCTGTTCTAATGACAGACACCAGTCACCATGCAGAGGCGTCACTGTGTTATTAGAGCCAAGCGCCTGCCATTGCCCAGACTGAAATGAACCAGACCACTTCCTACACATAATCGACCAGGGGGCAGATCGCTATGGTCAACTCAGGATGTAAGCAGAGCAACCAGACACTGGAGGGTCAACGCATAATTACGAGATTTAGTCATGCATCATGATAATGTCACACCAGCACTGTTGAGAACTGTGTGGGTTCAAATGGCCTTCAAATTGCTTCAGAATTCACTGAAATAGCCCTTTAACTAGGAGGGGAGAATACTTACTACATAATGCAGTTTGACTGAATTGTAAATGTCTCAATAAGAGTTAAAAGAGCAACAACTGAGTCTGGATAGGAGAACTGAAACAGCCTTCTTTATTTAAAATTAGCTCGGTACAAGGTCCCTGACACATTAGCACGTTCTGTATTCACAAGCCTGAGTGCTCTGCAATGGGCCAGAATGACACAATGGCCGCTGGAATGGCATAAAGACAAATGTTCTGCTCATGAACATGATTCAGAACCTGACCTGAGCCCAATTTTTAACCAAGCCTGACCCACGTCTGAAACTGTTTATTTAAACATGAAATATCCAGAAATATTTACTTACACTGCCTACTATGCTAGCCACGTACTGCACAAGCACAGATAAATCCTGTTCAATTACGCAGCCCAAAGCACAGTTTTGAACCCAGTACATACTTCAATTGTTATTAAATGTGTCAAAATAAAACAAATGAAATAAAATAAAATACCATTTATCTGCAGTACTGTGCAAATGTCAACCCTTTGTTTATTTAATTTCAGTCAAAACAGTCATTAACGCCCATAGTACAAGTTAATCATTTTCAGGAGATTTCTAAGGACATTAGACAAGGCAAAGGAAAAAATGTTCCAAAGTAACAGAGAAAACCAAACTTATAACAACTACCTGGAAGACCTGGTACATCATAAAAACTGTCCCCATTAGATAGACTGCACTTAAAGCTTTCCTCTTAGAGAAAGAGACGAGAACATAAAGCCCCTCTCCTGATATGAAAACATTCATAGGTGTTTCTGTCCATCCTTCCACTGTGAGAAAACAATACCACTATGGGTCTGAAAGGATGTGTAGCTGAGAAGAAGCCCTCACTGAAAACAGGAGACATCAAACAAAGCAGCTGCAGGTGTTCCTCGGAACAATGGACTGACCACTCCAGAATCCGGACCTTACTGAACATGTTTGGAATTACTTTTAAAATGAAGGTACAATGAGGGGACATAATACATGTTGAATGAAACTGATATTACACTCATTATCAAAAGAATAGTTGCACGCAGAAGTGTTGGATTGCAATGCCAGTCAAAAAGAAGATAAAAGGTTACCAGGAGGAATAAATGAAATTTAGACTCATTTGGGAAATATTTATTGACCAGTGTCTCTTACAATAACACGTTTGTTAGTGCAACATTCTTATATAAACAGTTTTGTTTGTTTATATACGCATATGTGGGCATCTTTTGATGGCTTAAAGGGAACACAAATTCTGATAAGGGATATTAGCCGTGTGACTTCATATTTATTTTTTAAATTTACACCAATGTGCCAGAAGTCCAGGGATAGCAGTACATACAGGATTACAAATGACTTTACCTCAGGGGACGGCCTAGGAACGCTCACACCTGCATGAGTTGGAGGTGCTCTTCTATGAGTGAGGCTGAACACCGGCTAGTGTGTTAATGGCAAGGCGACATGAATTATTAGAGCTTGAACAAAGCATGATAGTAGGTGCCAGATAGATGGGACATTCCACTTTCAAAGTTGGCAGGCATTTAACATTCCCTGTCTACCAGGAATGAATCATGGAAAGCAATGCCACCCACTGTGAAGTGGACGTGCACAGGTGCTTAATAATCGTAACCAGCGGTGTCTGGCAAGAATTGTCTGTGCAAACAGACAAGCAACTCACAACAGAAATCAGCTCCACATTCGATGTAGGAGATCCCACACACATATTCTGCAGGTCAATGCAGTGTTCTTTAGCTTTAATGTGACATGGGAACAGGAAAACCATCTGAGTGCCTCTTTTAACACCATGGCACCAGACACAGCACCATACCTAGACCAAGAGGACTGACAACATATAGCATGGCCAGATGAGTCAAGATCCAGTTGTTTCGGGGCTGATATGGTTTGTGTTTGGTGCAGACCCCATGAAACCTCAGTAGTGAACAAAACACTGTTCAAGTTGATGGTGGTTCCATACTGGTGTTGGGCGAGTTCTATAGGCATGGGTTGGGTCTACTGATCCACCTTAACATCACTGACTGGTGCCCGCCATGTTTTACAACTTCGTGACAATTTACCGCCCTTCCTGGACTTCATGTACCCCCACAAAGATGGGATGTTCCAGCAAGATAATGCACTGTGCCTTCGGGGCCAAGTTCTCCAGAATTTGATCGGACGACATGAGCTTACTGGTGAATGGATTGAGAGGTCCATTGACACCCAAGGTCTTTGTGGCTATGTAGACAGCATGGCTCAACCTCTTCCATCAATGGCACATCAAGTTGCTGCACCTTGGCGGGTTAGTGGGAGCCCTTTGCCATACTAGCTCCTGTGCTATGACTTTTGGAACATCACTTGCTGTTTAATCAAATAGTTTAACAAAATAATAGAAACAAACAAAAAAAACTACATATTTTTCCTTAGCAAACAACTTGCCCTACCACCGTGTTATGATAATTTCACAGATACTAATACAAATCTTTTATACTTAATACTGCACAATTTTATATACCAAGAACATTTTGAAATAACACCATGTGGAATATGGAGATTTAGAGATACGTCTGCTGGAAATATCTATTTGCAGTGTGCGGAAGGACATTTGGTAACACTGGTTGTGCCTTGGACAGTCTTAAGTGGTGTCACGAGTATTCAAAGGGAACTCAGATAAAACTTGGTAAAGGATGCATCTAGTTGCATGCAAGTGATCTACTATTGTCAGTACACCTTCACCTGTATACTGCGTTTAAGACCTAAACTTGGAGATGGACCTTCTGTTTGATGACTATAATAAGTTCCAAAAAAACTCCTGCCAAATCCATTCCAGGTATGTCTGACTTACTAAACAATTAAGTCAGCTTTTACAGGATTACTCGCAGCAGCACACGCTCACCATATTGTAGCATGTTCAGTTTTTGCCGCTCTCCAAACTCATTACAACATACGTAGTGTTGCTCTCTTCTTTCACAACAAATGTGCTGCTTTAAAAGCTGTGTACAGGATCATCAAACCATGTGTGAGATCCGAGCAGCGTAAATATTAAGAACTGTGGGGCTGCATTCACAAGGCCATTTTATCTAATGCAAAACATTACTAAGCATGAGAAAAACAACAACAACAAAAAAATTAAACAGTACTTGTCACTGAAATTAACCAAGAAAGGTTTACAAAAATCTTGTTCCCTATCCCTATATTCCTCAAAAAACACATTTCAGATCTTTTACAAAAGAGTTAATCCATCCTAAGACACAGGAAAAAGGAAGTCACTGGGTACAGAGCAGCAGTGTTTGAGTGTGAATGCCACGTTTTCAGAAAAAAAAAGGACTCCTTCTTCAATTCTCCTGTAGGAAAAACTAATCCTGTTTGTACAAAACGTCCACAAAGCACGTCTGTCAAGGTTCGACCATCTTGGTTTACTAACTCCTTATGTTCCTGTTTGCTCACAACACTGGCATGACAGATAATGAGCCGGTTAGATGCCATGGAAAACGTCTCTGTATCTTAACCATGTAACTAGACCTAACAGACGAACACATCAAATGTTCATTAACAAACATCATTTTCAAGTCAAACATAATAAACATTTTCCTTAGAAGCTATGCAGCAAAAAAAATAACTACAGACAAAAAGGTGCAGTATACACTGGGGTGTTTTGCAGGGCAAGTACCTGAAGAAATTAAGTGCACACTCGTTGACTTTCCTCCCCTCATTCAGACACTTCCTAGGGTCTTTCTCTTCCCATCTGCACAGCATGAACTCCTTGTTGGCCTTGTCGCACTGCGAGCCATAGTGGTGTGCAGCTGCTTTCAGTACGGCTGACGATACACTGACCTGTTTTGGGACAAAACATCAGACGTTTCAATCTGTATCACAGTTTAAGCTGTAGTTTGGACATACCTTTATGTATCATCTTATTAAGATTAACATTTTTTCAAAAAACATAACATTCTGGTTGTCAGCTGAAAATTCAATGCCTTTTCCCCTTTACCTGAAGTAACAATGAATTGCATTATTCTGGCTGTCCCAGACACATTAAGATTTTGTGTCTCTGGCACAGGCCTATGAGCAATGTGACATCTATTTTCTGTTGAGCCACACTTATTATCTGGACTATAAATCGGACTTAGAAGGACTCCATAGTCAAAATTTTTGTAACAGGCCAGAACGGCTGCTAATCTGTTAAATGAGTCCCATAAATCACAATTCTGAATCTGAACTGATCCTATTATTTAACCAAGCTCAACTTAAGTTTAAAATTGTTTTAACAAGTAAAGCTAAAAAAATTTAAATAAGTAAAGCTAAGCCTCAGTAAGTTCAGTGACACAGTTACAGTTACAACAAGTGTTGTGTGTCATTCTAAAGGCACATTACCATTAGTAAAGAAGAGGTCCAGCACTTCTCTGCTTAATTAAACCATTAAGACCAAAACAAAGTCATTTGGAGTGGTTAGATATGAAATGGTTCACGCAAGCGAAATTGACCAAGTCAGAAGCGTTTATGGTGGTGGTGATAGAAAACAGACTTTGTTTACATTTTAACGATTCAGACATTTTAACTATGCAGACTTTGTCCTTAAATGATCAAGTTCGACCAAAACCGTTAAAACAGTTTCGAAGAAACTCCCTTGTAGCATTTGATGCTTTAATGCCAGCTAAACCACACACAACTCACAGATCTGCACACAGAATAAACACAGAGTATTTGCCTTTGCTAGCCAGCTAGCAGCTAATAGCAAAATAAAAAAGAAAAAAAAAAACATTGTTAACCACTCAGCTCCTAAATAAAGCACATGGCAAAGCAATTTGCATTTATTCCAGCATATATACAAACAGACGCCTCCTTCACAGGTAGGCACTTGTAAATTTCAGTATGAACTGTAAGAAGCTAGCTAGCTAACTTGCAGCACTGACTGATTCTAAGTAAGCTGAGCGTCTGTTTTGAACGCTACAGATATTTTACACACATACCTCCTCCACGTTCAACTCCGACAGCGTCGGAATTTCAACCTCATCGGGCATGATGTGGTTTACAACCAACAAAAACCAGAATTTGAAAGCTTTCTTTGGAATCTGCTCAAGGTCCCGAACTCCACCAAGAGAAGGTCAGCACAAAGCGCATGCGCCAAAGCTTTCAGTCGCGCATTGATGACGCAGCACTACGCGCCTTTAAAAAGACAGATGAACTTGATTAACCTATATATTTTTATGTGATCCAATTGGAGTACAAACATTCAAATATAACAAGGAATATTAACAATAGAAGAAAATCAGAATAGAAAAGAAAAAGGGTATAACCAGGGGATAAAAAAACAGGCTTCAGTTTACAAATAATATAAAAAAATATATAAAAGTATTATAATAGCTTTTTTATTGTTAGAACCAACTGGTATTACTTTGGCCTCATAAGCAACAACAAAAACATTAAAAAGATTTGGTTTAAATTGATGAATATGGAAATTATCTAGAAATGAAATATGGCTGCTCGATTTATGGTATTTATCTGCCTTGTTATAGAAGTTCTTTGTAAAATCAAACAACATGTTATCAAAACAAAGACAAAAGTTGCTGTCAATTATTTGTATAAAAACAGAACATATATCTTTCCAAAAAAAAAACACATTTCGAGGAACTTGTAGTAAAAATAGTAAGTATTTTGAGGGCAAATTCCAATTTTATTTCCAATTAGGGCAACCTATAAATCGCAATAGGACATTACATGTGAAATCTAGCCAATCTAGCCAATCTAGCCTGCATTCTCTTATTCATCAATTATTAAGGAAAGATACATATCTGCCCAGTCTCAGATCTGTTTGGTAGGTCTGGAATGCCAGTAAAAACAACCAGTATGTCAAAAGTACATCATTAAACAACAACCTGAGCTGCCTGTCTAGAATATGTCATATTTGTCATAGACAGACCAGTAGACAAACCACACAGATGTCATTGTATACAGTTGCTGTTCCCTTGATAATATCTGTTGGAGGAAATTATACTTTTAAATCAAATTGACTATAACATAAGGGATTTTTATTGTAGTCATAGTTGCACAGTTACAAAAATGAAGGCCTCTGACTTCAGACAAATTAAAATTGACAATGAAATGATCATTTACATGTTGAATTTGTAATGAATTGAATAATTTAATAGAACATTGAAAGTCCATGACTTTCTGGAATGACCTTCAAATCTGGTTCTCATTAAAAAAAATAGTGGCTTAGTAACTTTAGAGTTTCACAAAAGTTTCACATTCAGTTTTTTTTTTTAAATTGATGAAAGAGAATGTGGAGATGTGTTTTTGGCTTTAAATTATATTACTTCAACAAAACACATTTTGCACAAATGTAGGATGTTAATGATTTGTTCTAAAATATTATGCTTAATGTCATTTCATCATTATAATTATTGATTTTGTTGAAAATCTTTTTGTCTTACACTCGTACTGCTAAATTAATAATAATAATAATAATAGTAGTAGTAGTAGTAGTAATGTACTGGATTGGAATTAAAAATAAGATGTCCTTTTTATGCATTTTCCCCTAAACTGAAATGTGTGAAACTGTGTTGATAAAAACTTTTATTTTATATATAATAAAAAAAATGCCATTGCTAACTTCCGGTTGGTGCAAGCTCGTTTCTATGGAAACGCTGTAACGCTGCACGCCGCTATGGAGTTTACGGGCAGCAGTTACAGCGGCTCTTACAGAAATGGCAGGTAAATAAATGCAGTTTTCCCGGTAAAAGCTCTGATTTACTGATATCGCGTTCCCGTACAGACTAATTTAGTTTAACCTGTTTTAAGTTACAAGCACCACTAGCACACATGCTGTTTTAGTGGTTTTAGCTAACTTACCATATTGATTGTTGTGGAAAGCTTTGGGTTTGCTGGTTATGACATTCGTTCCTGAATCCTGAATGTCCTGATTTGAATGTTCCTATCTTTCATAGGATGGAGGGGAAAGGAGAGTACAAGCTCCCCACACAGACCAGATATGAAGGGGAGATGAAAGATGGCATGTTTCATGGAAAAGGTGTCCTATACTTTCCCAATGGAAGCAAATATGAGGGAATGTGGGAAAAGGGAATATGCAAACAGGTGCGCTTATCTCAGTCCTATTTAACAACATAATGTTTGAGATGTATTGACTCTTTTTCACTAATAAGGATCTCAACTGAATCATAAACACTACGGGCTATGGATTTAAAGGAGCACTCGGTAAAAGTAAAAAATGTGCCACTCACTATATCTGTTGCAGTGGGCACTATTTTGCAATGCATGCTGGGTATTGTAAAAAGAGAATGAAAACAAGCATTGTAATCACTGTAAAACTAATAAAGCTGAGAGATGTAATGTTGCACTAAGAAATATTACATAACATGACAAACAGCATATTAATTTCCTGGTTTAAACCCAACTTTGCTGGAGAAGGACAAAACATTCTCCACTTTCAGTTTAGCTCCTAGTCTTGAATTGTTCCACATAGTGTAAAGGGTAGTTCGTTTTTCAAATGTTGTACAACCCCAAATCACAAAACTTTGTCAGGAGGGAAAATACAAATATAAAAAAAACACAGTGTTCCTTACAGTTCTTTTGATTTATTTTATTGGAGAAAGTGTAAACCCAAGATATTTCATGTTTTGTCTAGCCAACTTAATTTCATTTGTTTATACACATCCAATAATGGATTTCAGGCCTGCAACACATTCCAAGAAAATTAGGATGGTAAAGTATTTACCATGTTGCTGTTCCTTCTCACCACACTTAAACAATGTTTAGGCACAGAGGATGCCAAGTAATAAAGTGTTTCAGGGGTCATTTTGTTTACAGATGCTTGGATGTCCCTGAAAAAGGCAGCATGTGTTGCTCTAAGATCTTAATGTAACCCTCTGAGGAATTGGTGATCCCTGGTGTTCTGCTTGCACTTTTTTACACACTGAAATTCCTCTTAAATCCTTCAGTCGTTAATGATATTTTGTACTGTAGAGGGAAAAATATATAAATCCCTTCCAGGCTTTCCTTTAGGGAACTTCATTTTTTAACATTTCGTGCATTTGTTGACAAACTCGAGATCCTCTTTCTATTTTTGCTCCTCAGAGCTATTCATCAATGCTGTCATGAATGCTTTCATTGCTTTTGTACCAAGTCATAATTACAATGACCTCTGTACTGTCTGCAATGAAAAAAAAAATCAAAGTAAATGTATGAAGTACAGCTTTTTCTTTGATGTTACCTTTTACATGCTGGCTTCAATTTTTCTAATTTGGGGCTGTAAAAGTCTTAATTAAAAAACAAACAATTGATATGTCAGTAACACTATGCTCAATGTTTAATGAAACATTCATCTTAAGGTTCTTTAAAACATAATTTAACTGATGAAATACATATTCTAAAAACTGTCTGTCACCTTCAGGGGAATTACACCTTCTCTGATGGTCTGCAGTACCAGGAGACAGACTGGGATTACTGTGATGGCTATGATCGACGCTTCTACACGGAGAGATGCCATGGGCTGAAACCTGCAGGTACACTTTTTGCTTCTCAGAGAAGATGCAGAACTCCCACTCTGCTCCACTCTGCTCAGCTTGTTCGGTCCCAGACATACGGTTGTCAGCATCCTGTAGAGATTACTGCCAGGGCTGTTACAATTGTAACACTGTGGTTGTTTCCAGGAAACATGGTAGATCTTCAGGAATACACCCAGATATCTTAACAGGAACATTTTAGCGGAAAAAAACAACAATTACTCAATTTATTCTCAAATATAATCCACCAGCCAAGACATGGTTGGAGTGATTTTTTGACACCACAGGTGATATTCACAAAGCAGGACTCCTTAATTAATAATCTTTAATCTTTAACCAGTTATTAGGATTAGGGGGCAAACACTTTTTCACACAGGGCCATGTAGGTTTGGATTTATCTTCTCCCTTAATAATAAAAACCTTCATTTAAAAACTGCATTTTATGTTTAGTTGTGTTGGCTTTGACTAATATTTAAATTAGTTTGATGATCTGAAACATTTAAGAGTGACAAACATGCAAAAACATAAGAAATCAGGAAGGGGGCAAACACTTTTTCACACCACAGTATTATTACAGAAACAGTTTGGACTGTTTGGGTGAATACTGAGCTAGGAGTTTGTTAGCAACTTAGCCTTTGCCACTCCAGTTCTGCACTAAAGAAGCAAAATCTGAAAAATGTCTAAACTGATTGACTTCACCTGGAGTAAGTTGAAAATTGTGTATGTGCAACAGATTACAATGATTTTTTTTTTATGCCATGCAATTTGACAAGGTAGGGGGTGCCAACACTCACTTTGCTTAGAAACCCAGAATAGCTCTAATTCAACTAAGTTAAGTGTTTTTGTAATAGGAGAATCTCAGTTGACTAATGAGGACCCTCCTCGTCTTATTCCTGATGGTTGTTACGACTGTGGAGATGGATTCTACAATCCTAACACCAGAGTCGTTAGTGACTACGAGGACAACTTTCTTAGAAACGCTGGTAAGAGATTCTGTGTTGTTTAATATGTAGTGACTGTACGCTTGTGCATGCCCAGTAAACATGTTACTGGAAATGTTAAATCTTTCTTTTTTTCTTATTCTCAGTACAGAGTTTATTTTTTCACTGACATGCTGAAATGTATCCGACTGCATTTCCTAATGCAATCCCAATCTCATGTTATCTGGCCAAAAGGTTGGAATATGTTTTGTGCTGCATGTCAGAGAAAGCATTTTGTGTCTGCTTTAAGCACCACCTGGAAAACGTGACCACAGAAAGAGCATTAAAGTGGACTAAATAGATTAGCATAAAAAGATGTAGAATCAGAGATTGGGCAAACAGAGTGCGATGGTACAGTACCTCGTCGGTAGGTCCTTTCTCTCAGCCAGAAATGCTTCCCCACTGCAGTCATTTGAGTTGTGTTTCCAAAAAGAAAATGCAAAACACATTTTTACTCCTATACAATGCCCAGTGCGGGATCTTTGATTTGAAGTGAATTTGGTATGTCAGCCTTGCAGATAGGAATTCCGCTTGCCGTGCCAGGAGTTTGGAATCGGCACACCACCAGACAACGTCATGGATTAGGAAAGGTTGTGGATTAAAATGATACACAGTCTCTGCCTGGGTTTATGTGTGTGTGCATCCCTGCAGATTTCTTTAAAAACTGAACGTTTTGGACACACTAAATGGTGGACATATCAATATTATATGTATAAATATCTAAAAATATGTAAAATACTTCATATCAAGTATGTGTAAAAGCACATTTTGTGTGTACAAGTATCTGAGCAAATGTTTATATGAGTGTCTGTGCTCAGAAGCTTGTGCATGTATGCAAGCCACATGTGCTCTTAATAAAGCATATCTTTTAAGATTCTACATAAGGCAATATTACACTGATGGAATGGTCTCCTTTGCCTTATATAGACCAGCTCAATAAACCAAAATATGATACTCATCATTTTTCCCTTTGATCTGCTCACGTGTGCAGGTACGTGTATGTGTTTGGATAGGTCTCTCTCTTTCCATTTGTAATGACTTGGCAGCTTGCTGCATTTTCCAGTGATGTGAGACGGATAGTTTGGTAAGCTCTGTCTGGAGTAGCTACATGCAACACGAGACACATTACCAGTCTCCTATCGTCACACACTGACTCATGGCATTTAGAACTAATTCATATCCGCCTGGTTACCATAACACAGAGAGACGTGCGCATCCTGAGCAGATGTGCGTTAAACATGTATAGGGAATTATAGGCTGAAATCACCCTGCTAGGTTTTGACTGTATTAGACATAGCAGCAGTGAAACACATGGAGAGCAATGATCTAGACTACCAGGACTACCTCTAGACAAACTCTACGTTTTTAAACATAAAGGTGTCAAACAAGGATCTTTGCAGCAGTGTCATGTAGGAACCATTTTTCATATATAACCATTTTCTGCATGGTCCTTTGTCCTGAATCGTTTTTGTTAACTTTTTGACATTAGATGTAAATGTTTATACCTTTTGAATCATGTAAAGATTATATACTAGAGAATTCCTGTCCCAGGAAGGGTGCTTGTATTATATTAAAATATATATATATTTATATTTTATATTATAAGTTTTATATATAACTTTTTTTATATATACAACTTTTATATATAGAACTTTTCAGCTCTACTGCTCTCTACTACTCCTCAAAACTGAATACATAGCTAGCAACATGTGCTGTTTCAAATCAGATTTGTCACAGGAGGACCAAAGATATTTTTTGGCATTCATATTGTATACAAGTAAAAAATTTTCATACATACATCATAAAGGTTGAGGGAGTAAAATTTTTTAAATGTTTTTAGAAAACTAAACCTGAATGTCACATTAAACATCCCATATTTGAAAAATATGATATATAAATATGATAAAACACTTAAAAATACTGATTAGACCTATCTGAGAGTGCTATGGCTGCTGCTAATGAGCAACTTGATCGACAACTCCCTCTCTGGCTGTTCAACCCTCTTATACAGAACTATTCAGTTATTTAGTTTTTACGTGACACTAATAAGACGTGAAAACACAGATGAGCAGATGTGCAGAAGGACAGACACACAAACCAAAGGACAGAAGAAGCAAAGTGAAGAGCAAACAGAGGAATGAACAAACAGGTGCCGACAGTCAGACAAAGCAACACGCAAAGGAAAAGACCTGCAGGCAGACAAACGAGTGAAGGGATGAAGGAACAATGTGTATGGATAAGAGAAATGAATGGAGAAACAATCCTGGTGTAGGGATGAGCAAATTAATGGATGAAGAAACAAAGTTGGTGTATGGATAAAGGAATAAGCGGATGAAGGAATATTGTTGGCATATGGATAAAGGAATGAACGAATGAAGGAACGATGTTGGTGTATGGATAAAGAAATGAGGGATGAAGAAACAATGTGGGTGTACGGATAAAGGAATGAATTAATAGAATGATCCGATGAAGGACCAAAGGAATGATTGGATGAATGAACACTGGTTGTTTGGATAAAGGATTAAACAGATGAAGGGAGAGTTGGTGCATAGATTTAGAAATGAACGGGTGACAGGCAGCTACAGACAGGAGGTCTAGCTTGCTAGCTTTTTTGGTTTTGCTGAGTTAATGCCAAGTTTCTTTGACTCTAAAACTGTTTTGTGTGTTTGGAGGGATGTCAGCCTTGTGATTGGTCAGGGTAATGCTTGTGGAAGCTTTACCCAAGATTTGGACCACCCAGTTTACATGGAGGGGAGAGAAATTGGTGAAATACATCAGACATTATTACACTTTGGAAAGGTGTTCATGAGACATACTTTGTACATATATGTTGTGGCCCAGAGTAAGAAGATTAACTTAACTGAAAATTAAATTTAGAATTACAAAGAAAACACTTATTTAGGTTCCCTGTGGCTTTAAGCTATACTAAAGAGGTTTCTCTAGAGTGATGCCATAGATTATTCAGTTTATTTTTGAAAATGGTATGTGTAAATGTGAAGAAAGTAGTTTCTTTCTGCAGGCCTCCTTTTGGCCATTCTGTCAATTGAAAGAAAATCAACTTTATATGTTAGTGATACAGACATAAATGTATTATTATACGTTATGATTACTTTGATTTATATACTTTGTTGGTATTTTTAATGAGTATAATGCCTACTATAACATTGCTGGCTCTTTGTGAGTGGAAGGTTGCGGCTATGTGTTGAGGTGCTAGAGGGCAATTGGAAAAAGTGGAAAACCCTTTTTAACTATCAAGACAAAACATACAGCACCACTGCAGTTTTCTAGATATCAGCAAATGGTGTACAACTTGCACAATATACATAGCTACTAACCATAAAGACACCCTTATACACTGATGAGCGTTATGACCTATGTTATGTTAAATGATGCTGCTGGTCCTCTGCGTGCTAGCAAAACTGCTTCAAACCACCATGGCATGGACTCTACAAGACCTCTGAAGGTGCCCTGTGGCAACACCAGCTCGTTAGCAGCAGATCCTTTAAATTCTATAAATTTGACGTGAAGCTAACATGTAACTTGCTTAATCGGATTGAGATCTTGAAGTGTGGCAAAGTGTTCTTAGTAGGTGGCATAAATCAAACTGACATTCATTAACATTAACTGGATTTCATGTTTTTCCATGTGAATGAATGTTTGGAACCGGAGCTTCAAAGCAGAACAGTCCAGAGCATCAAACTCCGCCACTGATTTTCTTTTTCCTCTATGCGCTCTGGTGCCATCACTTCCCCAGGTAAAGAGCGCACATGTACCCAGCCATGAAGTAAAAGAAAAACAGGACTCATCAGACCAGGAGACTTTCTTCAAAATTGTCTTCAATTTTTTTCAAAATTGTCTTACATCAGGTCTGATGTAAATGCGTGGTATATGCTTTTTGTGGTAGACATGTGTCAGCATTGGCACTCAGACAGCTCTGCATCTATGCAGCCTCACAGCAGGCTGTAGCATTTTATGGGAGTGACACAATCCATAGCCCATCTTTCCAGACAGGACAGTCTTTGCTGCCCTCATGGATCAGTGAGTGTTGCGTGCTTAGCATCCTGTCACAGTTTTGCGGTTTGTCAGATCACAGTCAGTAGATCACTGTAGCTGGGTGGGAACATCCCGCAAGTCTTGCTGGTTTGAAGATACTCTGACCCAGTTGTCTGGTCATAATGATTTGGTCTGTGTTAAAATGTAAACATTGTCTTGTTAGATTGCATGCAAGTGTAGAGTGCTGTTAAAGTGTTATATTCTGAGTGAACCAATTGGGTTGTGGGTTGACCAAAAAAACACAAAATGACAGTGGGTCTGCCAAAGCATGTTCCAGTCCTATTTGGCAAAGCTTACAGCACAAAATCTCAGGCAGTGGTTCACCACTACTGCAAGATCATGCTCATACCATTTCCAATGGATCCCCAGAATTGGTAGTAAGCAAATGAGAACAAATGGCAATGGCTAGCGCAGCAAAAAACCTACATGTGCATGCCAGCAACATCCTATGAGAGTGAAGACATTACAGAAGAAGACATTAACATGTGTTAATTGTCTATCAGCAAAGTTCTAAGGCTATTATGGTGTGTTTCTCATCTGTTCTTATTCATGAAGCACTTCATGCAGCATAGCAGTGCTGTGCCCACTTGCTGTATGCGAGTGTCTGCACACCGATTTGATTTGTGTGCTCAGTACTCAGTACTATCTTATCTGCCCATCTGCCGGTCTATGGGTTTGGAAGCACTAGCCAATGGCCTTTTACTTCTCAGAGTACACGGTGCATGATGTCTTCCAACTGCTATCAGATTCAACAGATTTAAACAGCTACAGGAGCTGAACTCATGGTAGGGTTTGGATGAGTTGAACAATCGGGTGAAGAACAGGACAAACAAAAAGACTGCTATATTTTGGTATCAATTTTGCTATTTTTTTAATATTATTGAAATATCAATATCAAATTAATTCATCACTATTCCAAAATTAAACACAACAGTTTGAAGTTTGTAGAATATATGACATATATATTTATGTATTTGAGCTTGTGTGTCAATGAAGAATCCTTGCATAAAGCTGCCACCGCAGTTTTCCATTTCTAACAAGTGACCGCAAACTGGTGAATATACCTTATTCACAGTCAGCAGCTTCTAGCTTACAAAATTAGTCCCACACATAAATAAAAATGTCTTGCTGGTTCTTATGTCACTTCCTATTTGGTTTGGTAGTTAAAGCTATACGACAAAAAAGACGTTTGGCTAAAGCAGTATGGGGTCCAGAGAACAATAAAACACACCGCTCTGTAAAGCCTGAAATAACAATTAAAAAGTCAGAGCCACTAGGTCAGATTTCATAGCAGTTATTCAGAACATGTCATACACTTCAGAGTTTCCCACAGAGACACTGGGCAAGACTTGTGTCTAAAGATAGCTTTGTCAGTGTTAAAAGATAAAAGTATTATAGAGAGTGAGTAATATAGGGTGAAAACCCACATTAGCAGGTCTTTTTGAGACTATTTAAAAATCCATATGGTTTCAGGCAAGCATGTGATGTTAAAGCATGATGCTAAATGCTGAACTAGAGGCATCCATTACATGTTTGTAGGACTAACAAACTTTACACATCAAGTAAGTTTTGGTTGATGGACTCAATCAAAATGAATACTGATAAGACTGATAGTGATTTCATAATAGTCACTTGTGTGTTTTTATCTTTTTTTTCTTATGCTGTTTCTTAAAGCCATTTTCTCTCTTTCTTTGAGTGGCATATTTGCAGTTCAGTTTTGTGGACGGTTCTCCGGTGGGCCCTGGCCTTTGCGTCAGAAGGCGCGGTGTGGTGACACGCTCCCTTATTTTTATCAGTAAAAGGTGAAGGTCCATTTGTCAGAATGGGTGTGAAGATGGAATTTATTGCCAGTGGCTTCCCTCCAGGATGAGGGACAGTACGGGGGGGTACAGACCACGGCCCACTAGAGGAGGGGAGGAAAGAGGGTGAGAGTGACTGGGGCTGAGGGACGGAGGAGCAGAGGGGCTCCAGAGGGAAGGGGTGAGGCAGGGATGACAGGAGGCTGCGGCCTAAAGAGCAGCAGCCTGGGCTGGGCAGGAAGCACCGAGGAAATGCCCCGGCTGAGGGCCAGACGCTGCAGCAGGACGGAGGAAGCCCCGAGGAATCTCTGCACACAGCGGCCCATGCCAGAGGGGTCAGATAGACATGAACCATTCCGGGAGGAGAATCGTGCAAGGGTCGAGTCACTCACATACCTGGTGCTTATGGATAGACTCCAGACTTTCTTAGTTGCTACTCCTGTGTAATACTTCTCCCTGCATAGTAACATCATTAGCATACTCTGTGAGACACAATGTGCGTTTTACACCAAAATAACATTGTATGACTTCTTGTAATGGGCCAGTATTCTACAACACCTTTTTATTCTGTGGAATTCACTTCTTGACATTTGTGTGGTTTTGTGTGTCAAAGCAGTCATAATTAATTTTTGCATAAACATTTACATCTGTTCTTTTTCCCCTTTGACTGTCAATTTGCTTTAAACCTAAATAAGAAAACATAGACTTTCTTTGAGTTGCATAATGTAAATGTTTCTGCATTTTATTGCAACTCAGTTACAAACATCCCACCCTTGTTAGGACAAGTTTCATGGAACAGCCATTAGTACAGTATATTAAAGAAACAACAATGACAGCTGAAAAATATATCAGATATCAGTGCTACAAATATGTAAACTACACCTCATGAATGACTGTATTGCAGGAACTATACAGTATATCAAAATGTGAGCTTCTAATTTGCTAGTAGAGTAACTGAATGTGTTACATGCAACTGTGTTTGTCTTTGGATTGCTGTGTGTCAAATCTCCTTTTTAACCCCCTATGTTATTTCACATGATCATGTGATGCATTGATTATCTGTGCTGCAACGCGGAGACATTTTAGCTTCATGTAAACCTAAATCTAATCAAAAATCGAATGTAGCGCAAAGATTTTGTCATAAAAAAAGCCCACCAAAAATTGGTACGAAATCCTAATGGATGTCAGGTGAAATAAACTTTAGTAGGTCTTTCGGGATGCACTGGTCCTTTGGAAGGCTCTAATGATCCATTTGCTTCCTGACAGCCAAGAACAGCACAATGTTTAATTCTGTTCCTACATTTTGGACT
This sequence comes from Prochilodus magdalenae, assembly GCA_024036415.1. Classification (NCBI taxonomy): domain Eukaryota; kingdom Metazoa; phylum Chordata; class Actinopteri; order Characiformes; family Prochilodontidae; genus Prochilodus; species Prochilodus magdalenae. Next base: position 2,224,123 of record JAMWET010006814.1, on the reverse strand, counting down.
CTAGTAACTCTATCCTACAGGTACAGCACTCTGCATTACTTTAACATAAGTGGGCTGGGTTGAACAGCCATAGGCTGAATAGCTGATCGTGTGATTGATTCTAATGTCATATCCATGACAAATTTAAAATGTACTATTTCCAAATTTTCTTTGTTAATGGCTCTTTAATTTGTGTGTGATGCCATTAACAAAAAACTTTTGTTTCAGTCACAAAAACACATTCCAAGTTTTTTGCTTTCCCTCTGAAATGAGAGGTGTTTAGAGGAAAGCCGGACGATTGCTCTGGTTCCTCCCTGAGCAGAAAAGGCTTTGTAATGTGAGGAGGGCTGCTGCCAAGATCCCGTCATTATACTGAGCGGGTGTAATAGGCCCGGCCTGGCCTAGTGCTCGGATTAGAGGGTTTAGGGGCTTCACAGAGCGCCACGCATGGCAGCAAACCGCACAGAGCTGAGGCGAGCACTGATCGACATGCCTTCATCTTAAGACCATGAGCAGATTGCCTATAGACATCGAGGCTCAGGTTCATTCAGACATAGGAATTCATATTCATCAAACATCTCACTGTACTAGGACTTAATCACCTACCTTTAGGCTACATATCAGCCAAAACTGACCATAGATAAGTAGTCTTACTCTAAGAAGCTACTCTCTGCGTGAGAAAAATTCCTTTTTTGGAATTTGACATTACTGTGCTGTTAAAGTAAAAGCTACACTATATGTCCAAATGTATGACCACACCTATATGCGAATTTTGGACATCTGATTCCAAAACCATGATTCTAAATATGCAGTTGCCTCTCCCAACTTTTCAAGCAAAGCTGTCCACTAAATTTTAGAGTATTCCTGTGGTAATTTGTGCCCATTTAGTCAAAAGAGCATTTATGAGGTTGAGCACTGATGAGGAATGAGTAAGCCTGGCTCATAGTCAACATCCCAGTTTATCCAAAAGGTGTTCAGTGGGAATGAGGTCAGGGTCCTGTGCAGACCACTGACCACACAAAACCCAGAATGTCATGTCTCAGCAATCATGTTTTATGGAGCTGGCTTTGTGCACACGGGCACAGTCAGGCTGGAACAGGAATGGGTTCTTCCCCAAACTGCTGCCACAAGGTATATAATTGTGTGAAAAGTCTTTGTATGCTGCAGCACACTTCACTAAAGCTAAGGAACCCAAAACCCTGTAAAACAGCTGCTGACACTTATCCCTCCACCACCAAACTTGTGGCAGGTACCATTCCCCTGGCATCTGCCAAACCCATATTCATCCATAAGACTGCCAGATAGTGAAGTATGATTCAACACTCCAGAGAACACATTTCCACTGCTTCATTGTCCAGTGGCTTTAGCTAATGTTTGGCATTGTGCATAGTGATCTAAGGTTTGTGTGCAGCTGCTTGGCCATACAAATCCATTTTGCAAAGCTATGGATGTGCATTTCATGTCCTGATGTTGTATAAATTTCTTTTGGTAGTTTGGAGTTCTGTAGTAAGTGGTTCAACAGAGGACACACAACATGCTCTGTGACACTGCTCTGTGGGTTTGTGTCTTTTTAGATGTCTTCATTTTAGAGTTGCAGCAAATCCAGGGTAGATCTAGCAGGGTATAAATTTCATGAACTAGCAAAGGTAACATTTAAAGTCACTGAGCTTATTAGTAGGATCATTTTACCATGTTTGTCCATGGGCATTGCTATGTGCTTGATTTTATACACGTGTTAGCAATGGGCATAGGTGAAATACCAGAATTCAGTTAATAGGAGGTGTGTCCATGTGCCCTTTAGTTTAGGTTTTATTTAAATAAAGAATATATATGCTTTTTGAGTATGTTTTGCCTTAAGCAGATAGATTGCTTTCTCTTCATTCCTAAGAAATCACTATCCCCAATCCTGCAGTAAATACTGTGTTCCACAAAAGCGGTCTACCTGGTTTTTAATATGCCAAACAAACCGACATAGAAAACAAATTTTACATTAAAGCTTGCCCTTTGTGTATAAAGGCCTCCATGTTCCGGGCTAGAAGCTGTGAGTGTAGAGCTATTGTTATGAGCATTTTATAACAGTGTAATATTGTTATATATATTTTAAAAAAATTAATAAGGTTTGATTTATATATTATGAAATCCTGTTTAGAGTCCCGGCTACTCTCTTCTTGGCAACTCACTTGTGGCCAGAACTTCTGTTGCTGTACTGTTTGTTCATGTTTCCTGTTTCTGGAGTAATTGTTCCTCTGAAATGCTATAAAGGCTATCGTTCAAAACAGCACAATGCCAGTGAAAACAGGACCTGCCTCCACTCCCCCTCTGGGACAGGTCACAGCCGAAAGAGACGCTATAACTGATGTAACCACCAGCAGACCACTAACTCTCTTGTAAAATGCTCTATTGTAAAAATGCGCTCATAAAGGTTTTACAGTGCCGCGTCAGATGCACAATGCTGTGAGGCCCCGTGTCCAGCCCTTCAAGCCTCCTTGTGACCGAATCAGTAGCTGCCAGAACCTTAAAGCCATTAACACCAGTGCAGCACTGTTTGGAAGGAAACACTTTCCTTTCGGGTGTACTTTAGGGATTAAGATAAACACCTTTTAACAAGGTGCCATTAGAGCTTCCTTCTGGCTGGTGGGCTGAGTGAGTGATGAATTATTAGACGACATGAATAAGGGATCAGCATTAGGCAGAGAAAGAAAACCTGGCGGAGGACACTCAGGTCTGTCGACTCTAACATGACCTAAAATTCTGATCCGTGTTTGTATTGTTTGTCACCGGTTTTAAACTATAGAACTAAAGAAACCATTTCATACTTATTCCATACTGATTCTAAAAAACTGAAAAGTACTTTTTCCTTTCTTTTTACAATATTTGTTCTTTACTTTCACATCCCACTCTTTTACTTTCCTTTACTTCCTTTACTTACCTCATGTTTCTTTTCCTCCTTTCCTTTCCTTTCCTTTCCTTTCCTTTCCTTTCCTTCTCTTGCACATCCACACTCTGGCTTCACCCTACCTGAAACCTTCACATATGCGATCACTGCGGACTTTATTTTAGAGTCAGTCATACTCTCATATTCCATAGATTCCATGCTTCCATGTTCAGCATCCCTCTCTAAAGCCCTGCAAGCTGTAAGTGTACTTGAAGAACGCTGGAACCTCTTTTCCATAAGAGTGTACTGAAGTGCGTAAGAGACAGAAATCTTTTAGTAGAAATCATGGTCTGACTCATCTGAATAGAAATGATATGACCTCATGTATATGGAAAGAGAGGTCATTTTCTGCTTGTATTTTTACCTGCTGTACTGTTTTACATGGACTATACTGTGTTCATACAGTAAATGTAATGCATTTATAAGCCTGCATTCTCTCTCTCTCTTGCTTTCTCGCTCTCTGCTTTTTTCCTCTCTTGACTGTGGAAGTATCGTGCTTGTTACTTTAGCACATTCAGAGGAAAAGCACCATTGATATTGAAATTGCGTGTCAGAAAGTGACTATTTAGAGGCCATTTTGCGTCTGTGTTAAACGCAGCCAATAAAATACCAATCTAGGATGCTTGAGGCTGCCGTTGCCGTTGCCGCTGCCACCTGTGTGTAGGGGGGGATGTGATTGTATTAGCGATCAGGAGGCTCAAGAGGGCAATTTGGGCACAAATATGAAAATGTGCAAAATGTGCTGTCATTACCAAAGCATAATTGCGGCTGGAGCGAGTCTGTCCATTCACCAGCCAGTGGCTGAGCACACAGAGCCATTTAATTGCTTTAAATAAATAAATAATTGCGTTTGCATCCTGGACTGTGGTGCAGAGTCACATACACTACAGCTATGTGTTGTGCTGTGGTGGTTCTGTTCATGTGTGCTGCTAACTTTCATGACCCTGTAGTTTCACTCTGCTCTGGCTTTGAGTAGAGCACAATAGAACTCAAATTCATGATTAGCATTGTTCCTAGTATATGAAATAAGAAATAGAAAGGAAGCACCATGTGTGTCGTGGATGGACACGAAGCATGCGTGAGAGGCAGGTAGAAGTGGCTCGTTTTGGCGGGGGGGCATCTCGCAATTACCCACAATCAGAGCGAGAGGGGCTTAAGAACGCGCTTGCGACAATGAGGGGGGGAAAGTGAAGTGCATGCAGCTGCAGTGCTACGGCCACTGCTGCCCATAATTAGAGGCTCCTTACAGAGAGAGAGAGAGAAAGACAGAAAGAAAGAAAGAAAGAAAGAAAGAAAGAAGGAATAAGGGAGAGTAATGTTACAAAGAAAAAGGGAGAGAACATGGTGAGAGACAGACAGAAGGAAAGAAGAAAAAGTAGGAACAGACCACAGTGTGTGAGAGAGAGACAGAAAGACAGAGAGAGAAAGAAAGAAAGGAAGAAGGAAAAAATAAGATATTGACAGGAAGAAAATGGCAGTAAAAGAAAGAAAGAAAGAAAGAAAGAAAGAAAAAGAAAGAAAGGAAAAAAGATACAAGGGGAGTGGAGTGACAGGAATAAAGAGAACAGTGTGAGACAGAATGAAGGAAAGAAAAAAGGGAAAGGAGAAAGACCAGATGGAGTGTGAGAGAGAACGAAATAAAAAAGAGATAAAAGGCAGGTGAAGAAAACATTTTAAAAAAAGAAAAAGAGGGAGAGTGGAGTGACAGAGAGAAGCAAAAAAGAGTGAAGTGAGAGAGAAAGAAACAGAGCAGAAAAGAGCAAAAGAGGGGAAAGAGAGTAAGGAGAGTGAGAGGGGAAGAGAGTGGAGTATTAGAGAGAAATACAATTTTTAAAAAGTGAAATTAGAGAAAGAGAGATGGAAAGTAAAAGACAACAAGACAGAAGGAGATAAAGAGAGAAAAAAGGGTAAAAATAAAAAGAGCAGAGAAACAGAATTGAGAGAGACATGGTGGAAGACGGAGAGGCAAGGACAAGGCAAGAGAAGTGGAGAGGGAAAGAGAAAAACATGGAAAAAGGAAGGAGAGAAAAAGAAAAAGGCAGAAAGTAAAAGGAAAGAAAGGCAAGGGAAGAGAGAGAGAGAAAGTGGCACCAGTCTGAAGAAGAAAAGAAAAAGGGCTGAGTGAGTGATTGGTGCTTCAAGTAGAGGACGAATTTTCATAATTGTCTTAATCCTTCATGTGAAAAATGTAAATTGCCTTTAACTGCTTATGAATAATGTGAGTGTGAGTGGAGATTAAACTCTACTGAATGCTGACTGCAGCCTGAAGAGCTGCTAAAGGACATAGGATTAACATACACATTAACATACACGCAGTAACACATGCAGTATTCATACACGTCCAGCTGGACCAGAGAACAACGACAGAGTCCATTCAGCACTGGGAATTTTGCTGTGACTCAGTAACAGGCATGAGCTGAAAGTGTGTGATCATCATGGGCATGATGTTATTTGTGAAAACCCACGGCCGGCAGTGTTCTGTTCATACGTTTTTATATAAGGTAAAAAAAGGAAAGCAAAATCTTGAACCTTGTGTGGAATACACGTGTTTGATACTGGCAGTTTCATCATACAGCTTAGAATCACAAGACCACTGTTGTTACTAAGCAACTAGTGATCGGTGAAATTCTAGTCATGGTGACAAATAGCCAGATATACTTTTACCTGAAATAACATCATGAATGAAACTAATGGTCCAGTTTCAGGAGTGATGGTGAATTCAACCAGGGCTGGTCAGTTTGTTCCTCTATCACCATTTTAGCCAATCCTACACTATGTGCACTGCGTAGGCATGTAAATACTGGCCTCTGCAGCGCAACAGTGCACAGTATATATATAAAAATAGTCATTTGGGATTTAGCCACATCCATACTCCACAAATAGTGCACTGTTTGTCTGTAGAAGATAGAATTTCAAAAACTTACATAGCACACTATTTAGGCAGTATGGAGCTGTTTAAGTTTCCACATGGGCTTGATGCTACTTCTGACTGAAACATGGATATTTGGAGCATGTAAGATGCTCAAGTGACATGCTTTAGAATTTTATATAGCAGTTTCAAAGTAAATACTATTGTAAGTGCTTTAATTCTAGCCTGTGATTATAAAGATGGAGTTGTTTACCATGTTTAGTGTGTTTTAGCCTGTTAGCTAGCTTACCTACCTTGTTCTAGATAAGAAAATAAGTTAGTCAGCTTGTTCATTTAAATAGAACCAGGTTCCTACTTCAGTATCAAGATTTCATCAGTATAAAGATTCAAAGATTAGCCTTATCCATTAAAGCCTTTTAAAAGGATTTTGTAAAAATGACTTTGTGACGTGGTCAGAGTTCAGTTATTGTGAGGCTGGTTTACTTTTACAACCGATCATATCTGTGGACAGGAATTGTCTTTGTAAGAAACCATATACAACACATTCTCCATCAATCTAAAAAACCTTTCACCATACAAGAGCCATTTAACCATGAGATGACGTATGGCTTAATGAAATAGAACCATTCCATTTTTTTAGGAGTGTAGATAATATACTACACCATGTCAACTGCTGAAATCTGTTCGATTTTAGTTGTCAAAAATGAGCTTTTTTATTCCTGTACTTTTCCTGTAATCTTTACTTGGAGATACATCGTTTCAAAGTATACATACATTCCAGTGATTATTGTTTATCAAGCTGTGGGGGAAATCCTTATTTGGGAAATCAGCTGAAGGTCTTCACACTGCTAAACATATTCACAAATAGTGGACATATAAAGAGCTGAGACACTTGCTGATGACAGATGACTCTGTAAATATTAGTGATGACCCTGGTGTGATTTAGTTTGAGAAAAAAAAATGTAAGTGTCATAAAGGTTTAGAGTCAGTATCATGTTATTAACCAGCATGTTTTCACATCTACTGTTTATGAACATGTAACGCATGAATGACCAAAAAGAATGGAAATAGTAAACAAATAACACAAATAAGTTTTAGCAAAGAGGCACATATACACAATAGGGAAACTATTGCATACGATAATATAGAGTAATGTCCAAAAGTCCCTCTTTATTTATCTAATGTCCAGTTAAAATAGCTGTTAAGTACAGGTTATTCATTTTCAGGAAATATATCTGAGGGGTTTACAAGACTTCTATTACACTTTCATAAGGAATAAGAAAGTCAAAGTTTAAAAAGCAGTGAGACCCCCAACAACCACCTGGAATACTTGGTTGACCACCAAAATTGTCCCCTTTAGACAAACAGCATTCAAAGCTTCCGTTCCGGAAAGAAAGACAAAAATCAAACGGTGCTTTTTGGTTAGATCTGAAAACATCCACCGGTGTATCTGTCAATCCTTTGGCTATGAGAAGACAACTTATGGGTCTGAAAGGATGTGTCGCTGTTAATAATGCCCTTACTGAGAAATGAAGACACATCAAACAAAAAAAGAAGCTGCTTGTGTTCTCATTCTGGGGTTCAGACCTCAGAATCACTAAATAAATAAATAAATAAATAAATAAGTACTGTAAACGTTGGTATATATGTGGTTGTTGAAGTTTCTGGAACATATCATGTCTTTTGACTGACAGTATGAATGATGGAGCTTAGTCTATCACTTTTTGGGCAGAAGGCTAGAAACACCCTGAATATGAGCAGACTGTGGACCCTGCAGAGCAGACTGTGGGCAATAGAAACATTATATGAGATCGTGTAAGATTATGCTAGATTAATATATGGTGCATATACGTAAATGAGAAGGTTTTCTTATATCAGTAATAATGTGAGCCCATATGCCACTAGTGTGGGTGATATGACAAGTATGGATGTCTTTGTAAACTACTGTATAAACAAAGACATTTCCGATTCTAACTAAAGTACGCTCTTGCCTCTGTGTTTGTAGATGAAGAGGAGCACGAATGGATAGTACGAAGCTGCCGGAGGAGCTGGGATGAGTTTGTGGGCCGTTCTTCTGGCAACAGCAGCTCGGAGGAACAGGGAGCTTCACACACAGGCCTGTCCTCTTTTTGATCTGAGTTATGACCCATTTTATTATACACACTTAAGCTTAACACACCATTATGACGGCACTGCAATAAAGTAGGCATAATAAATGATGGATGTGTCATGGTTTGTTTTTAAAATGTCAAATAATAATATCAATATGTGCAGTAATACTAGTACAGTATATTCTACTGTACTGTGTTAGTGTACTACTATATTGGGGCTTGCAGCAAAGTTGTAGCATGACATGTTTTATTTAATGTGTCTTAACTAACATTGCTTGTCCCACGATGTGACTGCTGTGCTTACTTACATTGCGATGATGATGCTAAAACAAGATATTGTGCAGCACTGTACTATACTTTATACTAATGCTACTGTTATATACTAGTATATTATAGTATGTACTATATTAGTACACCACTATACTTTAGTATGTACAATATTAGTACACTACTATACTTTAGTGTGTACAATATTAGTACACTACTGTACTTTAGTGTGTACAATATTAGTACACTACTGTACTTTAGTGTGTACAATATTAGTACACTACTATACTTTGGTGTGTACAATATTAGTACACTACTATACTTTAGTATGTACAATATTAGTACACTACTGTACTTTAGTATGTACAATATTAGTACACTACTATAGATTTTGTTTTATATAATAGGTTTTTGTTTTATGTATTATATAAGTATACTACTTTACTATTATACTAACACTAATGCTGCTATGATATTCGAAATAATACTATACTATGTACTATATATATATCGTACCATTATATTAATACTAATGCTGCTTTGCTATATACAGCTAGTACTAATATGGATTTGTGGTGTAATTGGTTTATATGTGTGAGCAGTGCTATATCTAAGATAATTAGAGAATGTATTATACAAATAAAGCAAATTAGGCCTGTTAATGTGAACATTCATAATACAGCCTAACCAAATAGTAATGTAATAATATAAAACAAAAACATGAAATCACTCAGACTGAGGTTTGAAACTGCATGGATGAAGGTACTTTAAATATCTAAACCTAGAATAGCAAGAGGTGAAATGATAAACTCTTATATGTGTTATATTAAAGCAATAAGACACAAAGACTCTTCTTTAACAATAATGATTATAAACAGTACTGGCAGAGAATGCGGTTTAACAGTAGACTTGTATATTCCAGTGTTCTTTCCTAATGCAATGAGACATTGCATGTTTCTGCAACATAAATTGAGTAATTTACACTGATTATTAAAAAAAAGTAGCTCAGATTTTAGAACCGCACCTTTCAGTTTTATAATAATTTGTTTTTTTGTAGGACACTGCTAATATAATACACTTTTTAGAGGAATACACCTTCCTCTGTGTTCCATACAAGTCAATCAAACTCCTGATCTGTTTGTGGAAATAGACACAAGCTTCCCCACAGGTTTGTGTGTGTGTGCATATGTCCTGTGTAACTGGACCCTGGACAGAGATCAGTCCGGTTATGCAGACTGACACACGCTTCCTGTGTGTGATGGTGCTGGAATCAGTGATTGAGTCATTACTGCACACACTGACCCGTGAAGGGCCCAGCAGCTCCGCCATCGGCCTGTGATTACTTCCTGCTATGTGCCATACACACACACATACACGTGCCCACAAAGTCTAAATAGACTGAAAACCTAAATAAACCTCAAACACTAAAATATATACTGTTGAACATAAAGGTTTTCTTCTGTCCATACTTGTACAATATTTACCCTCCTTTTATTTAATGTCCAGTCAAACCGGCCATTTGATGTCAGTTATTAATGTTTTAGCATGCAATACACTGAAGCCCTGAAACTGAATAACTACAGATAATGTCAGTTTTTGGTGTGTCCAATCTGCATTACGGCTTCTGTTCTTTTCTGGAGACTTACTTTCAGTTTCTCAAACAAATCTGCAGCCATATCTCCAAAGTTTAGTCTTTGAGGTTAGTTTAGCATTTTCTGCTTCTCACCATCCAAGTAATCCCAAATATGGACTCTGGGGTGGGCAGTCCATTGTTCTGAGAACAACAGCAGCTTCCATGTTTGATGTGCCTTCTTTTCTCAGCGAGGAGCTTCTTTACAGCTACACATTCCTTCAGACCCATTGCATTAAGTTGTCTTCTTACAGTGGAAGGATGGAAAGAAACACCTGTGGATGTTTTAAGATCTGCAGCAAGAGTGGATCTTAATGTTCTCCTCTGTCGCAAACATACGGGTGCTGTTTATCCTATGGGGCTGCTTTGGTGGTCTGGCAATTCTGCGATGTGATTGTTAGAAGTCTAATGTACTGTGTCACGTTTAATATTTTTAGTTTTGGATGCTCATTTATTATTTTGTATTATATTATATTATTAAACCATGTGGAATATCTCCGGAAAAATGAATAACTGCATTGTAATTAAAAGCTGTTTTGACTGGAAATTGAATAAATGAAGGGAGGCCTCTGACTTTTGCACAGTACTGAATGCTGCTTAAGTGCGTGTTTGAACTCTTTCTGCAGAAGGTTTCTATTTAGCTCAGGTTAAATTACTGTGCAAAGGCCTGATGAGCTGCGGGTCTTTGGTTCCTCTCTGAAGAAAATCTGTCTTTCTCTAGTTTTTAAAAAAAATTACTGTATTGGGGGAGAGGTGCATTTAAAGCCTTCATGATCCACTCAAACAAAGAATCTTTCACTTTGTTTTGTTTGTTTATTTATTTATTTCATTTTCTTTACAAAACAAACAACGCGACATGGGAAAAAAAGTGCTTTACAGGCTAATATCTGTTTCAATAAATACAAGAACGTAGAGGCCTCGTCCTCTTCTCCTCACTAAGAACACAGGAGTCTATGCCGCAACCCACTCCTTCAGCTTTTTTTTTTTTGGGAGCGGATTTTGTCCCCTGTTCCTGCATCAGTTCCACAAAGCCTCTTTCTCTCTCTCCCTCTCGGCAGGGCTGAGGCACAGGCTACAGGATGCACAGAAATCAGCGAAAACCAAAAAACAGAAACACGCACGCACACTCCGATCCCACATAACGTCAGGACACCACTTAAATAAAAAAAACATGTACATTTCTTCTTCTTTACGCGTAGTCTTCTGTCTTTTCCCGTTGTCTTTTTCCATCTCTCTCTTTTTCTCTCCCTTCTCTTCAATTCATTCATTTATTCACTCACTCTTTATTTTTAATCACTCCCTGTTATTTTAATGGCTATGAAAATGAAAACCACATTTGACTAATTAAAATAATAACATATTGTAGAAAAATTTAAATGGACAAAAAACATTTCTTTTACGTTAACTGGATATTTTAGCACAATTAATATGCATTGCTAATAGAATCAGAGCCAAAGTGTGAAGAGATCTGCACCTCTAGAGATTTCTTTCTAAATCATTTAGACTTTTTAAATCTCCACCTGTTTCCTAAAAATGTCAAATTTAATTATCAACGCCTATTATAGTAATAGTACACGTCTTACTATTATTATAATGGGTGGTCTAAAAATGATATCTGATGCTGGGATTAGAATGAAACAATTATAATGAATATGAATGTCAGCCCTTTGTTATTCTACCAACATTTTTAAAAACTGACTAAGATAACACTTCCGATAAATACATCCTAGATCCTCTAGCATCCCCTTCATTCAGTGGAACCCCCTAACATATCATCACTGTCCAAAAAAATACAAGTATGGAACAACATGGAAACTTTACAGGAAAGGACAAGAAATGTAAGGAGTTTGTTCTGTGTTGTTTTGGAGCATTCCTATTAATCCATGCATTAGGAATTCTCATACAATGTAAAGGTCAGCTGCAGAGCTTTAATAACGTAGAAAACTAAAAACAATTGGACAGTGACTAATGGGTTTAAGGGCTTAGAAGTGCCACATTTTTATTTTGCCAGGTTACTCAGCCCAGCCTTTATTTCCATGCTGGTAGGTATGTTGTGGTTAGACGTTTTTTTTCTCTCTGGTCAGAGTACAGATGATGGGGAGTGATGAAACTGGGCCTTTACTGATAAATCCTAAAGCTGCACTTACAACCCTTTACCCACAGACAGATGGACGGATTGGGAGAGAGACAGTCAGTCCATTTACAGCACACTAAGATCTGTGCCGCAAAGCTGCATAAGCACTTGAGTAAAATGCACAGATCCAGCAAGATGCAGTTTTAGGGTGAGGAACACACACACTAAATAATGGAACGCATTGGAGTGCATTGAATTTATTTGATTTAAATTCGTGCATCATTTCCACATGACTGAAAAGGCAAAAGAGCCAAAAAAAGAACAGAAAAAGAAATGAGCAATTTTATCATGTGCACTGTGAAAAATAAATCTCCCTAAATAACCTTTCAGTGGTTGCAAATGTGTAGAACCCATTGATATTTATTTCTAAGGAATTGCTATTAAAGCTATTTCTGTAAGAAACTGTTCATGACATTATAACAGACCCAGAGGGATGTAAATATTAACAAAGCCGCATGATGTTTTATTGCCATGCTTATTGTTATTATATCCTGTTAACATAATTAGTGTTATACTGCAAAATAAACTTGCATAAGGTATTGACAAACCTGCCTAGTCATAAACACATGCTAAGTTGTGTATAATAAATAGTGCATAAAATAGCTTTTAAGTGTCATGCAGTTTTTATTGTTTATACCCACTTTTCTAATGTTTTAGGAAAGTTATTATAACATATTATGAATAGGCATTCATACAGCTGTACATCCAAGGCAAGAACCATTTAAGAACCTCTATTTTTGTGAGTATAGTCTAGAATATACTGTAGTTCTTTTGTTTTTTTAAACTTCTGGTTTCATTTTATTCATATGGAAATGATGCACACATTTTAATCAAGTTAGTTCAATGCGTAATGCTATTTGCAACGAGATGAAACTTTCCTTACCAAACGGTCTTAGGCCTCATTTCCTCTTCCACAGCTTTCCCATCTTTATAAATATAGAATTTGAGCAGGGATGCAGGCCATACAGTGGTCTCCAAAACATGTTTGAGATTTAAAGAGAGAGAAAGAGAGAGAGAGAGAGACTGTCGCAACGAGAGCAGTTGAGCTAAGCCATTTCTTGTGGTGTCGTTCAGTGTGTGTTTAGGGACCGGGTCAAATCCAAGGTCCAAGTCCTGGTCTCCTAGTCTCAACACAATGTCCAGTCAGTTTGACAGGTGACCGCTCAGGCCTCCTGTAAGCGCTCACAGGTGTGCGGCTCCGCTGCCCGCAGGTGAGGGAAATCCTGTCCTGGTAAAAAAGGCCAGAGGAAGCGTTCCCTCTCCTTGGGAGGTCAGAGGTCAAGACCACGAGGGACCGTGACCCTGTCCTTCAGCCTAAGAGCTCCGTGACCCCCAGAGGGGCCGCAGAGAAGTACGAGCAGGCAGGAAGTGTGGATCAGAAGGTCAGGGTTGAGGGGTCAGGGTCTTGGTGGGGGCGTTAGCGGCTGAGGGGCAGCTGAGGCAGGGACATGGCCTGATGGGGGAGACTCTGTGTGGTCAGCACTGAGAACGGATGACCTAAAGAACACAAGAAAACAGGCAGATTGGTGCAAACGCAGACTTCTAGCACATTTACGACAGATATGAAAAAATGTATAAAATATAAAGTTTGCTTCTTTAATTTGAGCTGGAGCTATGAAGCTAATAGATAGATAGATAGATAGATAGATTTAATTTACTTATATATACTCCCATATTTGAGAAGTAGTGAAGGGTGCACTCACTGTCGATGTAGCCATGCAACGCTACCATACGCGCCCTCTCTGGGCTACCGAAGGGCGAGTAATGCAGCTCGTCGGGCAGTGAGGGAGGCATTCGTGCCTGCGGGTGACCCTGTGGAGGCCCATTGTGCTGAGGAGTGTGCTTTTTGTGTCTCGCTCGGCAGTTCTGAAACCAAACCTGGAAATAAAGCCACATAACCAGCCGTCACAGACATGTCAGTGTACTCACAAAGGTTTTTGGGGTTTTTTCTCCATACCATTTAAGCTGAATTTGTTTTAGGTGCACTTATGTATTTTGCAAATGTTGTGACTAGTCAGTTCATTCGGGATAAATTTACCCAAATTACCCTTAGGTAGCCCGGATTCAAACGCCTTAACCTAACATTCACGTTAGCATTAACAAAATTTAAACAACTTCTGACCATGGAGGGCCAGTGGCGACATCTATCCAGCATTCATCACCATTATACACTTTTTGAACTTTCATCTCAGTGTATGCTTAGGGACCAGGTCAAATCCAAGGTCCAAATCCTGGACTCCTAGTTTCAACACAATGTCCAGTTAGTTTGACAGGTGACCATTCAGACCGCTCACAGGTGTGTGGCACCGCTGGTTTTTACTAAACCCTGGCAGGATAGCACTGGTATAATAACAATAACAGCCTTATTTAAAATAATATAATGTAATAAATTAATCAGCTGTAATAAGTCAAGCATTTAAACAGTATTTCGTGTTCGGACAGAGAGCACAGTGTACAGTGCAGTCCTGTGTGCAAATAAAAAAATTCAGCACAGCAGTATTACAAGCATTAGAATGCTGTTAGTAAACATTTCAGAAATTCTTGCTGTAGCTTCATGACTTCAGAGTGGTGCAACTGTCTAAGTGCCTGATCGTCCAGAAGCAAGGGATCCTGAGTTTGAATCCTGGCGATGCCTCAGTCCTCTGCGGTCAGAAGCCTGAGATGAGGAAGCCCTTGCACTCCCCAAACCAACCCACCGCCCCCTCCCTCCCGCTTTGGCCCTGAGTGATGGATGGAGTCATAGCCTGTGGGTGGGAACTGGCAATGACTAAATTGAGGGGAGGAACTGAATAAAAATCCAAGAGAATGTGTAAGCAATTTATTCAGTTATTATTGTTTTTGCTTAAAACAATGCGGACACATTACATCGTTTCTTTTTCTGAGTTAACTCAGCCTACACTGCATTTTGCAGACTTAACTTAGATGCAGCACTAGAATGTGAGTTATAAAAACTTGAACTAAGCTCATAAATATAAAGTAGATATGATATAAAATATGATGCACATTATATGTTGTGTTTTTTCCCTGATATGTGTGGAAGTGTGTTCCCTGTAGTAGACATGTAACTTGTTCACACCTAGAGAATCAACAAAACATGTCATTTGACCATTGATATGTCATTCCCAAAGGTGTGCATGCAGCAGTATTGTGAGAGGGGAGCTGTAATGTGTTCACCTGTATGACTCGTCTGCTCAGCCCTGTCATGTCCGCCAACTTCTGCAGAGTCTGTGCGTCAGGGTTATTATCCTGCGCAAACTGAGCCTGCATTACCTGCACATGGCATATAGAACAGTTACATGGATCAAGAATTTTAAGAATCTAAATAAGGAAATCAGAACTGATATTTGTGTAGATACATAAAGCAAATAACCTTTAAATAACAAAGAACACTGGACTACACACATTAGACAACAAGTAAAATATTCAAATCAGCTGCCTAAAGATTAAAGTTCAACAGAGAGACAAAAACATAGTATGTGAAGCTACATGTGATGTTAGTGCTAATGAATGCAATAACCATGTAACTTAATCTTAACTTGCCAGAAATTAGAGCCTAGTAATGCTGGTCAAAGAAAAAACAGCAACAACGTAAACTAAATGTAAAGGGCAACTCCACCAAAACAAAAATTCTAAATTATTAAAGGGTTAAGATACAAACAACCACATTCAGAGTGGTTCAGTACAAAATGCTCCGTTCTAGAAAAAATCTGTTCTAGAGTCAGAATTGTTCACTGTGGTATTAATAAAGACCAGACGTTCGCCTCTAAAAGCCCCCTCACATAAAGTTATTACATGGAATAAAATTAAGATTAAGTTCTTGCAAAAAATCATTCAGTAAAATTCATTAAGGGTAGAACGGTACACAGAAATAGTCCCCCAGCTTCTTTTTTAATTCAGATATTTTACCATCACATAAAAAATGTAGGTTCACTGGTTGCCTTGTATAGCAAATAAAATTTGCATTGTGGATATGGTGACCCTGGTTCCTGTCACCACCACTGTACAGAAATCTGACTTAGCTGCAAGATTGAATTATGCAGACATTCTGAAAATAGTTGGAATTACCATAAAAGCTAAATTCCATTTTGTGATTCTGAAGTTACTTGATTGCTCTAGAATCATATCCCTCGGATTGTACAACCTTTAATTAGATGCCTTGAGTGCGATTCTGAGGTGCGCTGTGTTCTAACCTGCAGCTGTTCGGCAGTAAAAGAGGTCCTAGCCCTTTTGGCCGGTTTGGGCTGGCTGTCCTGCTCTGATGGCACTGCCCCTTCCAGCGTCAGGCCACTTCCTGTGAGGAGAGAAGTGGGAACCAATCAGATTACTATTTACATTACATTAACAGCAATACAAATAGACATACAGGGCCTTGCATGGAATCCTATGTAGCGCTACTTATTGTGATGTGTAGGAACTCTATATAAGGGCTAACATAAATGCTGCAGCTGTACAGGGCGTAAATATGTAAATTTGTTTACAAAGAGTCAACTGAGGAATGACTTTGAATGCATGCCAATCATATTGCTGGCCTCCATGCTGCACTGGAAAAAAAACGGTGTTGTGAATTTACATGATTCAAATGTGTCACTTGCTTGCACATGAATAAAAAGTGCACCCATATTACAATAACACAATTCTAGCAAAACCAAAAAACAGCAATTGTGTCGATTTAGCATATTTTATTCATGTGCAGCTGACTGACACATTTGAATCATGTAAATCCAAAGGACCATTTTTTCAGTGTATTAGTGAAAAGCCTGAGCCGAGATGATTCTACATCTTATCACGCCCACATATGCAGTCTTCTGCCATAGCCACACATACTTATACTCTCTCTTTCACACTATCTCGACCACACACTCCACTTCTGACATTTTACAATAAAACAGGGTAGCTGCAGGGCTGATATTCTAATTCTGATACTTTTGAAATTCTTTTTGTCCATGTAAAAGGGGGAACATTTTGATTTCTTCAGTGAAAGCAGTAGATACTGAGATCAAAAAAGATATACATTTGTATACAAAGGTTCTAAGCAAGGTAACAAATCCTCTACAGAGAACACACTAAAATATTAAATTTTTCTGCAAATTGTAATGCGTATGTTTAACAACCCAGCCCCCTACAAACACATCTACAGTATTTATGTACCTACAGTATTATGCAAACGTGCAAAAGTCTCAGACCATAATTATGTATATTTATGAAATATATGTGTATGTATACATGAAAAATCCCATTTTGGAAATAACTTTACAGGAGACAGACAAAACCAAGGCATTTTCCCAAGTCATCTTGGGCCATTTTTGTTGGTCTTTATGATTTACACATGAAGTAAAGGGCGACAGGTACTTTTAAATATGTTTTTAATAAAACTTGAAAAAAGCGCAAAACACAGATACAACAGTGATATGTAAAGTCTCTCATACACCAGACATTCACTTACCGCTCTCAGCTGCCCGTTTAAGGTTTTCCACCATAGTGTCGTAGTGGATCCTGCAGAGCACCTTCTCCTCCACCAGGCCAAACTCCTCTCCAGTGGAGAGCTGTCGTTTACAGGAGAAGCAAGCAAAGCATGCCAGGTGGTAGGCATTCCCACGGGCGCGCCGCACCCAGTCACTGGCGTAGATCTGCCGGCCGCAGCGTGCACACTTAGTACCAAACCTACTGTGAGAGAGACAAGGCCCGCCGCATCAATACCCTGACCAGAAAAGCAGGCTACAATAAGATTTCATCAAAAACACATCAAGATCAGAAAAACTGTCTGTTAGTGTATTACTGGGCAATACATTTAATGGCAATACATATACAATCTAAAATGTGACTGTTAGTTTTCTCAGCACTTAGATTAGACTGAGTTATTGTACTCAGATCTCTGTGAAACTAGTCAGTATTTCATGCATTTTACCATAAAATGAAAGTGTTGTTATTGTGATACTTATTATTGTGATATTTCTGTTGCTGACATTGCAAAATAGTTAGTGCTGCTATTAGTGTATAAAAACACTGAAAACTGTATAATAATCTATGAATGTATTATAAAAGTACACTGTATACCCCACAGCCCCAGACAACAAATGGTTTAGGCACCCTTACCGCTATATATGTAGCTATAAATTTGCAGCACATATTGCTAGCATTAGTATTACAGCATAACTCAGATGATAAAGTTCAGTCCTCTATAGAAGTATACTTATTACACAGTAAAGGAGTAATCAAACCTTCTCAAATTTGCAACTCAAAACATCAACTCCAGTCTCTTCAGAACCACTCCAAAAACCGTTTAAAGGACTCCAGAGTGACAGACGCTAATCGCCACAGACTGACTGCAGCCCCAAACATACCTCTGGCAATTTAGCAGCCGCAAAAAACATCTGCAGCTCCAGAGGCTGCACTCAGAGTGAACAGTCTGTAGTGAACGCACAGTCAACACAACCTCGTATGTTCTACACAAAACTGTAATGACAATGTCTTTAAACAATGTTTTAATATACTCAGTTTATTAGCTTTGAGTAGATTTCAATTTGGTTTCATAATTGTTATGCGAAGACTTGCTTTTCAGCATTATGCTCCAGCACGGCGGGGCCAGCATTCATGAATAAGCGCAGGGCGATGACAGTGGTTGTGACAGGACACCAGAGAAATGAACCAACTGGGACTAGCAGTTTTTGTTAATGTTATTTCTGCCAGCAAACATAGCAAGGTCCAATCTGTGCCAGCTGGAATATATTCGATGTGTTTTTTTCATAGTACTGAAATTAGGCCTCTATTTTTCCAGATCCATCCACGACACTGTATTCAGTGTATGAGAATTCTGATGATTTTTAAACAGTATGAATCATTAAAGGGTTAAGATTGTTAAAGTTGTTCTTAGTAGTTTAATGTCAAACACTCCATTATGGAGACATTTAACGAGTCAGAATAGTTCCCAGTGGTGTTGATGGGAACCAGGCGTCCGTATTTAAAAGCTCTGTCAGAGATAGTTAATACATGTTGTTTCATCAAAGTTTTAAGTTTAAGCTTTGGCCTAAAATGTGGTTTTAACCAGTCATAAAGGCTGTTAAATGGCACATAATGATTTTAATCACTCATTTTCCTTCACCAACATTCCATCTACAACTCAGAAGACACACCGAGGTTCACTGGTGGTTTTGGATAGTAAATAAAATGGCCATATTTGTGTTGTAGACATGGTGACCCCTGGTTTCCTACACCACCACTGGAAAGAAATCAGAGACTGTAAGTGAAATCTGAATGACTTTGATGACTTTGTTTACATCTCAGTGATTGAATTATTCTAAAAACTTAAAACAAAAAGGCTCCACAAATCTTGGCAGTGTAATAACCTTCGCTTACAAAATCAACAGTAATTTGACTGGGACACCCAAACTCATTCACATGACTGTACGAGTTACGTTTTGATACGACAGCCACAAAACACTGATCTGCAACCATCAAACACTGTCTGCTTCAGACGCACAGAAGCTGCTGAGATGTGGTCTGCTGGGGCAGGTGTTATTTTGATGCGGCTGGACTGAACTGTCCCGAAACATCCCATGGTGACCAAGTGAGGGTTTTCAGGGTTCTGGCGGAGAGAGCGGGTCAATGCGGCTTTTGGCGCAGTGGCTGAGACTAATGCTCTGCAGATGGCCAAGAAAGCCCCCCCGGCACCGCCCCCCCTCCACCACCACCACCACACCTCTGGCACATGGAGCGCTTGTGTAAACAAAGTGTCGTACACCACCTCCTCCGACCGCAGAGAAATGTGGGATATCAAACTGACTGATTTGGCTTCGCTTCGCCCCCCTTTCCCTTCCCCGTCCCAAGAATGATGACACTAGCCTTACTCGCTGGATCTCAGGCAGAGGGGCCCCCAGGGGGAGGTAGTGGGCTGGGGGGGCTTGTCCACTGAAAATGACATCATGCTAGGCTAGAGAGTCTCACAGTTAGCTCTGAACAACGCAGGAGTCTTATGTTTCTCAGGCAGGAGATGGTTCTTCCTAACCTATTCATGAGTACTACGTGGGTTTCTGATCTATCTGTGCTCCAGCTAGAAGTTAGTTCTTCTGTAGCACCTGTTGTGAGGGTGTATGAGATTTAGAAAACATTGGCAACAATTCATTCCAGCTAATGGGTCACTGAAAAAAATGTGTGTGAGATTTGCTACATGACATGCTCTTTCATGACAGAGCTCTTTCTGTATATTTTGTAGGCTATGTAGGCCGAAAATTAGCCACCATGTAAACCCTAGCTAAATTACACAACAAAAAAAAAGATTGTTTAATAAACAAAACCAATTTTATTTAAAAATGCATATTGTATATAATAATGGTATTTTTTTTTTTATTGAAAATGGACTTTTTGGAGTTTGGGAACTCAGGTTTTTGTTGCGAACAATTTAATTTGTTATGTGGTTCTCATTATATAACTTTCTGTACATTTGTGCTTATAATTTTATAAAGTAACTTTAACATTTTGCTTGTTTTGCAAAATAATACTTGAAATAAATACATTTGTCTGCCAATACAATAGGACTCTAACACTTTAAATTATTAAAAATATTTAATCAAATAACTGTAACAAGCTGTTAAGAGACTCTAACAAGTCTAAAAATAAGTTAATAAGTGAATCTTATAAGATTCGTACCACAATCTCAATGCTCTATATGTTGTCTTGATATTTTTATGTGCTGAGAGATAATTTTTTGCAGTGCAGATGAATGTATTTGTGGGCAGAGCATATATAGGTCAGTTGTTTCTTAAGTAGTAAGCTAACTGGAGATTCATTCACCTTTAGGGTGCCCCATTTTTATAAGTAATCCTTGGTTCTCCTTGTGGCATCCCACAGTTTCCTAATGTGCACTAATATATTCTGAAATCCAATCAAACAACAACAAAAATCTAGTTAACGTTTGTGACTGCAGCACCAAGAAGACCAGCAATTCATTTATAGACATAAGTACAAGTACGCTGCATTTTCAGTTTTGACATTTTCAATTGTTGAAATGTATATCAGACTGTCATCCTTAGGTCACCCTAAATGTCATGTAGCATATGTTTGCTGATTAGCAGTCAGCAGCTATTACTATGCTATTGAAGTATGTTTATGTTTTTCAGTAACTCTAGATCACTTATGACCTAAAGGTCATCCACTTTGATTTAACTAGGGACGCAAACGTCAGCATTCTGTTTAAGCTGTAGCAATGTCTCTCTGCTTTGAATGACTCTGTACCTTCATTATGTTTATTTTTATTAAATCAAATTATTCCATTTTGTCACTATCAACACAATCATAACTTTACCAAAAGTTTCAGTGGTGACCATTTTTTCTCAATTTGAGCAGAATGCTAGCTAGTACATTGCTAGCAAACACAGCGTTTGAACAGTTGTACACACATAAAATCATCACATTTATATTAAAAGGCAATAAAGTAGTTAACTGCAGCAAAGTGACAGGGACAGTTGGTACTAGTCTTCAGACTGTGGGACATCATTTTTGAAAAATCACCAAATTTAATACTTTGTTTCAGAAGTATATGTTTATGGATTAGGGTTTGGGTCAGAGACCTCCCAATAGATTGGACCCTGTAAATCAATATCCTGTATATATTTAGTTTAATACTATCTCTATTAATGACTTGGGTTTGATTATTTAATAGCACTGTCATTCTACATTTGCAAGGTCTGAATAATTAAAAGCTAATTATAATAAAATTAGTATTTTTTTTCTTTTACTGTGGAACCGCACTTTGTTATAATAGTCAATAGGATATTATTTATTGGTCAACTAACAGTAAACAGTAAAAGCGCAATTGACAATTGGTGTACTTTTCTTCAAGCATATTCAGATGTGCCGGTATATTAAGCTTAACATGAAAAAAACCTGCTACATCTATATAACAATTTAACGCTACATAGTTCATCTAACAGTTTACCTCCACCCACCTAAAGAGAGTTGCATCAGTGATGAAAATCCTGCTCACTGCATATTTTCTCAATACAGCTACAGACAATGAGCCTGAAAGCACCGTGCAGGTTTGCAAAGCCACTTTTGTGTACTTTACTAACCGTATTCTGACAGAGTCATTCCAGACAAAGAATACAACATCTGCGTAATGATGCATTTCAGAGGATTGTTTGGAAAGAGATGTGGAACCCTTCTGAAATCTGTTCACGGCATCTTGCCTACCACAAAAAAACTCTCAGAAATGCGTTTTCTTAAAAAAGTAGGGGGTTTTATGTCTAATTGTACTTCCTGCTGTTTGTTCTGGATTTGCTTCTGTCCTGCAGATTGTAACTCGCCTGGGGAAATTCCTAAAGCATTCCCTCCAAATCTAAACCTCCAGACTAACACACCTACTGCAGGACTAATGCCAGAGGATTCATCTTGTGGCTGGTCTCTAATCTTGAACAAATCTGGGGTCTGTTTGCTTTGGGATTTCACTGACGATGCACTCAAAGAGAAAGTAGATCACCTGGGATTTGTAGCCATGGCAGAATATACTATGTAGTAGGAAATACATTTTGGAACTGAATCATTTTCCATTTTCCACATTGGGCAATAAATCTTAAATATTACAAACGTCCTCTAAAAGGCTCTTGTTGGAAGCTTCCTTAAAGAGATAGACATCAGTGGAAAGTAGACGTAACCCCACATGAGCTATTCCACTAAAACGCCTCTCCACATCAGATTTGACTCGAGGCCTGTTCACCTCTGCGCACTTTTAAATTGCAGTGGAGCCTTCAGTGTGCAGAACCACCTCTCCCTCCTCTATTTCTCAAATTACATCCCTTATGAAAATATAGTTTACATTAGTGTATTTGAAAGTGCAGTATAATTGCATTAAGTCATACAGAAGATCCTACTACACTAAATATGGACTGGTTCTATTCATGCACTAGTTCTATACTTGCAAAAAGTCTACTTATTAACTTACCACATTTAGAGATGCAATTAGTACACTAGACCTATACTTATTAAAACTATACATCACATTAAACTATGTATTTCTCTGCTTTGAGTGTACTGTCAGTATCAGGGTAAACGTATTATACCTATTATACAGTATTTAGATATACTTTCTAAAAAACAAACATGTGACAATTATTTATCAGAAACCTTACTGATAATAAAAATACCTTACACACATATAATATAATATAATATAATATAATATAATATAATATAATATAATATAATAGTTGTGCAATAACCACTACTCATATGATGATTTTAACTTTAGAACTACAAACTACTATAATACTATGTCTATGCACACTATTATATATAGTATATAATACTAGTATACTGTTATACTGTTGTAAGTTTACAGGAGAGGCCAAAAATGTTAAATACTTTTAATGTAAGTTAATGTAAATAAATTTTATTACAGCCAATTTTGAAGCATTTCTACTGGACCAATCCTCATTTTCACACAATATAAGAGCAGAAAAAATTGAGATTGATGTATTTTTCTTCAGACAGCCACTGTTTATATTATAGGCATTGTTTACGGACTAACAGAGGCTTTTAGGTAAATATCTGTTTTTTGCAGAGTTAACCATAAAATATTAAATTATAAAATGTGTCACAGGCACTAAGTTGTATATTTTGTGTGTGTGCATAACAAAATACTAATTTATATATGTATTTAAAATCTTAAAAACATACACAGAAAACTGTAAATGTATGTGATCGTGTAATTATCTCCAAGTATGTTTCAGTATGCTTGTATTTCAATACTTTCTTCTTTCTTTTTAAAAGGAAAAAAAAAATTCTGTCCCGAAAACTCCCTGCAGCCCTCTCAGGTTCCCCCGGCCTTCTGTCCCGCTCTCTGGGTTTCTCTGATTAGCAGCCTCTCTCCGGCTTCCTGTGTGGCCCTCCGCTCACGCTTCTGAGGCTGTTTTGTTGTTTTTTTTTTTAACTCGGCCCAACATGGGGTAGGTACAGCCTCTGCTCTGTCCTGTTCCCTCCACCCAAATCCAACCCCCCCCAGCTGAGAGTAAACCCACTCTGATTTCCTGCAATTACACTCGATTAGAGCAGCTGTCAGTCTGGCACAGATGAGAGACTGACACAAACACGACATCCATCTCCTGCCGTTTTTTTTTTCTTCTTGCCAGACACAGAGATGGAAAACGCATAGCTGTACTCCACAGCAAATCAGATTATAGGCTAGTGCTGCATCTTCCAATCCTCTAGACCTTCAAAACAGCGAGAGTAGCCGCTTAGACTAGAGTCACAGCAGCCTCCAGTGTGCATTGTAGGTGTTAATTTGACACTAGTGATTTTGCAAGGCAGGAGATCAGTGAGACCTTTGACAAATGCATGACATTATTATGGAAAATATTCAGCTAGCCTTGCTTACACGATATCTGCTAACTGTATCCTGCCACAGGTCCCCCAAGGGGCAGCTTGCTTGTCATTTTAGTCTCAGATTAAAAGCAGATGAGTTTAGATGCTGCTTTGCCATCCTGCCTCTCAGTTATGAGCTGCTTTAAGTAAAGCTAATGCTAATCAAATTATTTCCATTCCACACAGTCACTCCTAATGAGGGAGTCAACCAAGGCATGCATGCGCAAATGTGATGATAGGATGCTAAACAAGACCCATACCACACAAAAACCTCCAGTGGTACGTCAGCTCCAACAGTATTCACCCTATGCTCTTAGGAAAAGGTTCCTCAGTGGGTTTTAACTTGGAGGTATAATGTTGTAGCAAACGCTATAATCAAACTTTATTTTGGGGTTGTCTTGTAGCTTGTGTACAGTTTATCTGGTGAAGCTCAATAGCGTTAGGGTTACAATTAGAGTCAGGTCTTTGTGTGTTGTAGCTGTAGGGTTAAGGACATTTTTTAAAAAGTATCTCTAGTATGCTTTTTAGCAAAAGGCAAAAAACTTTTTAAACTTAAGTTAATGTATGTTAATGTAATAATAATGTAAATTAATGTAAATTTTATTACAAGTGGTTTTGGAGCATTTCTATAGGTCCATAAGTCATGACATTTTTACACAATGTAAAATACAGCTGCATGTTTTTTAAAATTAGATATTTAGTTTGATGCAAGTTAAAGAAACTGTATGGTTAAAAATCAACCAATTGTCCACTTTGCCTAGATGTAGTAAATCAGCAAAAACATGTTTTGGGCCTAAATATTGCTTCTTTAGTATAGCACTACAGCTACAAGGCTAGCAATGCTAACAAGTCAGTGGGGACCCACACTTTTTTACAGTTGTACATAATATGAAAACATGCACACATCAGACAACCCCCTCATGCCCCCAAAAAACAACAGATATGTAGGTCACTATTGACTTTTAGTGTTGGTTAGCGCCATTAGCTTCAGAAAGGACGTAAATTTGGACACCAAACTTGGATTAGCTGATCAGCTACACCTGGGTTAAATGGAAAATAGTGTACATTTAATTTAATCTGCCAACCCATTCTTCTGAATACAAAGCATCAACAGCAGACTGTCAAACTAAAGTGTTAGCAACATTTTTACCAGAGCTACTACATTATGCAGAGGTGTCACAATGACACTTCTCATTCACAAAAAGAACCTTCTTTAAGCAGAAACATCCATTGAAAGTTTCTAGAGGAAACCAGAAATGACTATATGGCATTGAACCAAGAGTATCGCATTGGTTCTGGTTGATATTGACACTACTGCTCATACAGTGAGTCCCTGATATGCCTCATAACTGCAGGCAAGTTAAAGAACATCCAAGGATATTTTTAGGAGTAGGATCTAAATAAGAAAAGTGGACCTAAAATACTATGTCATTAAATTAGTACAGAACCTTTACACAAGGTGATTTAACAGGCCACATCATGGCAAACCTCACTTTTTGAAATACTACGTGAAACTAGTATGTAAGCAAAGGTTCAGATAACTAGCCTTATCTCTCCAGTCTACACAAGGAAGTAAAATAGGTTTTATATTAATTATTTTTGTGATGTCACAAAAGCTCTTTTGAAACATGCATATATATATAGGTCTATTCAGCCTGGAGGGTATTTTGAACAAGGCAGCCAATCAGAACACAGCTCATGTACCTACAATCTTAAAGATACAGTAACAAAAAACGTTCAGTAAAAAGTTGAGTGACGTGTTAGAGAAACTTGGATATGAAGCATTTAAACTTAAAATGATGAAAAATGTTTAAAAATGAAAAAGGTTTTTATGGTTGTGCAACATATTTATTTATCATTTATTTATATATATTTGAATCTTTTTAAGAAAAAATTTGGTATATGTTTGGTTTTATGTAGCGGGTACAACACTCACAGCTTAAGTCCACTTTGCTCCAGTAACAACATTAAGCTTCATGATGGCGATCTTTCTCAGTGGCAGCTTTGATTTTCTAACCCAGCACACATACAGAGAGCCTTGTATATGACTTCAATGCAAAAAATTGAAAATGCTTGTAACGGCCATCTTGGACGGTGCTAATTATAAATCTCGGCACGGCCACGGCGTATCGGGTTGCCCTCCGAGCCGTCCATGCTCTAAAAGTGTTCTTTCACCAAAAAAAGTCAGGTTTGCAAGCAATGTAATGAGAGAAAAAAACGCTTTTCAGACCACTGAATCATCCACTTTGGCACGGCAAATCCTTGAAGCAGTTTCTGTGCTGGCAAATGCAGCTACTAGCTCAGACAATCAAGGCAAATATGAAGTGAAATTCCTCTTTGAGTATGGTCTTTTTTTGGAACTGCCCTGGATATAGGCTGCCTTATCTCGACATCAGAAGATCTGTATCAGCTGAACAGAGAAAGACTGCAATATGATTTCACTGCCACTGGACAAAACACACAAACAAGCCTCTTACAGCAAGCTTTACTGGGCTACCACACTCCTGACTCCTTGACAACTTGAAACTATTACAGCCCCCTTTTTGCCTCGTCTACATGAATATCTTATACGGTCAATCACTGTTTTGCCTCTGGTAATGTTCTCATGGGGCTATACAAGGCCTCCATACAAATGAAGGCCTGCATATGAGGGCTTATTATATATAAGTATGTCATAGGAAGATTATATATATTATAATAGTAATCACTACATATATGGAATAAGTTAAAGATATTTTCCTCTCCTATAAAGTTATCAGATATGAGATATGAGGTTCTGTTTCAACAGGAACAATATACGTGTTGAATTGGGAAGTCAACCTGGCTGCTTTAACATTTTTCTTATCTAACATTTTATTTTAACATTTTCATTTTGAAACTTCATGGGAAATCGAAATAAAATATGCTTGCATGCACAAAAAGCAAAACAAATCTTTGCTGATTTTTCAAAATGTGCAGAAGGTCTACAAAGGAATGATGAAACTAATTCAGATGATGTAATCACCAAAATAAAACGAACAGCAAAAACACTACCCACCCTTTATTCTTACTGTTCCAGTCAAAATGACCATTATGTTGTCCATTTTTAGGATAATCCAGAGGAGATATCATAAAGGAGGCAAAAGTCAAAGTTGGATTTATGATTGGAGTTAAAGATTAAGAGATCCAAGAGAAAATGTGACTCCTAACAACCACCCAAAATACCTGGTAGACCACCAAAACTGTCCCCATCAGATAAACAGCACAGAGATTAAATTAAGCTTCACTCCTCAGATCTAAAAACATCCAGAGGTGTTTCTGTTCATGCTTCCGTTGTAGATCAACACTGTGGGTCTGAAAGGATGTGTGGCTGTCAAGAAGCTCCTTACTGAGAAAAACAGACTTATCAAACAAAGTCGCTGCAATGGACTGCTACTTGTGTTTGCAGATTTCTCTAAAAAACTGAAAACGAGGATGGAAGAAGGGACTAATATACTAAACATGCATTTACAGAGTGAGTTTCAGAGCGTAGTGTACGCTGTAAACACTACATGCACTTTCTAAAGACTACTTCTGCACTGAAGCAGATATCAGATGACCTACAAGCCACTGGAGACACAATGCTATCTCAGTCTCTCTGTTATCTCAGTAAACACTTGCCTGATAATGTCTAATTTGTATTTACGCGCTGAGAGAAAATTGCTGCTTTCCCTTTTTCCCATGTCTCCTTTAAAAAAGAGGGGTATTTGCAGCCTGGTTTAGAAACAAAGCGTGGAGGAACGGAGCAGCTTTCACTCCCAGTGCCATATGTATCTGCCAAAAAACTGCCCTGACATAAAAGAACGCTCTGGACCTGACTCCCGCCATCCGCCCCGACACTTCTGCCTTTCTCCGCACAACAAAACATCTGCACAGATGTGTACAGGAGCCATTTAGGAGTCCCGGCATTGATACCCCCATCGTGTGAAGCATCACTTCAGATTATTGGCCCCTAAAGCAGAAAACAAACGTCCTTCCCCAACACGGGATCAGCTAGACAAAAAAAGGGGGCCAGTCACTTCACGCCGCCGTGAATGAACGGGGAAGGCAGGCCAATATCCTTCTGCCATTCAGAGCCTGTGCTGAGTGCCCCGCAATCACACCCTCGCATCCTGAACACGAGCACACGCATCCTTCATTCGGCACCCCGCACATTATAGCAGTGTCAAAGAGCCTGAGAGAAACATCCTCCATGGACTGCAGTACTAATCACCTTTATCTTCTTTATCAGATTACAAGCAGCCTGTATGAACAGTTACTGTTAGGATACAGTCCCCTTTATGGAAACTGAGACTACAAAGGGATATTGTGTTTTCTAAATGTACTTACACCATTTTTCAGGTAACAACCAAGCCACAAGAAGCATAACTATTAAGACACATTCTCCATTATATACAGGAATATATCAGAGCAGTAAGAAAAATCTAGCTTTACAGGATTAGGAAAAACATTATACAACACATTTAATGCAAGTCAATGTAACCAGATGTTTTTCCAAGTCATTTTGGGCCTGTTCTTTTTGTGCATTTATAATTATATACACTCAACGTAAAGGGCAACAGATACTTTCATCTTTTGTCAAAAACTGAAAAAATGGACATACAAGGACTTGTTCCTAGATATAAAGTAGTATATGACCTCCACCGTAAGATTCTGACCTCCAATGTAAAATTCTGATATTCACCAACATTTGTAATCTGAAAACTGGAAATGGGCAAACACATATACTACTAATATTAAGATGGACTTTCTGTTGTTTAAAATCACAAAAGTTCTCCCTCAACACAGGATCAGCTAGACAAGGACACATTTTGCGTCTTTGTAAGACAATTACTACTTTATACATGTGATAAACAACTGCTATTAGAATATGATCATCTTTATGAAATGCTTTTGTTTACAAAGCCCCTCTTTTATAATCAGTGACTGTAGGTCATTCCCTGCTATAATTCAGTTAGCACGCAAGCTAGATTAACCACTACTGTTAGGATATAACCTCCAGTATGGGAGCTTGATATAAGCAAACATCTACAGGACATTTATAAATTTAATTTACATTTACAGGATATTTATAACGTTAATTCAGGAAATAAGCAGGCTTAATAAACTAACACGCTATATCAGGGTACAATGATAATCAGATGCTGATATTAATGAAGGTATGTACATATTCCTTTTTTTTCTGCATTTATTTGCATTTTTCAGGGTACAAATAAAGCTGCACCGACATCTTCTATAGGATACAATCCTTATTATGGGACACAGGTATTTAATGCTAAAGGCCTTCCTAGATCAACAGGTACATGTTTTATATTTATTCTTCCTTTCTGAAGCCATGTTTACTACAGTGCACAGCTACAGTCTCCCTCACAGCATACCTATAAACATAAAGAGGGATATTATATTTCTGTGTATTTCTTCATGCTCTGAATACTGATAATAAGCGTAGTATAGACATTTTTGCATTTACCATTACTATTATATGCCAATTACGGTGCATGTACCGTGTTGCTATGAGACTATAGCCTAGACTATAAGACTATAGCCTTATTATGGGACTAAAAGTAAACAGACCTAAACACAGTTGTGCGACCTATACATCTATCAGTAATGATCTTTATATAGTCAGTGCCATGTCTTAAGGTACAAGGTGAGTGGCGTCTATTCAGCTATTAAGCCATTTGTTGCTTTATTACTTCAGTCCAGATTATGAACCATGTGATATGCTATGATATTGATCCATTACTATGGCACTATGATATTAATTACTTATTTTCTATTTACATGTAAGCACATTCAATTTAATTCAGATAGCAAGCCAGATTTATGAATATGGCTTATACACTTATAATACATTTCCACATTTCTGTAAGACATTTATTATTATAAAATAAGCATATACACATAGGTATGTGCTTTTTCTGTAGTAAATGTTCATAAACTGTGATACAAATGAGCATTTAGGGTAGATTAAAATTTTAAGTTCTGTTCTGTTAATGTATTACCTGCTGTCTTGAGGCAGTTAAAACACCAAGTCCTTCATTTTACAGTGTCAGGTGCCATTGTACAGAAACAGGGTCTCATCCTGCAAAACCCCTACACCTTAATTCTGTATATGTCTGAAGTGATAAGTCTACTCCAAACACCATTCCTCCACATATAAGCATATAAGCAAGAGGAGAAGGCTCAGCTTTGGGCCCTACCCCACGTTTACTCTGGACACTGCAGAACATCAGCTTTCGTCCTATAGCAGTCTCAACGAGCAAGGCCACAATCTGCAGCAACCAGATAAACAGTAAAAATCCAGCTGTTTACTCAGCGACAGCCGCAAGAATCCGGCAAGTGCTTTCTGCAGGGCCTTCAGAGAAACTGCATGAACAGACAGGTACCTATTTTATAAATGAAATAAGAGACCCACAGCTTTCTACATAAAACAGCTTCACTTCTAGTAAACCTGCACCTCAGTACATTCACTACAGCAGCACATCTGCTCCATGTCTGACTCAACAACATTTCTGCATGATTCAAATACAAAACAAATGCCAGGAGAGGAAGAGGAACAAAGATGCCCCATCTCCATGAACAGCAGGGTCTTAATAAGAGGCAGTGAAGCTGTTAAGAGCTGTTATGTTCACCAGCACTGCATTTAAGATGAAGTAGAAAACTTACCCTACCTGAAATAATCCATTTTACAGAAGATTTCCTTATTTTTGATGTAGCAGCTGCTGTGCTGACGCAGAGAGGTTCTACACACAGAACACTCAAGACACCTCACATGCCAGATTAGATTATTCACCTGAGAGGGAAAACAAACAATAAATAATAATAAAACAACACATTATATTATATTATATTATATTATATTATATTATATTATATTATATTATATTATATTATATTATATTATATTATATTATATTATATTATATTATATTACATTATATTATATTATAATACGTATTAAAAAATACATAATACGTAAAAAAAAACGTATAATGTGATGTTACATAATACATTTAGGTTTATCTTTTTAGTGATTATTTGTGTTTATTAAGCTGTGTTTCAGTCAACGTATGTGTTATTACTAATTTGTCCTGCAGTAAAAGTGACTACAGTTTGCTTTATCTCTAGTTATTATTACTACTATTTTCATTATAATATAATATAATATAATATAATATAATATAATATAATATAATATAATATAATATAATATAATATAATATAATATAATATAATATAATGTAATATACGAATTTGCTTAACGAATCCATAACGAATCTGCTTTTTAATCATTTTAGGACTGAAATAACAAAAGAGTTTAATTGACCTAAATAAGGTGCTCAGATTTACTAGAACGCTGTTAAATATTAGCGCGTCAGTCAATACAATCTAATATAAACAGTGTAAATGTGGAGTTCATGTTTGTGTTTGCAGAGTTAATAATAATAATAATAATAATAATAATAATAATAATAATAATAATAATAATAATAATAATAATAATAATAATAATCCTGTGCATTAGCACATGCGCGTTAAAGGAACGTATGAATGATAAAAACGCAGACAGCCTGAGAGCTATTTCAGTGCGCGCGGCGAGCCCCCGAATCCGCGCGGGCCGTTAGTTACCTTCAGCAGGTATCTGTCCAGGATCTCCAGACCGCAGCTCGCGCACACGTTCCTGCTGGAAGAGGAGGCGCTGGAGGGAGGAGAGGAGGGGGAGGAGGAGGGGGAGGGGGAGCGGGGGGGCTCCCTCTGAGAATCACTGTCACAACGGGACTGCAGAGGGAGCATACAACGAAACACATTATATAAATGTATGAATATAACATTTTCATATTCAGTGCATAACAATATATACCAACAATATTACACAGTACAAAATACAGTACAGGGCACACGCTCACACATGCATTTATTACCAGCTCACATACATATATACATATACATATACATGTATGCATATAGACAAGTCATAGATACATATTTACAGGTAGATATATAGATATAGGTGTGGATATAGGGATATAGACGTAGATATATAGATATAGGTGTGGATATAGGGATATAGACGTAGATATATAGATATAGGTGTGGATATAGGGATATAGACGTAGATATATAGATATAGGTGTAAATATAGAGTTGTATATATATATATATATACAAAGATGAGGCAAAAAAATATATAGAATTAGCGAATAAAAAGGAAGCGCCCGCGTATTTTAGAAGAGAGCTGCACTGAGATGAAATACAGAATAAAAACTGTCTCGCGCTCGTTTTCCATGCATGCAGTTTTTTGAGCTTTTCAAAACATCACCAAGAAAAAATAATGTACACTTCAAAAACCTACAGCAACATCACGACTACTACTATTTCTACTACTACTAATGATAATATAAATAACAAACAACAACGCCAACAACAACAACAATAATAATAAACAATAACAACAATAATTATTATTGGTATTACTGTATATTTGTTATTATTATTATTATTATTGTTATTATTGTTATTATTATTACTGTTATTGTTATTATATTTTAATATATTTTTCTACATATAATGAACGAAATGCTCTAATGAAATTCAGCATCCGTCATCAGGGTAACTAAGGATCAGCAGGTCTCTGTGGGGTTCTGAGTTTAAATAAAACGGTGAGTTGAACCAACATGGCTGAGAATGAAGCCACTCCAGACCACTTTCCCGAATAGAAACTAGTCAGAGCGGCCTGCATGAGCGGAGGAGCCCGAGAGCTGAGGGGACAGACTGCAGAGTTTAAAGCGGGTCTGATACATTCCCCCTCATTCTGAACGATACTACAGAAAGCCGAGTAAAGCGCTTTTTACAGCCTGGAGCACAAACTGGCAGGAAACCCGAGCGCCTTACACTTTTACCACGCGTCTAATTCCCTATAACTATATCTGAAGCCCATCTACAGTTCCCCGAAACGCCTCCTGGACGCGTTGTGCTAACAGCTCTTCTAATCCACACCTCCAGTCTTACTGAATTTACTGGTTGTCCCCTTCAGTATAATCCAGACATAAATACAAATACAAGCCCAGGACTGGAAATCACTCCCAGCAGACTGGAGCGCAAAGGCACGGGGGAAATAGCGGACAGTCCCCAGTGCAGCGCTGCAAGAGCCAACACAAGATCATCCGTTTTAACGCCTCGAATAATCGGAGCAGATGCAGGTCTGCACTCCTCTAACATGCGGTTTAAACGTCTATGTAACATCGAGCTGATCTTATTTACCCTCTGCGCGATTAAACAGTGCAGTTCACTTTTCCCATCACCCATCACTTTTACACATACTGGCTGTTAGATTTAAATTTTATTTTTTTGTTTGTTTATGTTTTTATTTACTTTTTGTTTTTAAATATGAAGAAAATTCTGTCAGCAGACTAAGCGCGCTAAATAAGAGCAGAGCAAGTCAACGCGCTGCTTCAGAGAATTCGGCTGTCATCGAGCATAAAATAAACAGAAATAAATATTAATGATAATAAACTACATAAAATCCCTGCATTCGTTAAAGTAGAGCACAACGTCCTGAACAACACTGCATCCGCAAAACTGCGCTAAAAGGAAAAAAGGAATAGAAAAGAAAAGCAAGAAAGAGAAGTCAACGGTCAGCCTCGCGTGCAAAACGCGCTCCGTCCGGCACTTACCATGTCCAGTCCGCGCCGCGTCCTCCACTCCGAGCCGGAGAGTGCGTGTGCGCGCGCGTCCTGCGTGAGCGTGTGCGGGTGCGTGGGAGCGCGCGCGCGCGCGTGCGTGTGTGCGCGGGCAGCCGATCACCTGGGGGGGAAAAAGCCAGAGGAATTGGAGCTGGTGAGTGCGTGGCGAGGGGCTTTATAGCGGCTCAAAACAATAAAAGCACCCAAAACACGTTTTTTAAGCCGCGCGCTGGAGAGCCGATCATCAAGCCACATCAATCTAGCTCTGATTTTCCCCCCTTCCTCTTCTTCTCCTTCTTCTTCTTCTTCGTCGTCGTCGTCGTCTTCTTCTTCTTTCCCCCCTCATCTCACCCCCTCCCCTCTAACACACACTTACACACTTAACCCCCAATGCCTCTTTGGATAATCGCATTTCCACGCAATCCAAAGTGAGCTGAAAAGATGCAGGGGGGTGAAGGAGGTGGGGGGGAGGGCGTAAATAAAAAGAATAAACTACCTGCAATTACAAATAGCTGGCAAATGCTCCTATAAGAGGAGCTCAGAGTGTCAATTTCAGCTGTCACTCAGAGAAAAGAGCCACAGACCCCCCCCCCCCCCCCCCACACACACACACACACACGCCACACACACCTTCTCCTTTCCTTTAACAGAATTGCAAATCTGATTTTTTTATGATCACAGCAATTAAAATCTAACTCTCTCTTTTTCTCTCTCTCTCTCTCTCTCTCTCTCTCTCTCTCACTCTCTCTCTCTCTCTCTGTCTCTCTCTCTCTCTGCTTATATCCGCGCGACAGCGTTCATATAAGCGCGGTACTCTGGGAGTCTGATCACATCACTCCAGGCTGAGAAACAGCAACAGATACACTCCTCTAACAGCACTTTAACAAGGCTTTAGGGCTTTAACTCTGAGAGTTCAGCTTTGTGCAGGCTGGTAGGTTTCTAGGGGCTACTTTAGGAGTGAATGTGGAAGGAAAGCAGCAGCAGCGCGGTTTAGCATCAGTTATGTACTGCGGTAATGGATAGTTCTCTAGTAGGTCGCACTGGGCTAAACAAGCAGCAATGTCCTACCCGCGTGTACTGGAGGATATAAATGTCGAATGTTCAGCAGTTTGGGTTCATATACTGAATGTAAAGAGTTAAAGCAGCTGTAAATCAGCATGTAGTCGAGTTTAAAATCAGCAGTTTATCATGGAGTTTAGCATTTGGTTCTGTTTGTACTGAGGTGCTACATGGTCACATTACTGTTAAGCAGATGAAGATTAGTCCTCTAGCAGTATTTATTGACTTAAGTGCATATTATGTAGAGTGTAGCATTAGTTCCAGCAGACTGTATTGAAGGGAAGGGCTGTAAAGTAGTCCTGCAGTTCAATATTAGTGCTTTGGCGGTGTGTCATAAAGTTTAGCATTTAGTCTTATGACTGTAAGATTAATATTAGTTCTCTAGCAGTTTGTATTGATGCAACTGAGTAATATACAGTTTGTATGGATGTGATTGAGCTAAATAGAGTTTAACATTAGTTCTCTGTCAGCTTGTATTGATGTGATTGAGTTATAAGGAATTTAATATTAGCTCTCTAGCAGTTTGTGTTGATGTGATTGAGCTACATGGAGTTTAATATTAGCTCTCTAGCAGTTTGTGTTGATGTGATTGAGCTACCTAGAGTTTAATATTAGCTCTCTAGCAGTTTGTATTGATGTGATTGAGCTACATGGAGTTTAATATTAGCTCTCTAGCAGTTTGTGTTGATGTGATTGAGCTACATGGAGTTTAATATTAGCTCTCTAGCAGTTTGTGTTGATATAATTGAGCTACATGGAGTTTAATATTAGCTCTCTAGCAGTTTGTGTTGATATGATTGAGCTACGTGGAGTTTAATATTAGCTCTCTAGCAGTTTGTGTTGAGTTAAATAGTTTTCTACAGGGTCTTTAGCAGTGTTGATACGATTGAATGATATACAGTGTGTATTAATGTGACTGGAATTGAACATGAGATCTGTAGAGGTTTTTACTGATGTGACCGAAAAGTCTTGTATTTTGTAATAGTTCTCTTGCAGTTTGTATTAAAGTAAGTAAATGTTAAATTGCTAACGGGTTGTAAAGCAGTAATGTCGTTAGAATAAGCCCTGCGTTGGGTTTCAGTGGAGACAGTATGTGTACATTTACTGTGAAGCAGCACTGCAGGTCAGTATTGCTTCTCCAGCAGAGGTTATAAAAGTATTTCGATTTAAATGCAGTTTAGCATTCGTTCTAGTAGACTGCACTGCAACAATTGGCTGTAAAGGAGCAGTGCAGTCCATTATTAGTTCTCCGTCAGTCTGTATTGATATGATTGAGAGTTGAACAACCTGTATGGATATGGTTGAGAGTTAAATGGAGGGAATTAAATGGGAATTAGTTCTCTAGTTGTACTAGGTAAGTAAGTGAATGTCAGTTGGCTACATGTTAGCTCTGGTTTGCATTAGTTTGCACTGTAGCAAATAGGCTTGTAAACGAGCGCTGCAGATAAATAAGACTTACCCATCCGCTCCATCAGCGTCTGCTGAGGTACATCAGAGGTGTAAAGTGCCTTAACTGCTGATTTCGTACCTGTTTAGTGGAGATTCCTTCGGACACGAGCTGATTTCCCTCCACCACTGAGGCCAAAAGCTCATTTTTCCAGAACATGAAAGGGTCCAGAAGAAGATCAGAGACTTTGTAGGGGTCCTGCTGGAGCGACACAGCTGATCCCACTCATCCAGAAATGATCAAGCCCTGATGAAGCACTCCTTCATTTCTTTCCTGCTCCTCTCTCCCTCTCTCTCCTCCGCGGTTCACTCATGTGGGGACTTTCTGCGTCGCAAACAAAAATGCTTTAAAAGCTTTCGAGCAGTTTTTAAAAGCCCCCCAAACTGGATGCAGTCCGTCCGGCTGGGGGTGAAACTGCGCGAGCTCGTTTGGTAGCCGGTAGAGGAGGGAAAAAAACTCTAGTGCACTTTTTCCCCCTCTCTTTCCTTTCTTTTCTTTTTTTCCTCGCGGAGGGCTGGAATTGCTGACTGCAGGAAGTGGATGAGATGGAGGGGCTGGTAGGCTTTTTCTTTTTTTTCTTTTTTCTTTTTCGCTCTCCGTCTCTTCTTGTCCCGCGAGCTCGCGCGGAGGAGTGTGGGACGTGTTGTGTGTAAACTTGGATAGAGAGGGGCTGGTAAACGCGCAGTGCACCTTAACAACACGTTTAAACGGATTTAAACGGCTGCAGGATCTTTACATTCGCTTTAATTGAAAGCAGCTGCAGGTTATTTCTTATGTGCGTCGTATTTATTTAGGGTGAAGGGATTAGGAACAACAGAACACAAATGAGAAGAAAAGGAATGAAGGACAGATTTGTGGATACATAAAATGCACAAAAGTGCAGAGATGCAGAAGAATGGGATAGAAAATAAATGCAGGAGCAGCAAACCAAAAGTGCGCGAGGATGACGTGTACGGCGCGCGCAGACGTGCAGAGAAATGAATTAAAATACAAAGTAGTGAACAGACACTATACGAAGCCCTGCAGCTGGATCCTGTGTACTCTCTACTCTGTGAAGAGGACTGGACAGAGCCTACTGAGTTACTTCTCCCGAGTCCGCACACTACTCTCCGCATCTGATCTCGGTCAGCACAACAGAGATGATGGTAATAATACTGAAGATAAAAGTGCGCTGATGCTGCTGGAAAAAAGGAAAACAACAATAAAGAAATAAACAAATACATAATACAGATGCATCACAAAAATGAGGAGGAGGATGGGTAATGGAGTGACCAATCACAGATCCTGCTAATAGAATGGCCATATTCTGTTCTGTATACGTGATGTGATTCTGTTATACAACCCTAGTTTATAAAATGCTTCGTCATACAAATATATGTGATTCTACTCCACTTCATCTCATGTCGTTCTATTCTATTCTATTCTATTCTATTCTATTCTATGTTTTATCATTGGATAGTATTATTAAATTCTATTTCTTTGTTTTATTTCTATTACATTATGTTTTTGTTTTTGTTTATTATGTTATTGTATATGTGTTATTCCATATCATTCTCGTTCATGTTATATTATTCTATTCCACATACTGATGAATATAACATAGTGAATTATATTATATTATATTATATTATATTATATTATATTATATTATATTATATTATATTATATTATATTATATTATATTATGAGACTATAACTTTAGTTAGGGAGCATAGCTGTATACAACAAACTATGGAAACGATATTTTAGTATTGGCTGTGTATTCACTGTCCCACTTCCAGGGTCTTTATTGTTCTTCTGTAATCATTTAAATATATACACATTCACATATACCTGACCCCAGAAAACCTATTTAAAGTACAGAATTGGACCTTAAACTCGTTATTGTACCTTTGAGGGGACAGTTACAGTGTTTATATACATATGAACCAAAACCATTCCAGCCCAGAGTTAACACTGATATGATGATCATAGTAGATTGTTATCCTAACAGTGATAAATTGCAGATCAGTTCCTATAGGCTGTGTTTTATTCTAGCAGTGATAGAGTGATTATATTAGATTGTAGATCAGTTCCTATAGGCTGTGTTTTATTCTAGCAGTGATAGAGTGATTATATTAGATTGTAGATCAGTTCCTATGATTATATTCTAATAGTTAGAGATTGTAGATCAGTTCCTATAGGCTGTGTTTTATTCTAGCAGTGATAGAGTGATTATATTAGATTGTAGATCAGTTCCTATAGGCTGTGTTTTATTCTAGCAGTGATAGAGTGATTATATTAGATTGTAGATCAGTTCCTATAGGCTGTGTTTTATTCTAACAGTGATAGAGTGATTATATTAGATTGTAGATCAGTTCCTATAGGCTGTGTTTTATTCTAACAGTGATAGAGTGATTATATTAGATTGTAGATCAGTTCCTATAGGCTGTGTTTTATTCTAACAGTGATAGAGTGATTATATTAGATTGTAGATCAGTTCCTATAGGCTGTGTTTTATTCTAGCAGTGATAGAGTGATTATATTAGATTATAGATCAGTTCCTATAGGCTCTGGTACACTACCGCAGTTTACAGACATCTGAAGACTTTTTTCAAGACCGATCAAACCACATGACAAGTAGTAAGAAAAATATTACTTATTGAATCTCCAGTTAATTCCGATCTGCCTTATGACCAGACTACTGATGCTTATACAGAACAGTGGACCCTGCAAAACTGGCTGTGAGCAAGTGTGATTTGTAGACTGTAGATGCTGGTTAATGGTTTGTAAAAGCAGCTACGAGAGCGAGTTCAGTTACACGTGTTTCCTTAAACAGAGGCGGACATGAATGAGTTAAACAAGAAGCCTTTAACCGAGTCTAATCCTCTCGATGGTAAAGATTATGATGAGGACAGCGCTGTGTTCTACCTCCGTTAGCATACCAGTAACATCGCGATGTGTAACCTATTCTATTCTATTTCTGCGCGTAAAATATCTTCTGAGATAAATAAATACATAATAAAAATAATAAATAATAAAAATAAATAATAAAATACATTTTTAATAATTTAAAAAATGCTTTTGATTTCATCACTGTAAATGCAGACCTAATAAGAGTACAAATAAATAAATAAATAATTAACATCAATAATAAAAATAATACAATAGCATTATTATTATTATTATTATTATTATTATTATTATTATTATTATTATTATTATTATTATTATTATTATTATTATTGTTATTCGCGCCTGTCTGCTGCTAGAGCGGTGTCTGATTAATCTGCAGTTTAATGTGTAATAACTGCCCGTCCAATTAGCGCCTCCTTAATAAACTTGGGTCAAAGATTCTATTAGCAGGCTCTGTTTAGTGCGCCCGTGTCGCTGTTCTGGGGGGCTTTTAGTTGAACCCTCAAACCAGCTATTAGGAGCCCTATTTGTTCCCGGTG
This sequence comes from Prochilodus magdalenae, assembly GCA_024036415.1. NCBI lineage: Eukaryota > Metazoa > Chordata > Actinopteri > Characiformes > Prochilodontidae > Prochilodus > Prochilodus magdalenae. Next base: position 2,184,203 of record JAMWET010006814.1, on the reverse strand, counting down.
TGCTGCTTGCGTTTATCCCTCCCTCGCCCCGCACCCCCAGTCCGCCCCCAGTCAGTCAGTGGGGTATCAGTGGCGTGTTTTATTTCTGAAAATTGAAGATTAAACAGAGAACTGAAATAATTCCGACTTTGAGGTGCACACTGTGACAGAGGATACCAACCAATAGGACGGGGCGCTCAGGAGAAGCAGCACCTCAGCTAACCCAAATGCGGAAAGTGGCTACAAAGCAGCAATACATGATCTCACTAATGATCAAATCTTCACAGCAATGTTCAATATCAGTACCCGACTTCACAAATACTCAATCAAATCCCCACAGTAGTGTTTCAATATCGATACCCGACCTCACCAATGTTCAGTCTAATCCTCACAGCAATGTTCCAACATGTACACGACAGCATTAACGCACAATTAGATCATCAGGGCTTTGTTCCAACATCACTACCTGACCTTACTAATGCTCAGTCAAATCATCACAGCAATGTTCAATATCAGTACCTGACCTTGCTAATGCTCAGTCAAATCATCACAGCAATGTTCAATATCAGTACCTGACCTTGCTAATGCTCAGTCAAATCATCACAGCAATGTTCAATATCAGTGCCTGGCACCAAAAATGTTCAATCAAATCCTCACAGCATTGTTGAACATCAGCACCTGTCTTCACTAATGCTCAATAAAAATTCTCACAGCAAGGGTTATTATCAATACCTGACCTCACCAACGTTTAATCATATTCTCACAGCAATGTTCCGACATGTCGTGTAAAGCTGTCGCAGAAGAGTATCCCTGTTTCAGATGAGCAGTAATCTACAGCCAGTCTGTAAGAGGGGCTCCTCGTATTGAGCGAGGAAGTCATTCCTGCATGATCCACGCGCCAGTTATACTGTTGCTCTTTCCCTCAACACACCACACAAGTGTTATCAACACCTTACACAGAGCAGGATTCCGGTCTGTGCAGAGAGATGTGTGTGTGTGTGTGTATTACAATAAATGTTGTTACTGGTGTCAATATCAGACCACCAAAGAGCATTTACTCATAGCCCGTTTCCCTACAGTGTGGAGCACGTGACAGACTAATGCTAACTCATGACCTCAGTGGTCTTATGAACCACCCAGAAACACTCCGCCCACAGAAAGGTAAATAAATAAATAAATAAATAAATACACACATAATCCAAAACAGCGTTTAGCAGCTTGTGCGATCTTTGATTGGGTAAAATGTACACGGTGAAAACAACGGATTTTCAGTAAGCAGTAAATCATAATAATGAGAAAGCTACATCACAGGTTAGTCTTATTAGTCTCATAATTAGAAATTGCCATCTCATAATAATGAATCATCCCATACTTATGACTTCCTCTTCCATAAAACCGATCTGTCATGTCTTATAGTCTTTTGACAGGACACATCATAATTCTGTATTACTCATAATTACAAAACAATTATGACAAGAAGGGCTTCCTCTCTTTATAGAGGACTTCCTTCCTCTATAAAAACAAGATCTAATATATCCATATATTTTATTGTCGTATTTTTGCCTCGGTTTTCTAATAAGAAACTGATTAATTACAAAAAAAAATTACAAATAACCCATTTTCATAATTATGACCATCTCTATTGCTATCTCATAAGAAAAATCTCAAAGAAAATGTCTACTGACTTTGACCTGGAATCTAAACTTTATCTTACTAGATCTCATAATTACAAGAAGTCTCTTAACAATAGCTTCTACATAAAGACTTAACATCTCATTATTACAAGAAAATGTTGTCATTATTATGAGAGTAAGATATTAGACGATCTTAAGTCATTATTTTAAGATGCTAAATTATAATTGAGATCTAGAGTAAGTAGATAGAAAAATAGATCACATATTTTGTCATAATTATGGAGATGCTGTGGCATAAATAATGCCATAATTAGAAGATATTAAGTCATTTGACATAGTACATAGCCTTCCACATAGCAATGTATTACCTGATATACTAATAACAGCAGAAGAAGCAACAGCAGTTGTGGTTTTAAGTGATTATACTACACATAGGGAAGGTATGCTGGAAGGAGAGATAACATGAGGAAGGTGAGTTAAAGAGGCATAACATGTTGACAAGCTTCGGCTGACACCCTCTTTAACCTGATGATGAACTGTACTGCACAGGTAGAACTGTGTTAGTGCAGCCCATAGAAACTAGGCCGATTAAAATAAGAGCTGCATTTTAATTTATAAATATAATTTTAAAAAAAAACATCATAAATGTAAATATACACAAAAAAACAAGCCCTTATCTCTCAGTTGAGATGAGAATGTCAATAATTATATAATTACTGTCATAAAACACATTCCTATAAATGTTTGTTAAAGGTGCTCATATCATGAAACACTGATTTCTGTATATCAAATTATTCTGGTGATGGAGCCTTCTGAATTTCAGTTTCCCTCATTTACACTGAAGTTCTAAGGGGGTGTTAAGCCCATTCTAGTATTTGAATCAATCAGAGCCGAGTTCAAGCACATGGGTAAGGCTTAAAGGTGAAGGAAAAACAGCCTGTTTAATAAAAAGGCCTTAAGAAATGGTTGCAAACTGTAAAGCAAAAAATGAATTATACGCGTTTCTGGTACATAAAACCACACAAACATAATAAGCAGACCTTAGCGGAAAACATAAACCAAGAACAATGTAGGATATACATGTAGGACATGGGCCCTTCAAATAACACAATGGAGTAGGACTTTCCTACAAAGCACTTCTTTTCCTCTCTAAGATTACTCTTATTATGCTAAGCTAAAATAAAAGATTTCTATCTATTGGAAGCATCAGAGTGCATGGACCAGAATATTACAACAGTATCAATAGAACTGCTAAAAAAAAAAAAAAGGCTTAGCGTCCCAATAAAATGACGTTTTGTTGATTTTCTAAGGCAAAAAGTTGGTTAACACGTTCTTTACAAAGCCACCTAAATAAGGAGCCCAAACAGGTCCTTTTTAACTGCTTTGATGAGCAGAATATTAAAAAAGAAGATAGTACTAGCTTCTGAAAGCATTTTAATAAGATTCATCAGGTTATATTTTTGCAATATTGCTCAACCTTTTGCTGCAGTGGCTAACTTCCACTGTGGCGGGGAAAAAAAACTCCTTATAAAAATCAGTATCAGGAGAGAACATCTGAATGGCACTAAGAAGTGCTTAGTGGGATTAGTGGGCAACTGTGTGCTGCCCCTACGAAAAATAAACCTTACAGAAAGAACGACTGTAAAAACAACATGCTTACTAAACTGACAAAGAGAATATGAGGACTAATCCAAGTGTATACTCAGACTTTATTTTTTTTTTCAGGATAATATCAGCTATCAAAACACTGCCAAACTTTTAGATTACAGACAAGGACAAAGCCGTGAACAGCCTGGCGATGTCTAGGGTTCTGGTCACAGAAACGAAGCCCTTTTTAAATAGCGTGTGATGCTATAAGGCAAGTTGTAATAGACAGTTAAACGACTACTATAGCTGTGGTACCTTGTGCTGTATTTTGTGCTCTGCCTATACAAAATATACATTTCGTCTAAACAGGGAAGCAGAAAAAGTCCTTACGTTTCACTTTAGTACAATTACAAATCATTACTTTTCATTCTCACAATACAAAATGCTACAACACATCTGCAGGCAATTCGAGATTACAATACACGGCAGAGGACGTTAAGAGTGGGTGAAAAGAAACAATGGGCTCACTGATTGGATGAGGTTCTTTCACTGTGAGTATGGATTTCAGGGGAATGTAAGTGGACATGGTTATGAAAACTGAAAATGGTACAAAAACGTATAAAACCCATCATAAAACAAACAAAAACACATTCTACAATTAAAAGAACAAAAATACAAATGGCTGGAGAGATATATTACACAACGCACACACATCAGCGACACTAGTGAGTGTCTCTGTGTCTGGAGAAGGAAGCCTCCTCTGCTCAATTAGCTCTCTCTCCAGCATAAATAAAGACCAGACAGGCCCGATAGGAAAAAATAAAAGAGAAAAAAAAAAAAGGTGTACAAGTCCATAGAAGGTTGTGCGAGTCCACTCAGTGCGGAGACACCAGGCTGTTGAGCAGGGATAGAAGAGGTCATCTTCTGTGCCTGCGGAACTGCTTGTTGTACGGCTGCGATCTTTTATCCCTCTTCTCTGGGGGCTTGTTATAGAGGTAAGCTGAGGGTCCCGAATACTCTTCATCTGCATTCTCCTCCATCATCTGCAGCTTGGCTTCAATGGCTCTGATCTTTGCACTCACACTGAGAGAGAGAGGGAGAGAGGGGGAGAGAGCGCGAGAGAGAGAGCGCGAGAGAGAGAGAGAGAAAAAGAAAGAAAGAAAGAGAGAGAGAGAGAGAGAGAGAGAGAGAGAGAGAGAGAGAGAGAAAGAGAGAGAGAGAGAGAGAGAGAGAGAGAGAGAGAGAGAGAGAGAGAGAGAGAGAGAGAGAGAGAGAGAGAGAGAGAGAGAGAGAGAGAGAGACAGAGAGAGAGACAGAGAGAGAGAGAGAAACTAAAACCTTAAACTCCACAAACAACAATGCACCACTCCACCATACTAGGCTGATTAGTTTTCTACTGGAATGTTCAAGAAGCAGAGAGAAACACTGCAAAAGCATCTGAAGAAATACAGCAACTTCACAAACCTTAGCGTGGTTGGCAGCTCTTCTGCTTCACTGGATGATGGTTCCAAGCTGGCCGGCAAGTTCTTGTCCCCCTTGTAAGGTTCAAACCTCTGCAAAAAAACATACACACAAATACGGACACACACACACACGCACCAGGGAAACAAAAGACACAGGAAGACACCAGTGAGACACATACTGGAGGAGAGCTCACACACATTGAGGACTGTTTGGGGAGAATGAACTCGCAGAATAGACAAAGTCATGGCAGGCCACAGCCTTGGCCTATTGGCCGAATCCTTGCTCTGAGGCATTACTGAAGAAGTTGAACTGCACAGCAACGTGTTCATTCTTCTCAAAACTGCCCCACATTTTCCTTACGCCCATAAGTGTGGTGGTGACCCTTCAGCATATCCTGTGAACCTGTGGAGAACAGAATGAGAAAGCACAATCAGCTTGACTGGCAGCCTTAAGAACCTCAGAAACCAAAGAAAGCATGGAAGGAAGTCAAAGTCAGTCAGCAATGGTGCTTAGGACCCTTCAGCCCATCCTTAACACATAACTGACTGCAACACCCCATAACTGGTTCAGGATAGAATGCAAAAATGGCACTACCAAATAATAAATATTATATACAATTAAATAATATATCATATTGAATAACAAATTAAAACTTCATTTCAGAAAAAGAAGAAATTCTGGAACCAATTCTGAAATTGTAAAGTGCATTCTTTCCATATAGTGACATTTTATAATTTTGTGAATTTCTGTTGGCAAAAGTATGTGAACCTCTATAATCATCAGGAAGTTCAAACAACTAGATGACTATTAGGTGATCTGCATGCCTCTCTTGCAAAGGCACATGCCAGTGTTGTTCACGAGTCCACAATCAGGCAAACACTAAACAAGAATGGTACTTTTGGAATGCTAGTATGGTGAAAGCCAACGCTCTCCAGTTAGATCATCTCTGCCCGTTTAAAGTTTCCTTAACATCATCTGGATTAGCCAAAAGGCTACAGAAATAAAGTTATGTGGACATTATGGTTTGTGGTTATGGTTTACGGCTTAAATGAAAGAAGTCATGTTTGGCAAAAACTGAAGACTGCATTCCAGTGTAGAAACCACACCACAACTATGAAACACGACAGTGGCAGCATCATAGTTTAGGGCCATTTTACTAGGACTCAGAAATCTTGCCATCATTTGATGGAGCTATTAATTCTGGATTGCATTAAGAAATGGTAGAAGACGACATTAGGGCATCCATTCACTGAACCTCAACAGAAGGTGGGTCCTGCAGAAAAACAACAAAACTCTAAAACATCAGTTAATCTACAAAAACCTCTTGAAGCAGAGGAAACGTTACATTTTGGAATGGTTGAGTCCAGACCCTAATCCAACTGAAATGTGGCCAGGCTTAAAACGTGGTATTCATGCAAGGAATCCCCACTAACATAACAGAGTTGAAGCAGGTCTGTAAAGAGGAACAGGCTGAGATTCCTCCAAGTTGCTGAGGTTCACATTCTCATTTAATGTGAAGATTACTTGCGATATTTGTTTCATTGGGCTCTCTCGATCTGTTGGTATGAGTTAAATTAAGATCTCAAGTCATATTTGAAGTCAAATGTAGGTAGAAATTCACAAAATGAAATGTTCACCAACTTAACAGGTGAGAGAGGGAGAGTTGAAATTAATACTATTGTTTGGTGCATGGTGATGTCATCAAAACGTTTCAGAATTGAACAAATCGTAACCTTTGAAGCGAAGACAGCGATGGCATATTGCCACTTTTCCTTTTCCAATACAGACATCAATACGAAATCTTCCAATTTCTGTCATTTTCATTTTAGGTTGTTAGAGCAGTTCAGTTAATCAGCTTTTTCTAAAATCAGATGATTGGAAGCAGCCTTACTTAAACCAGACAGCACATCATAAACAACTTTGATGGGGCGGTTAAAAAATTGTCTAAGATCACTTTCTATTTACCTCCGTACTGCGCAGATAGTGTGCACAGCGGTTGTTTCACATAACAGTAACATAACTGGGGAAATACATGGGATGCAAGCATTTGCCGCATTTGATGCTTCTCCGCAGCCAATAAAGAGACTTCAAGGGGTGCGGTAGAGATGATGTTACAATGCATTCATCTCAAACACTTTACGCTCAAACACAAAGAATGAGGCCACATTCCTGAAAAAACTGATGACTGCACACACACTTAACCAGTCTAGCAGTGCACACTCTCCAGTACAGCACAGGAGGATGCTTCTGCTTGTTGTTGTCAACAAGTCTGTACTGTTAACCTTGACCCCAGGCTGGTGTTACGCTCTCCTCCGACAGTGAGGGAAAGGGTTGGGGGGTGCAAGAGGGCGTGATTCTCAACTATACAGGATTTCCTCTCTCTGAGCAACAGCTGCCTATTGTTAGTGGCCTGGCTCTCTGGAGAAGTCCCACTGCATGTGCAGCACGGGTATCCTCAATACTCAGCCAAGCTACTGCTTCTGTCCTGATAACGCTGCAGCTTCTGTTTTGCTGCTGGTCTACCATTCAGTGAGATTGGGAGACTTACCTTTACCTGTGCATGGGCCCAACGCACCACTAGCTTCTTAGATAAAGCCAGCTTTCCATTAAGACACTGTATGGCACGTTCAGCCTCCTGAGACAGGGAAGAAAAGGATACAGAACTTTCTTTTACTTCTGCTGCAGGCAGAAAGCTGGCAAAAACATGCAGACTCTTCACCAAATATGTTTAAATAGGTTTGATTTCTTTATTTCTCAGTAAGCATATTTACGTCTAAAAATACACTGCATGAAAACATGTTTTTCTAATTATGTTCCTGAAGCACCCCTAAGGGGGATACATTTGGAAAGTCTCAGGTAGAATTTTCCTGATACCTCTGTCATTCAAGGCTGAGAAGAAGTGGCAGTACAGAATAAATGACTATATAAATGATCTACATAAACATTTGGTTTCAAATCAGAAACAACATCTAAATCTGTTTAAACAAGGTATTCCCAGAGCCATTGTTTGCCACCACCACCACGTTTGCTCTTCAGAGCTGGACAGGAGCATTATGTGACCTCACCAAGAATAATAGCTGATGATGGATGACTGGATTTCTGGGTCTATTGTTGAGAAGTGTGTACAAGAGCCTGTAAACATATCTCTCCCCACCTTACACAACCCAAAGGAACGCCTCCCATCGTACTTCAAGGAGTAAGGGAACAGCAACAGCCATCAAATGCTTCCTCTAAGCAACAATTTACACTAACAAAACTAAAAAGGGTGCAACAATGTATTGTGTAGTCATCAGCACTCCTCCTGGAGATATATATTGTCCTGCAGAGTTTAGTTGCAATCTGCATCTAACACGCTGCCTGCTCAGAACTGAAAAAGGTGTGGCAGATAGTGTGTGTGAAGATCAGGAAGACCAGGGTTGCAGACCACTGCTCATTTTCTAGGCAAAATGACATTCACAGTAGAGGTAAGATTTAGACTCCTAATATCCAACAAATACAAACTGGATTCCAAAAAAGTTGTGACACTAAACAAATTGTGAATAAAAACTGAATGCAATGATGTGGAGGTGCCAACATCTAATATTTTATTCAGAATAGAACACAAATCACAGATCAAAAGTTTAAACTGAGAGAATGTATCATTTTAAGGGAAAAATATGTTTCACCACGTTCAAATTTCATGGCGTCAACAAATCCCCAAAAAGATGGGACAAGGCCATTTTTACCACTTTGTGGCATCCCCCCTTCTTCTTACAACACTCAACAGACGTCTGGGGACAGAGGAGACCAGTTTCTCAAGTTTAGAAATAGGAATGCTCTCACATTCATGCTTAATACAGGCCTCTAACTGTTCAATCGTCTTGGGCCTTCTTTGTCGCACCTTCCTCTTTATGATGCGCTAAATGTTCTCTATAGGTGAAAGATCTGAACTGCAGGCTGGCCATTTCAGTACCCGGATCCTTCTCCTACGTAGCCATGATGTTGTGATTGCTGCAGAATGTGGTCTGGCATTATCTTGTTGAAAAATGCAGGGTGGGATGGGAGCATATGTTGTTCTACAACCTGAACATAGTTCTCTGCATTAATGATGCCTTTCCAGACATGCAAGCTGCCCATGCCACAAGCACTCATGCAACCCCATACCATCAGTGATGCAGGCTTCTGAACGGAGCGTTGATAACAACTTGGGTTATCCTTGTCCTCTCTGGTCCGGATGACATGGCGTCCCAGTGTTCCATAAAGAACTTCAAATCGTGACTCATCTGACCAAAGAACAGTCTTCCATTTTGCCACACTCCATTTTAAAAGACCCCTGGCCCAGTGCAAACGTCTGAGCTTGTGGAGTTTGCTTAGAAATGGCTTCCTTTTTGCACTGTAGAGTTTCAGCTGGAAATGGCGGATGGCACGGTGGATTGTGTTCACTGACAATGCTTTCTGGAAGTATTCCTGAGCCCATTCTGTTATTTCCTTGACAGTGGCATTCCTGTTTGAGGTGCAGTGACGTTTAAGGGCCCGGAGATCACGAGCATCCAGTAGAGTTTTACGGCCTTGACCCTTACGCACAGCGATTGTTCCAGATTCTCTGAATCTTTTGATGATGTTATGCACGGTTGATGATGATAACTTAAAAGTCTGTGCTATTTTACGCTGGGTAACACCATTCTGGTATTGCTGCACTATCTTTCTGTGCAACAATGGTGGAATTGGTGATCCTCTTACCATCTTGGCTTCAGAGAGACACTGACACTCTGAGAAGCTCTTTTTATAGCCAATCATGTTGTCAATTGACCTAATTAGTGTTAATTGGTTATCCAGCTGTTCGTTATATGCTCAATTTCCTTTTTCCATCCACTTATTGCTACTTGTCCCAACCTTTTGTGGGATTTGTTGACGCCATGAAATTTTGAAACAACATATTTTTCCCCTAAAATGATACATTCTCTCAGTTTAAACTTTTGATCTGTGATTTGTGTTCTATTCTGAATAAAATATTAGATGTTGGCACCTCCACATCATTGCATTCAGTTTTTATTCACAATTTGTTTAGTGTCCCAACTTTTTTGGAATCCGGTTTGTGTAAACATATTATGCTTTTCTGTTGTACTATGTGTCTTTTGGTACATGCAAAGTTATTAAGCTCAAAGTACATGTCTCAGAACCAAACTCTCTCCTAAAGAAACTTTTCTCAGCTGCCTTTAATGCCTTGTTGGTATTTCAGCCCTTTTCTCTGTTACAAGGCGGTGTCATCTTGTAACACAATCCTTATTTCCTGCCTACTGGTTGAGCAACCAGAAAAGAGTGGGCAAGCTGATCAATCAGAGCACACTGAGCTTACTAGGAGATAAAGACACAGTAGCTCTAACACAGCGTGTCAGAGAGAAGCTTAAATACAGATGTACAATATGAGAAACATACTGTGTTTTGATAAAACTGAAGCACGTAAATCCGAACACAAAAATAAAAATAATAAACACTGAAAATCACCATAATTCGTCCCTGAATTACTGGGTCTATGAATTGTTAGGTTGGTTAATCATACTTGGCTTCATTTGTAAGCACAGTTTGGGGATTCTGGCCTTCATACATACATGCATGCATGCATACATGCATACATGCATACATACAGTTAATTGCCCAAAGACTTTGGCACCTATTAATGGCCAATAATAAAAAATGTGCAGAACCTCTTTTGTGTGAAAGTTGACAAAACAGTATCCTCTGGGTTGGCCTTCCAGTGGTCCGGACTTGTGAAATAAGAAGTCAAACTGCTTCACTTTTCCAAATTTTTCCAAGAGCTTCACTAGGTGATACCTGCAGCAGAATAAAAAAAACGAACAAAAGGAAAAATTAGCAGATTAGCATTACTGAAGATTTGGTTTAAGAAGAATTTGAATCAGAACTAAATCATAGTGTTAAGTATTTCTGAAATTCCATTAAACCAAAAAAAAAAAAAAAGAAAAACCTTGGCTCCAGTCGTCTTGTAGTCATCCTAAAATCCAAGTGATAATTTATGTCTTTACCCAGTATAACTGCTCTGATCACACTAATAAAATAAATAAAAGCAAATAATTATTGGTATGGCATCTCCCACAGATGAGCTTGATTGGAATGACAGGTCTCTTTACACCTTTTTAGCTGCAGTAAATCTTTTATTCACACAATACAGAGGATACAGCATGAGGACAATGAAAGTATAAAAATGAGGAAGTCTGAATTCCCCCAAGAGCTCAATTCCAAACAAACATCTACAACTGCGAACAGTTCCAAAAGCCCACTGTCGACTGACGCATCGGCAGCCAACTGCAAACAAGGAAAATATCTAAGACCCGCCCCATTCCGCTCTGAACCTGAACAAGGGCAACAGATTATGGTCACTTCACAACCCTTAAACCCATTAACACTAGGGATGACTTATCCATGCCGAAGTGGTGAGCTGTACGCTGCCTGAGGATGCGTGACTTTCCTCATATAGAGCCAAGACAAAAGATAATGTAAACAGATTGTAGCAGACTTGTGCAGTCCACACCCATACTCTACTCTGTAGTATCAGTTTTACAATCAAATAATGAGTCAACAAAGAAAAACAAAAGTTTGAAAATTCTCTGTGGATTAAGGACAGTCTTTAAAAAGATGAGATATTTTAAGTATATGTTAATATTAGGAAACACTGTCAAAAAAAAAAAAAAAGGTAAACTCTTAATATGCATACTCTTGTACATGATGTACTTGACTATTCTTGTTTATTTTGCAGTTTAATGCTATTTAGATATGTTTTTTTTTTTTTGCTACTTCTAATTCAAGAGTCCATTCTCTCCCTTTAGAACTCATTATTAAATGGCACAGCAAGCGATTTAAACGCAACACACCTGGTCAAATTTAGTAAATAACTCTTCGCTATCTGCTAGGTGTACAGCACCGACTTTGTAGCTAGAAATAAAGTGGTTCAGGTAGAGCTACACAGCACTACACCTGCCAATGAGGAACAATGGGAATTCAAATTTGTTCACAGGATAATGTATACATGCTGAACTCATGCACTGTCCACTTAAATATACCGTGAATGTAACTGCATGAAAATATAACTGGCTGTAAAGAACATCATAAAGTTATTTTAGTTAAGAGAAATCTTCAGCTGAGGAATTTGTGCATGATATGTAGCCACTACATAAGTATTCAAATGTAACTAAGGACCTCTTATAATTAGTTAATTGAGCTACTTTAAGCTGCACCCATTGGTCTCTCTCTCTCATACACACACACCCCAACGCGCACGCAGGCACGCACAAGCAATGACAAATTGAAGGCACAGGACCAGCCACACATGGACCCCGTAAGGACCCAACGACAAGCATAGAGGTTAGAGAGGTATAAAGGCCCCAGCATTGGGCTGTACAGCAGTGGAACTGTGTTCTCTGGATTTGAGTGGCATTTGTGCAGGTGTATTCAGTACCTGACTTTACTAATGCTCTTAATGCAATCTAAGACTTCATGCTGCAAGCTGCTGTGAGGATTTGATTGCGTGGGAACGTCAAATGAGCAAGTGTCTAATAATATATGGGAATATAGTGTAGGTTGAATGTAGACCCAATCATTTATACAGTGGGGCAAAAAAGTATTTAGTCAACCCCTGATTGTGCAAGTTTTCCTACTTAGAAAGATTGGAGGTCTGTAATTTTCATCATAGGTACACTTCCACTGTGAGAGACAAAACAAGAAAAACAAAATCCAGGAAATCACATTGTAAAGAAAATAAGTATTTGGTCAATAACAAAATTTCAGCTCAATACTTTGTAACATAACCTTTGTTGGCAATGACAGAGGTCAAACGTTTCCTGCAAGTCTTCACCAGGTGTGCACACACTGTAGCTGGTATTGTGGCCCATTTCTCCATGCAGATCTCCTCTAGAGCAGTGATGTTTTGAGGCTGTCACTGGGCAATACGGGCTCAAATCACTCTTCAAATTTTCTATGGGGTTGAGGTCTGGAGACTGGCTAAGCCACTCCAGAACCTTAAAATGCTTTTTACGAAGCCACTCCTTCGTTGCCCGAGTGGTGTGTTTGGGATCATTGTCATGCTGGAAAACCCAGCCACGTTCCATCTTCAATTCACTGATGGAAGGAGGTTTTGGCCTAAAATCTCACAATACATGGCCCCGTTCATTCTTCCCTTAACCCGAAAGTCGTCCTATCCCCTTTGCAGAAAAACAGCCCCAAAGCATGTTTCCACCCCATGCTTCACAGTAGGTGTGGTGTGCTTGGCCACTCAGCTTTCTTCGTTCCCCAAACAGCCCCAGATCGAGGGAGATTATCAATGATGTTCCTTTTTTTTTTTTTTTTTTTTTTTTACAATTGCTCCCACTGTTGATTTATTAATGCCAACCTGCTTGCCCCTGGTAGATTCACTCTTCCCAACCTGGTGCAGGTCTACAATTTTCTTACTGTTGTCTTTCAACAGCTCTTTGGTCTTGGCCATGATTGACTTTGGAGTCTGACTGTTTGAGCAGGTGTCTTTTATACAGATAACGAGGTCAAACAGGTGTCATTTATAACAGTAACGAGTGGACGACAGAGGAGCTTTTTAAAGATGTACAGGTCAGAAATCTTGCTTGTTTGTGGGTAACCAAATACTTATCTTCCACCATAATTTACAAATGAATTCTTTAAATATCCTACAATGTGATTTCCTGGATTTTTTTTTTCATTTCATAGTTGAAGTGTACCTATGATGAAAATTACAGACCTCTCTCGTCTTTCTAAGTAGGAGAACTTGCAGTCAAATTTAGTCAATGGCTGACTAAATACTTTTTTGCCCCACTGTATTTCAGGAGAAGAGTGGGTCTGGGCCTGCTGATGAAAAAAAAATCCTAGATCAGCACTGCCTACTGAGAAGATTTATGAATACGAGGTCCAGGTCACACGAAGGTCCAAATGCTGAGGATGCAAAATAAACAAGGAATTTCAAAATGGCATGCATGGTATTGAGGGGCAGTGTAGCATTCAGTGTGCATGTAGGAGAGCAACTTTCTGCTTTAATTTAACCAAACAGCACCGCTCTGTCTTGCTCATCTTTACGTAATCTTCATTTCTATTTAATATAGCGGGGCTTAACAGGAAAACCTGAAAAGAGGGCGTTTTTCTTCACCTGTATTGCATCAATCATTTCTGCCTGCTGCTTGCCTCACTTAACGTTGATCATGCACTGCCAGCTAAATGTAAACAAACCATCTTTAGCACAGTATTGATTTCCAGACACCTGGATGATTCATATTAAAGCGTTGGGAAAACGCGTGAACAAACTGTGTTACAACTTGCAGAAATAAAGAAAACGACTGTACTACAAGCATTATCGATTTGGGCTGTGTAAAATTCACATTCCAATTTAGATTATTATTACAGTAAAAAAAAGATTCTAAAAGTCATAAAAAGTATCAAGGACACAATCTATATGCTAGTTTAACAAAACCACATTTGCGTAACAGCATATTTGCGTAACAGCATATTTGTGTTGTTACTTAACTGCTTTTTTTCCCCCCTGAACTGACACCCGCAGCGGTTTGGGAGTAGCCTGACTGGGGTTGCTTTATTGTTTCAGCCTGGTTTGGGGTTATTTTTAATCCTGGAAAGGTAGGAGCTGGGGCAGGACTGGGGGTCCTGGCTGCTGTCTTAATGTCTTCCCCTCCTTTCCCTGGAGCATTCTCTCCAAGGAGCATTTCGCACTTTCCCAGACTCCACCCACTCAGGCGCTGCTCACAGGGTTTTCCTGGCCCAGAGCAGATTGAGGAATTGATAGGGGCCTGATACTTGGGGACAACCTGTGGCTTTTAGCAGACCACAATGTACTCCTCCTGGGGGCTATAAAACGTGTGAGGAGGAAGAAAAGAAAGGGGTCTGGCATGGGGAAGATTGATGTCCTGGCTTGTGGGCATTTCTGTGAAATCACAGTCCAGAGCCAAGCAAGACATTTGTAGGAGCCAAAGGAACAAGACAGCTGCCATCCCACCCACTCACTACATCCAAACCGCTGCTTTCAGTGGCACCGATGCGAGATCCGAGTGATAGACTACAAAAAGGAGAAGGTAGGCAGGTGTAAAGTGAAAACAATCTGAAAACAACACTCCAGTGTGTCCAAAATGATGACTTTACAGGAGATGGAAGAGAAGAAAAACAAACTTTACTTTTAGTGTAAATGAATGGAACCAGACTTTTTTTTCCTGTTTTTTTTTTTTTTGGTCCATTGATCATGTAATTCCTTATCATTCATCACACAACATAAAGGGCAACGATTTCCAAATGAGGATTTTCACTTTAAAATATAATCATTTTTTTGCATATTAATTGCATTATATCTTAATTAAAAATGCTAGACAGCAGTCATTTCACAATCATCAACATCACAACACAATCATCATTTTGTTTATTGCTCTAGATAGGTTCATAGCTAGTGTTCATATGAAACTGCACAATTTCTACATTTTTACAATTAAATTGGTTTAATATTGATGCTACCCAATTACGTAATTCCAAACTAACCAGTGATATAAAAACCTTATTACAAAGACAATCAGGTAAAACCACTGATACATGTAGTACTTGTTTAGGTTAGGGGCAGGGTAGGTTTGTAGCTACTCTAAAATATATTAATCAGAGAGCAATGTTTTGAGCATATGTTGTTAGGGAAAAAACCCATCCATAGGCCAAAAACCACAACACCACTATTACACATATGCACATCTGTCTGACCAGATGATCTGAGCAAGTGGTGGGAGGGCAGGTTCATTTCCTCCTTTTCTGCCATTTTGACGGAAATGGCCTCCCATCCCCTTCTACCTGCCCACCATATAGACAATGCAAAGCAGAGTCCAAACAGCACAAACAGCCTGCAGCACATGCTGGAGCCATCAACATCATCCGATCGGCCCCAGCAGAGCTCCAACAGGTCAGCATGTTGGCCTCTTATTACGACAGTAGCTCTATATGAAGGATGCGAGAGGAACTGCGGGGAAAGCTGCCCCAATGGGAGGTGAAAAAGGTTGGACATTTGAGTTTGAGTGAGGAAGTGTAATGTTTAATTTATTCATATTGTCAAAACAGATGGTAAAGGAGCTTGTGGTCTTTATCTCACCTATAACAAGTAATGTGGGTCTCAATTAGGTCTAAATATTTAAACAAGCCTGAACTATGCACAACAAGGTTTGGTCAGGATCATTTTTGTCATTTCTAAAATATTTGTAAGGCTCCAGCTGGGTTTAAATTCGGTGTTTGGATTAGTCATACTCCATCTACAACTTTTACTGATTTTAGTCAGCTTTAGCAGTCTCCTCTTTTCTTCGCACTTTTATGAGGTGCATCAGTGTTAATGTGATATACTGAAAATATTACAGATGCTTTCAATATTGTTGAGATTTGAAGGATGCAACAGGTGAAGGTGCAACTCATTAAATGGAATTTTGTAATGTAAAAAGTTTTATATTGATTTTACTTTGATCCTTGATGTTAATTCAATGTGGCCCACTAAAAAGTTAGCCTAACCCAGTATTTGTATACTATAAATAAATTCTCCTATGGTCCTTTTACATTTCTGTAGATTGTATATTATTCAGTGTTGTTTTGTGTTTTGGCTTCAGCTCACCCCAAACACAGCAAGATAAAAACTTGGGGGTAGACACACTTTAGTTTCAAGTGCAAAAATGTGTTATTTGAACTGTGGATGGTCTGTCTGTGCTACAGCAGTTTTTCCCAAATTCAAATTCATCCAGTGTGCCAAGAAGTGAAGGTTCTTGCAGAGCACGCTTGGAAGGCAGTGATGTGATGCAGTATAGTAAGAGGTGGTGAAGTGGAAATTGTGTGTGTGTCTAGGGCAAGAATATGACAGGCAGTAAGAGTGATTTCAGCAGCATACCCTGTCATGCTGCCCTGGCAATGACCTTACAATTACTTCTTAAGAATTTCAGTGCAAACAACATTCCAAACATAAAAAAGTAGGGAATTATGCAGCAGCTCTACACATCATTACATGCATGAAGGTGTTTACTTATTAACTTGAAAAACTATTAATAAAAGGCAGATTAGTATGTGTAAACTAAGACAAAGGCATCAATGATGGTTTACATACATGTCTTAAGGATTGGTACTACTTTTAAAAACTAAGAATAATGCAAAATATATTTCAGCACAAAATATTGCATGTCCTCATACTACATGCAAAACAGTAAATTGGATGGACATTTTGGTTATTTGTATATTGGTATATTCTTAAAGTTCAATACAATCCATCAATTTATGACTGTACAATATGGTTCTGAAACTAGCACACTATGATCCATTAACCACACGACCAGCCATTAAACAGTTTCAACATATGTCCAATTAGCTTACTGAAGCCTTGAGGGCTGTTGTGTTCCAGCCTAATCTCCCTACACCAGCCAGTGATCAATTGACTTTTACTTTCTACCTCATCTTCATTGCGGTCCCATCCATCATCCTGACGCCCAGCCCACATTTGCTACGGCAGAAAAAATTACAAGTGCACTTTTACCCCAGAACTCCAATAGTGCTTTCAATTATCCACTTATTTAGGAACCTCAGGGAAATTAAAAAAAAAAAAAAAAAAAAAGTTAGGTGAGCAGTGACCTCACACAGCAGGATTTTCAGTGCTCTGTATATGTGCATGTGCGACTCCGAAGTGGACTTCGCTACAACAAACACTGCCAGCATGTGAGCTAATTAATCTTCCCAAACACCAGCCCGTGGGCATCATGGCTGTTTTCATTCGAGCAGGTTATTTAAAGAAAAACAGCGGATCGAGTGGGAAGGAAACGCCTGTCTAGACATCGGCCCAAGCAAGCCGTACATTTTCCAGCAGCCCTCTCTCAACCTGTGCTGTTTCTCTCTCTCTCTCTTTCTCTCTCTCTCCCTCCCTCCCTCTCCTTCTTATGGTGTCCCCCTCTCCACCCCTCCACCTTACGCAGTGGCTACAGGTTGACAGCGTAAACATGCCAGGTGAGTAGGAAACGATGGGAGTCACTGAGCAAAGCAGGTCTCCATGGCCGAATGGTTCTCTTTCACACGCCACACCATCGTCTGTTCATTCTCCAGTACAACACGCTCACACTTGGCTAATCAATCACCCAGGCAGGCAATGCTTAGTGGGCCAAGTACTAAGTAAAGGGACTCCCCCTTGGCTAGTATGAACTCAACAAATTCAATACTGCTTTGAAAAAAATTAAGCAAAATCTAAATGTAAAACCACATTGCTGATACTGCGACTACTGAAATCCTTTAAAAACTAGCCATCTGGATGCATTTTTTTGTATAGCTCAAATGCATTATACCTTTCAATACTGGTCAGTCAAACATGTACAGTTTATAATTACAGCTCAGTAAAAAAATCAAACTAAAAACTGTACCAAATATAAAAATAACATGCACAATGTTATACACCTATCAGTTAAAGGTACTCACTCTGTGATTTTGGGGTCAATATTGCCAATCCACAGGCGATGGCCCTCTTGCGACGAGCCGCTCGAAAGGATGGAGGCATTTTCCACTGTCTCTGCAGGCGACTGCATTGGGCTCCTGGAAAAGGGAGAGTACAGCTATGTTCAGACTGCAGGCAAATCAGATTTATTTACTAAACCAGACCTTTTGAGTTAACTGTCTGCACTGTTATTTGTAAGTGATCAGATCAAATGTGTGTGCCCAGGTATCATTAAGCCATCTGGGTTGCTGTCTAATCATGTAGACATCAATATCCATGTAGCAAATCATCACTGTTTGGTGCATTGCAACTGACACAAAAGACGACCTAAAAAAAGTGCATCCATCGCATCTGTATAAATCTAACTTCTGAATCCCATTTCAAACAAGCTTCAAATATTATGTGTATTATTGTCTTTTTGCTGTCTAGATCATCAAAAGTAACCGTGATACAATTTGCCAAAGACTAAAGGGATTCATCTTATCACAAATTACATCATAGGGCTTCATCCAGCATTTCCCTAGATTGTCCAGCTTTTGGTTGCCAGTCTAGTAAAAATTCCGTACCTGCATTAAATATCCAGGAATACAAGCATTTTTACATTTTGTAAATAATGTTGAACTGCTGTTCTCTATCTAATTTAGGCCTACGTACACAAAGAATGGTTTAACTAGTTCATGTTACTTATAACACAAAGAAATGCCAGTTCACTGATGAATTCTTCGATTGTTACAAGCTTGATATCATAACAAAAAAGTATTTGCTGCTATACAGAAACACTTTAAAAAGGTTCTATTAAAAAATAATGTACAACACATAGTACATTAATCTGAGGAAACCATGCAAAAAGCTAGCATGCAAATCGCTCTCTGAATGTCCATGCTTCTATATAGAACTTTTGACTTGAGGGTATGTCCCCACACCACGGCAGAAAGCCAACCACACGTCAGATTTAACAATCTCCTGTTTGACAGTGAATCACGTGAGATTTTCTGAGGCTGAGTGACTGCCAGATGTCCAAGCCTGACTGATTAGATATGCTTCAATGCATGCAGGATAGCTATGTGTCATGTATGCAATACAAAGACCCAGCGCGCCTACAATATAATGCAATACAAACAAACAACAGCTATTTTGTTCTCACTTGGACAGATGAGACAGATTTACCCAAACCAGCATCCCTTTATAGCTTAAATAATGGCTGTCCCAAAACAGGCAGTGCTAAATGGTAACTCACAGTGACATTCACTCTATTTAACCAATTATAGAAATGTGAAAATACCACTGCTTTGAGGCAGGATGTTAGCTTAGCATAGCATCGCTTGCAGCTATAACTAAACCTTTATATTTTTTACTTACTGTAAACTCTCCGTTCACGTTCACAGCTCGCGACTAAAATCAAGATTTGTGGTCGCGGTACTAATGACTTATAAACCAACCATATCACCAATTGTCCTGTAAAACTGACTGCTTTTTGCTCACTCGACCGCTTGTTGACAGCTTCGCCGCTAACGGCGTTAGCACGACAACCTAAACAAGTAACGTTGTTGGCGCAGAGTGATGATGTTTCACACAGAAACCAATGACGCTCTACACATTTTGGTGACGTTTTACACGCGGTAATGTTGAGATACTCGTGTTTTGAATTAAAGTACTACTAGCCCATACCTTTCGGAGGAAAGTCCGCTATATGATTTTAGTAAGTATATCTAAATTCGTTATTTTAATTCTGCTGAAGAGCGTTAGTTTGCCTTGCTAGTGCAGACTGGTCACCAGCTGGCTATGACCTTTTAGCTGCTGACAGTAGCGGTAGCTGGTTAGCATCGCGCTCTCTGTGTATCTGTATCAGTTATGTCACTGAACAAAAATACAAGTATTGCACTTCATACTTAAAATGTGCTTTTAAATAGTAGTATTGTCACCATTTACTCCCTTTTTAGAGTTGTTCAGTGTGTTAATAATGATCTGTTTCCAAAAGAAACTGGTATTTAGTTTTTTATCATTCGAGACTAAATGCACGTATTGTAGATTTTGGTGCTTTAGTTTAACATAAGTCACGACTGAAAAGTCTGAATTTGACAAAATCTAAATGCAAGTTAAGCAAATAATAAGATAATGGTTCATTCCTACAAGTTTTTTTTTTATTTATTTGTTAAGTAATAAGCCATTTAGAGTGGTTAGATTTAAAATAATTAATCTGTAAAAAAAAAAATAAATAAAACACACACATTTACAAACATAAGACTTTCTTTACAGTAGTGGTTATATTTACTATCCAAGTCCGCAGTTGAACCTACATATGTCTTCGTAGTTTTTATGGAATGTTAATAGTAATACAACAGTGGTAAATCTGGGGAAAACAAGTTTTCTTTATGGACTATTTTGCCTTCATGTATCCCTCCACCACAAATGGAAAATAATAATTAAATGAATTGTCTGTGCTTAGAAATAGACATTCCAGCTCAAATATTACTAAAAGCTCTAAAAACATAAAACCGGTCAACTGAGGTTGAAAAGTGTCTAGCAAATTAATAGCACACAATTTTAAGTATAATTTTTTTTATAATTTATGTATTTTGCTTTATCTGTAGCACCAATTTATTTAGTCAAATTAAAATAATCTGTAATATTAAAAGTGTCTAAATGTGACATTTTATTACAGTTACAGTTTGTTGTAAATGCCCTCTGTTCTTGATGGCTGCCCAGTAATACTGTGTGCTAAATTAATTTTATAGGGCAAATTATTTAATAGGGTAGCGTCAAGGAGAAGAGCTAAATTACGTAGGTAGATATTTGTAAATGCATTGGCTTTTGTGACATCATAAAGAGAAATTAAAATGGGCTGTTTTTTCACCATTGTTTCCCTATTTGGGCTGTAAGCACTGCAAGTTAGTGGTATGTTTTGAATCTTTAACATCAAACTATGTCTAAGTATTCTATCTCATCTATCTATGTCTAACTAAGTATTCTATCTCATCACATTATATTCCATCGCATGTTCAATGTAGGAAAAAATATGTCTTAACTTATGAAGTTCATTAATGTAAAATTTTGTTTTTAATTCATATTTTAAGTAATTTATTAATGTATTCATTGTGAAGTTTTTATAAAATGTAAAGGGCATCTGGTAAAAGTGACACAATGTAGTTCTGGGGAAGCTCCGCTTCGTCAGCTTCAGCCAACCAGTTTTATGAGTTTGCTTCATCTCAGTGTGATCTTAAGAGGAAAGCATTTTATGCTGTTTAGGAATGTCAGCTCTTCCTCTAAAGCCCCTCTGCCGTGAAATTATGGGAGGAGGAGACCCTCCTACTGGTCCATTTACTTCCACCGCCACTTGGATACTAATTGTGCCATCTTTTACATTTACTGCTAACACTTCTTTCATTAGGTCGTCCCGCACAATAAGGGTACACCAGCTGGACTCGCCACGTACTGGGCTTATCAGTCAGAGCTGTGCGGAGTTTCACAGACCACCTGTGCGACAGTTTTTCCACTTCACTTGCGCTCTAAAAGCTGCCATCATCCCTTGCTCTGTCTTCTCCTCTCGTCTCGCTTAGATGGCTAGAGTTGCCAAAGTCATGCTTTTCAGGTTCGATCTGCCTTTAACTAAAACAGCTGCAGCTTTCATCAAAGCTGCCACACGCCGTCATCGAGGCGTGATAAGAATCGCTTGTTTTGGGGGCAGCAGTCGTTGCGTCTGCTTTCAGACCTCGAGCCGTCTGACTGCCACCAACATGGTAGAACATGGCAACTGTGAAAACACACAGGGACCTGACCCGTCTCACTAGCTGTCACTCTAAAGACAATAAGTGAGGCTATATTTTGGCTAGAGTGTTACCCCACACCTATACAAGAGCTAGTAGCTGAGATTTCCAAGCATGCGTGGAACACTGCCACTCTTACAGGTGTATTGTCAAGAGAATGATTTGCAGTGGATTTGGTAATGTCCCACAGAGTTCATACCTAGTTACAAGCTAGTCTTAGAGGGTCACATAGATTTAGACTGGTTGTATGCAGGAGCCTGCAGTCAAACAGTTGTAAGTTTAATAGCTTTCATAAAGTGCCATTTTTAGTTTGTTTAGTTTACACCTGTTCTTTAGGTCACAGTTTTTTTTTCACGCCCCAAATCAGAAGAAAGTTGAAATAGTATAGAAAATGCAAATAAAAGTGTTTCCTACATTTACTTTTATTTCACTGCAGCCATATAAACCCAAGATATTTGTTTTGTCCGGTTCTGCATTTCAGGAGTGCAACACATTGCAAAAAACTCTATATAAATCTCTATAACTGAATATAACTCTATTGTAGTGCTTGACAAAGATTTGCCAAAGTAATTTCTTGTCATGTGGTTATATCAGCAGTGTAGTCGGAGGGATCAGAGATCACGGGTGTTCAGTTTAGGTTTGTGCTGTTTACACACTGAAAACTAAAAGGTGATCACACAATAAATTTTGCTTCATTCATGGTATTTTGGGGGTTGTAATTGAAAAGAACATAGCACACAAAATTATATTTTTGTGGAAAAATGATACATAGAAATGTCATAATTGATTCACATATAACATATGCCCCCTGGTGGTAAGATTAATAATCACAACGTTAATTACCCACTGTTCAACTGAGCACTCACAGCTTGTATCCCCAAAGAATGCTTTGCCAATACAATGGAGCATCTGCACATGAGCCTAAGGTCACTATAACCAATGTTGAGCCTCATCTAGAGAGATATAAAGCTTCCCTGAGCACTGGACTGTGGACCAACAGATCTGTGTGTCTGCAATGATGACGCTTCATTCAGTACGTTTGGAATGAGCAGTAGTGATCCGGAACTGATCATTTAACATCTGACCTCACTAGAAGACCTTCTCAGAAGAGTAGAGGCTGTTACTGCAGTAAAGGGATACCAGCTAAATACAACCCTGTGTGTGTGTGTGTGTGTGTGTGTGTGTGTGTGTGTGTGTGTGTGTGTGTGTGTGTGTGTGCGCGTGTGTAGAGCATCTCATAATGTTTGTATGTACAGTAAACAGTCATAATTTATGTTTACATGACAATTTTTCCAACATCTCTTTGTCCCTTTAGAATTAAACAGGTTGTTTCTATAATTGTGCTTTTAAAACTTATAATAATAATAAATCTATAAGATTGTCTTGTGTATTGTGCCCCGTATTCTACAGCTATGGCGTGTAGTCGACTAGGCCTGCTGCGGCCAACGCTCTCCTTCGTAAGAAGCCCCCTACCAACTGGTACGAGGGTGCCACCTCTCCTCCAACATCGCTGCCCTCATGTAGCTGTCCTTCCGCCTAGTTATGTCCGCCATTATGCCACAAAGAAAAGTAAAGGTTAGTATAGCACCTGTAGCACTCATCTCTCTCTGAGCCACAACACATACAACAGACGGACCATTTCAAAGGGCTGCTTATAAGGGTGGAGGCGGGTCTGCTGTTTGTTCTTTAAAAAGTCTCTCCACTCCAGTGTAGTGCTTGCTTAGGTTCACTGGAGTGGCCCTTTAGAGTCCATATGAGAGTACAAGGAATTCCTCTTGTGCTCAGCTTTCATATGTAATAGCAATGATAACCTACCAGCATGCTGGCGAGTCCTTTCATTTCACTGTCATTCTCCCTTTCTCCCTGTCTCTGTCCTCCTCTCTCTCTCTCTCTCTTTTTGAAGCCAATAGTGGTCATGTTTAATCCCCTCATTCTCCTTAATTCTTTGCCGCAGCAAAAGCAAAGGGGCAGACAGCCAAAGTGAACATCAATGCAGCCCTGGTGGAGGACATCATCAGCCTGGAAGAAGTAAAGGAGGACATGACTGCAGTGCTGGCCACGCTAAAGGACGACTTCAGCCGCAACCTGGGCATCCGAACCTCGCCAGGTCAGGATGCAGTCACATCCAGTCTCTAGAGCTTAAAATATCTGTCCAAGCTGAACATCAAACATATGTTACACTCAGATCAAGTTTTCAAGCTGTAATTTTGGAAACACACGTGTTGTATCGTGATATCAAGGCCCACAAAGCCAGCATAAAAAACAAAATATCATGTACAGTTTATCCTGTCCAAAAACATTGATCTTATTTGAAAGTATTCAAATGAATAATTAATCATGTTCTTTGCTAATGCAGAATTCAAATGATAATTGGCCAATTGGATTGTTTATGGATTTTTTGTCTGATAACACCAGTCATTATTGCTGCATGGTAACATTGCAGAAATAAAGACTATACTCTTCAGCAGCACCCATTTTTTTACAAGGTTATCAAGGGCAACCGCATAACTGTGACTAAGGTTATATAAGGCTAGAGGAGCATTGTGTTGCCTTGCTCTCCCTGAGGGTCAGCATACAAAGATCCATCCGTGGATCCATTCTGTTCCTGACCATTGTTCCACAAGGTGGGAACTCTTACCCTATTTGTGGTTCTGCTTCCTCAAGTACATCCAGGTCATGCCTGTTCAGCTTAGACCTGTCCAATTGACCTGTCCAATTGCATACTCTTCTAACTGTCCAGTTATATGTGTTTTGGCATAAAGCAGCCACCAAACACAATTATTTGTTTTTTTTATTATATTTTAAAGAAATCAGTTGTGGTGTTCACCAATTATTGCTTGGTAAGCACCCGATACAATTTAGGAGGTACTGTCACTTTTATAGTTTAATAGTTAATAATTATTTGCTGAGCCGGTACCTACCTATCTGGGTTCATTCTGTACAACCCCTCTTTGCTTTGTCTTTAGTGTGCTGTACTGTGTAACTGCTGTTGGCTACTAAATTTCCTCCGGCATCAATAAAGTGTCTGTCAGTCAGTCAGTCAGTCAGTCTGCAATAAAGTAGAAGCTTCCAATATTTGTAGGGAGCTGCTCATAAAATGCTAAACTAAATAAAAAATGTTTTGCTTGATTTTGTAATTAGTAGTGCATAAATGTGCTAATGAATATTCATCAACAAAACAAATGTTTTTGTATAGCTTCATATCATTATTTTGGTAATAATAAATAAACATTTATTGCCCACCACTACAATATTTTGGACAAGTACCCACAACAGGAGGGACTCCTTCAAACACTGTTCTTTTTATTCAACTATTGACCTTCTCATTCCTCCTCCTACTCCCCACCCCCCTTGTTCGCTTTTCCTCTCTTTCTGTCCCTTCCTCTTTTCTGCGGCTGTGGCTTTATCCGTACAGGCAGAAGGACTTAGACCTGTCAGGCCGCTGAGCTGGAGGAGAAGTTTGGCTAGTATGACATCATTTTTTGAAATGGAGAATGATAGTCATCTGGGCCTCATTACAGAGAGTGTTTTGTTGTGGAGGAGGGGGAAGAGTCACCTTCACTTTAGAAAGAAGGTGGTGGAGCAGTGGATTAATGCGATGACCCGTCTTCTGGGCCAGCGCTACATGGATTGTGGGCTGAGGTTCTGGCTGATGTTGGATGCCATGCTCTTTCTCTCGCTGCCATGGTTCTCCTGTTCCCTCCCAGAGCAGCAAGAGAGGGGACATGGGCCCCTAGACAAATGAGCCTTCAAGGGGCAACATCTCTCTTCTGGTTCATTTGTATTCTTCCAAATACTTCAGGTTGAGCACAGATAAGCCATTGGCTTCCGCAGTGTCTCATTCTGACTTGGTAATGCACGATTTAGCTCAGCTTGAGCCCAGTTTACTGTTTCTATGCTTAGACACACATGATTCAACTAATACCAGGGCACTTCTGAGGCTAAAGCAGGCACAAGCAAACACGTTGTAGAGCTTTTGCCTTTTGGGAACTGATATTGAGCTGTTCATGCTCCACCCAGCAGCATAGACACACACATTGTTTTATGTGTGGCATGCAAATAAATTGAATGACATTTATTTGTATACTTGTATGCATATTAAAGGTAACATTCTTGAGATGTAGTGTGTTTTGGATGTGTTGTGTGGTTTTCAGATTTTGTCATACCTTCAATCCGTCTCCAAATAACACCAGATCCATGATTTTATGCCATGTTATTTATATGGTCATAAATGTTAAGTAGTGCTGCTAACTAGGAAAGATGAGCTGGTTAGCAGTCTCTTTAGCTCAAGTCACCACCACACACTACTGTACAGACCTGGTTTTAGCTATCTGATAATGAAATTACTTATATTTGTAATATAACAACTCTTATCTGAGAGCCCAAAGTTGAAGATGTTAGTGTTGGCATGACCTCCAAAACTGAACATGCTTTGTGGTGTGTACAGTTGTTACCTTTCATTGAGAGACTGTCCTGCGCAGTCCCTTTAAGGTATTTCCTGGTCCTGTTTTAGAACCCCATCAGATAGAAAAAGACTGGCACAGTACAGCTGTGGGCGCTGTTTGGAAAATAGGTCAACAGCTGTGAAGTAAGAAAAGGATGGTTAGTTTTTAAATGGAAATGAATGTTGGAAATTTCCATCTCTGGAATTTTTAGAGACCTTTTTCCCAAGTAAAGTGTGCAAGCCAAGTGTTTTATTTGGCTTTTTAATTGGGATCAACAAACCCTGTTAAGATAATGCTGTTAGCACATCATGGCACTGTCTACTATGGGATTGCTGAAGTTAATCTAAGTGTCTTGCCAATGACATTTTCGCCAACCTACTTTCCATACACGTTAACATTATGGCTGAACAATTTATAAAGAAAATACTGCAATTTTTCTGACCAATACTGGAGATGCAATTTAATATTTTTACAGAAATTTTAGCTCCAGACCCTTTTTGTTATGCCGAAGACCAGGTTTTTTCTTTTTCCAGGTGTGTGTATTGTAGTGTATTGTGCCGTGTCAAATTGTTGTTTACCATATTTCTAATTCATGAGCAAATTTAGTCATACAGAGCAATATTTAGGTTTTTTTTTTTTCTTTTAAAATTTCTGAGTTTAAATAACTGTAAATAATGTATAATTTTCCGTGTGGATTCTAACTGAACCTCTAATAGTGCCCGTGGTATTTTGCACCAAGATGTCAGCGGCAGATGCTTTAAGTACTGTGAGTGTGAGAAGGTACTGCAGATTGGACTTGCTCCAGCACATCCCAAAGATGCTTGATTGGAATCTGGGGAATTTGGCATTGTGGCAAAGCGCATTATCCTGCTAAAAGCCATTGGGCAATACTGTTTCCTTAAAGAGATGGATCTGGCCTACGGGAATGTTTACGTAGGTGGCATGATGTCCACATGCCTAGGATCAGCTGGACTTGGTCCCTCCATCAGCTTGTCTTCTTCCCACAGTATATCCTCTTGCCATCCTTCCCCCCCCCGGTGAGGGGCACACCATACATTGCCTTTTCATTTCTAAGATCCCACCTAGTCATCCCTTTGTAATGGTTAGGCCCTCATCAGAGTCGTTTAGTTCTCCATGGATCTGCAGTGTCATGAAGAATCTCTATCAGTCTGGCCCTTAGAGCTGAGAGGGCAAATCATGATTTGGAGAATCCTTTCTCAGAGAGAGGGGATGTTATCAGGGAATGCACTCTTTATCTGAATACTCAGTGACCTTTTGGCTCTTCTGATGGAGAGGGCAGAAGATGGAGGCATGACCGGGAAGAGATCAATTGGTTAATAGCCTCCCAGTTGATCCTCATGGTTTTTATAATGGAGGAAATGGCAGTATGTAGCCCTGAAGCGTTAGCAGATGTGAGGGAGACCAGGTAACACACACACACACACACACACAGACACACACACACAGATAGGGACCTGAGTCTAGGGCACGTCCAGTCATTATCCAAAACCGGCAGCCAAAGATTTCGCTCATTGTCGGGGCACGCGCTGTCTCTAATGACAAAATGGAAGTTTGGTTCTTTTTAAGCCACATCTGCTCCATTAAAGCTGTCGGCTGATTGGACTGGCTCTGAGTCCAATTCACAAATGGTGTAATTTTTTTATCTTTAAACCATTCCAGGTATTGCCATTGAGGCTAACGTTCTGAAAATGGTACAAATATGGACATGTTTTCTCGAGCTCACAAACGTTCGCCTTGAACGGAAAGAAGCACACAGATTCTCTAAAAGATCAAAGTGCAGAGCGAACAATAGTAGATTGCGGAGTGTCTCGGCAACTCTCCACTTTTTCTGGAGTGAGGGATAGATAAAGAAAGAGAAGGAGGGGGTGATGGACAGACAGAGTTAGTGAGGTAAAACAGAGAAAGGAGAAGGAGAACCGTGGAAGGTGAGGGAACACAGATGGGGAGGAGACGTGTTAGACTGGAGTTTTTGGTTCTCCATCTTGAGAAGGAGCAGAAGGAGAAGGTGAACTGCTCACCTCCCCAGAGGAGCAAAAGAGAGAACGAGACTCTCAGTCATGCTTCAGGCAGTTGCCTCTTTCTCTGTTTCTTCCTTATATGTTCAAATTGAAGAGAAAAGAAGGACTACCAGCAAAGAATATATCCCTGAGCTAAACATGCTTAACATTTATACACCAGTGTCTTGTTTTGAGATAATAAATTCAGTATCTATGTATATTTTTTTAGATTTGTTTTGGAAAAAAAACATCAATCTTTCATTTAAATTCCTATGATGTTTGGTAGAGGTAGTGGTGGGAATAAATAATAGTAGAATAATCCTGCACAACTAAGCTTCCAGGTTGGAATTATTTATTCCTATTTTGTTCAGTGTTAATTAATGCTATATGGAAAGTAGTAATGTGTTGTAGTTTTCTCTTTGCAGTAATTTTGTATCTGCCCTGAGATTAGATGGGCATTTTTCAAATATTACACATTTCTTAGTAATTTTTACAGTAGGACGGGGCAATGTGACAATTTTTTTTAGATAAATTCACAATATATCATAAGCTATGCCTACCTGAGAATATCCTGGACAAACACCTCCCAGTTTAGTATGTCATGGTCTGTAAAATGTTGATTACAAATCTGTCTTTTCTCATTTTTAAGATATTTTTAAATGTAGCACTATTTTGTCTGTACCAAATTATCAGGTGTCACAAAAATATATTGTGTATCATGAAAAGATACTGTGATCATCATGATTACATTTTACTATACCAGTCACCTTTAATTCATGTACTCATCCACGGGCCTTCGTCATTATGGACACACAACAATGTATTTATAATTTTTTTTTATTATTATTATTTGGAAGATTGGGAAAAATGAAGTTGTAGTGTCATCATAATACTCAGTACTTTAAACATGCAGCTACAACAAAACAATCATTTTATTGAAATTAGTGATTCCAAACTTAGTACAACTTTTGTGAAACAGATAAAAGGTGGACCAAATCTACCTTGATTAACATTACAGCTAAATGCAATATTTATTAGTAGAGGGTTACACATGCAACATAGCATGTCAGGCTCATCTAAATTTTCTGCTTTATGGAGTACAAAAATATATATATTTTTCTTCTTCTATACAATAATACATATGCATAAGTTTGGCTGCCCCTGTTCAAATTACATTTTGTTGATCTTCTAATCTTTAAATCCTCTGCATAGGACACCCTTTATTTTATTTTAATACACAGTTAATAAATTTACTGTATTTAACATTTGGAAGAAAGTATAAAATTGTGTGTTTCAAGTAAAGAATGTGTGTTAATCTATTTGCACTTCGAAAACCAACAAAGCCTGCAATTGGGCTAAAGTTGTTTAGACATTTCCATTCATCTGTCCACCTGGAAAATACACTAATGGATGCAACACAATATCTGCATAAAATGCCAGTCAAATCATATTACTTAGCCATAATTGATACTAATATGAAACGGTCATTTGTCCATAATATTACAACTGTGTTATTGTATTTATGCTGTACTGATCCACTACAACATGCTGTCAAGTGCAAAAATGCATGGATTTTGAATCTGTTGTGTAATGTTAGAAAGATTGAACATTTGTAATCAATTATAAAAACATTAAGTTTCTCTCTCACTCTCTCTGTCTCTGTCTCTGTCTCTCTCTCTCTTTCTTTCTCTCTCTCTCTTACACACACACACGCTCTTTTGGCCAAAATAAAGTTGTCATGCACTTTTCAAATGTTAAAATTGACCATATTGTCTACAGGTGCGCTGGACCACATCACGGTGACCACCAAGGATGGGAAATTCCCTCTGAACCAGCTGGGTCAAATCTCCATGAAATCCCCTCAGCTCATAGTGGTCAACATGACCAGCTACCCTGAGGTAATCACACTGCATCTTACAGAGCTGGAATATCAAGCTTTAAATCAAAGCTTTATCCTACTATTTCTGTGCAGTGAGATGTGAAATATTCCTGCATGCGAGAGCCGAATGCACACAAGGATCACTCACACACGCAAACGCGCACACACCCTGGTCTTGCTCTGTAACCTGAGTGTGGTGGAGCTGGTCCAGCATGGTTTTTAGAGAAATTGATTGATCGTAGAGGGGAAGCCCTTTGTTCTCTCAGAGTGATTGAAGCAGCGGCCAGGAGGCTGACAGAGATCAGGAAATGACCGCACACTGCCCTCTACAGCACAGAGCTGCCTTAATGTGTGTTCTTTCTAATACACACATTCACGCAAAACACATTTGTTGTTGTACAATGTCAGGATGTGGAGTCATGCCCATGTCCCATATGTATTATATATGTATAGCTATATGTAATTTGGCCTGTTGGTATTATATGCAGTACTGTGCAAAAGTAAGAGGCCACTTTTTTTTTTTTTTTGGTCAAACTTAATTTATTAAATACAAGATGCAGTTAGGCCTTAGTATTCAGACAGTGGAACGATTGTATTTTCAATGTTTGTATTTTCCTCAAGATGTGATTGAAGTGTGGATCTGTAGCTTTAAAACATTAACCCTTTAGGGATTAAAACCATTTTTATACCAAAGGTACTGGAAGACCACATAAGACAGTTAATTAATGATCGCAGAATTCCTTCTATAGAGAAGAAAAAACCCTTTACAACATGGTCATGTGAAGGCTGTTCTAGAGAAGGTTGGCATATCATTGTCAGAGTCTACAATCAAGAGGTGCCTACATGAAAGTAAATACATGGGTTTTACCTCAAGATCCAAAGCGATGGTAACACTCAAGAACACATAAAAAAGGATAAACATCTAAAGAAACCTGCCCAGGTCTGGAACAAGATTGTTTGGGCAGATGAAACCAAGATTAACTTGCATCAGGATGATGGAAGGAGAAGACTATGGAGAAGGAAAGGATTGGCTCATGATCTGAAGCAAACCACGTCACTTGCGAAGCATGGTGGAGACAGTTTTATGACATGGGCTGCCAGTTGAACTGGGTCACTGGTCTTTACTGATGATGTGACTGCTGAAAGGACTAGCAGGATGAATTCTGAATTGCACAGAGCTGTACTTTCTGCTCTGATTCAGTACAATAAATGCTGCAAATTCGGTGGTATGTCGCTTCACAGCACAGTTGGATAATAATCAAAAGCAGCTCAAGAGCTTCTTAAGGCAAAGAAATTGGATGTTCTTAAGCAAACTGACCCTGAAGGTAAAACTGAAAACAAATGTTCACAAACAAGCAGCACCTGAAGGCGGCTGCAGTAAAGCCCTAGCAAAGCATCTCAAGGGAAGATACTCAACATTTGGTGATGTCCATAGATTCCAGACCTCAGGCAGTCATTGACTCGCACACAATCTTAACAAATCTTTTCTTTTTCATCTTTCCCATGTTGTTCTCCTCCTGTCGGCTTTCTGCCCCTCTAATTTTTGTCTTTTTTTGTCTACTCTTTCTTTTACTTATCCAGCCCTCTTTCTCGTCTGTCTCTCTCTGATATCCTCTGTGATGTTATTAATGAGAGTAGTTTGCTGCCTGATGCTCAGATAAGTCTGTAAGAGAGATTAATGATCTTTCCTTTTGGCTTATAGGTTGCTAGTGCTCCAGGGTCTAGTTTCAGTTCATGGCTGAAGTCAACAATCCAGCACTTAAGTACAGAGGATTTTTAAAACGATAGTTCAGCAAAATGTCAAATGAAGACAACGTACCAAGTTCCTAAATGCAGTCGATCATGTTACGTGACAAAAGTGGGGAAACTATCTGAATTTTTTCCATATTTTGGTCTAGTTTGATAGATAACAGGATGCCATGCAGCATCAGAAACCACAATGTGTATTTATGATTACTTAAAGGAGCAGGGTGTAAAATTTAGGAGGGATTTATTTTCAGAAAAGGGAAGTTTTAATAAGTGTGCACTTGACCACATTAACTACAAATTGTTGTGTTCTCTTTTAGGATATTAGTTTACAATGAGTCTTCATATCTACACAGGAGCAGGTCATTTTTCAACAGAGGCTGCAATGTTTCTACAGTAGCGCAGGACAGACAAATCAGACACTGAGAGTGACTTTAATGTTTTTCGCCTTTTTACATTGAAGCAGAAGCTTGAATTTGGTGTCATTATACCACTGACTGGAAAAGGCAGAAAGAATAAAAATCTTTGCTGAAATGTCCAATCGTAAAACTCCAGGTTAGGATATTTTCTTAGCTTAAATATCCAAATTAAAAATACTTAATGCATTAAAACTATGATTTGTTGTTGAGAAGTGAAAGATCATATGTATTATTTGGCCCCAAAACAAACATAAAAAAGCTAAATAAAATTGAGGCAACTGCAGAAAACCTAATGGTCCCTGTAGGGAGGTTACACAGTGCTACTTCAACTTGTGCCTTTAAATTGGTATAATTTGTTGGGGAATTGTTGGGGCATAAGTCTCCATTCCTTATTATCATCCTGACATTGTAGTTTCAGAGCAACTTAAAAGAAACTTAATTAAGTGTGTTTTGACTGACTGAAGGGGAAAGGTAGGTTTTGTTGATTGAACTATTGTTTTAAACACTGTTTGTGCCTGTCGGTATCAATGCTGACAAAGGACCTGGAGGTTGTCGATCTGCCATATGGGTTAAAGCCATAACATGATTTATATTTCCATTAGGTGGCTGTAGAGGTGTTTGGTTTCTTATTCATCACCTTTAAATTTCAGTAATACACAGAAGGATTCTGCTCGGCATTAAAGGGCAAATTCTGTGTGCATGGCAGCCCCTTCAGTGGTGTGCTGGGTGTCGCAGTAACTGGCCATTACCTAACGGGCCTGCAAGAAAAGCAAAAAAGTAGCATGGAGGTGACTGGCCTGGCCTGAAAGCAAACAGCTTTATAATTATTCTAATCCATTACACACGCCTCGGCCAGAGAGGCCATTGTTTTGCAGTCATTCATTAAGGAGCTGGGGAAGGTGCTGTTTCACTGAGAAACCCCAGTGGCAGTTGTGCATGTAGCTGCGCAGACAGCGCCTGTGTGGTATCCACTCTCATTAGGAATGTGTTTTCTTTAGCTCCACTCTTCTCGGGCATTCTTTGAACTCTCATCGCGTTTTTAATCAAAAGCTTGTCACTTTTTTAACATGTTAACTAAAACCAGAATCGCTTCTCTCTCTCTTTTCTTTCTTTTTCCTTTTCATTTTCTTTACCGTAAGAGGTGGAGCCACATGAGGAAAATAATAATGAATGGAATTCAAAGACCATTTTTTAAAAAACACACCACAAAGAGATCCACATTCATCCTGTCTTACACCAAATGTAGCAGATAAGCCATAGCACATTTTGTGTCTGAATCTTGTTTCTTTCATTTTGCACTGGAGCTAAATGAAAGCTTAATCTCTACCAATTAGCACTCTAAAACTCAATCAAGTTTTTGAGGATAAACTGCAGGCAGAAATCCACTGAATCAGAGTTTACTGCTCAAATCAGGCTTATTATTTGGTCATCCCCATTACTGTGTGTAACATCAGTCTGAACAGATGATGCTCCTCGGCTGATCTGCATGGGCAAAAGAACATCCATCCATCCATCCGGCACCCTCCTCCATATAGCTATCCTCTGTATTTCCTTGAGATTAAAAACTCCTTTCACATCCTAACAAGTAGCGCATTTTGAACCACAAACATATTAAGACATACACTTATCATCAAATATTTTCACAGAAGGAAGTGCCAGATTGCAGTTCTATTGGGAGAAGATAACGGTTATCAGAAACGATGGTATAAATGTTCCTGATGATGATAAATTTAGACTGATATGGACAATATTTATTGAGCTACACATACAGCAGTAGTGTCTCTCAGTATGGCATCAGGCTGCCATGCTTGCTAATGCAACGTGCATATGTATTAGCATGGAGTTGTAGAGGTTCCTAATGCTGTCCTGTGATAATCCATCCTGTGCAGCTTGAATATTCTCACACAGTTCCTGTAGATTTTGCGTTAGGCTGGACAGGTGACCACACAAACTACAGTGCCTCCACACATGGATTCGTTATTTGTCTCCACCAAGACAAAAGGGGGACTTGTCACTAAAGGTGACCAGCTGTCATTCTGAGGCACTCCATGCACCATTGCAGCCTTTGGTGAGTTTCACATGGTGTTAAGGGCAATCGATGTAACAGTCTGCTTGCGTGTAGTCCTGTGTTGTGTAGCCATCTG
The DNA here is from genome assembly GCA_024036415.1 of Prochilodus magdalenae. Taxonomy (NCBI): domain Eukaryota; kingdom Metazoa; phylum Chordata; class Actinopteri; order Characiformes; family Prochilodontidae; genus Prochilodus; species Prochilodus magdalenae. Next base: position 2,149,647 of record JAMWET010006814.1, on the reverse strand, counting down.
CCAATGGTACTGGCACCAACAGGATGGATCATAAAAGGGATCACTGAGAAGGCCTGGCCTTTACTTACGTCACATGCACTACTGAGTGTGAACCTGTGCTGGTCTTACAATGTCAGACTTACCCACCAAGTTTCATTCCTGTCAGTTCATTTCTTCTAGGTGCATCTATTCTTTTAATGATGAGTGTACTTTGTACATGTACTTTGTGGCTGGGAGGTTCAGCTATCTGGGGCTTTAAACATGGGACAAACATTGGATGCTAAAATGACATATGTGAGTATGTTGAGTTACAGAGTGTAAAGTAGTAGTCTATTCTGTGCTTGTTCTAACTGGTGGTGCGGGATGGTATTTTAAATGTTTATACTTTCTTATTTTCCAGTCTGTCAAAAACTTTTTAACACCACTATAAGACCACCACAGAGCAGGTATTATTTGTGTCCCCTTGATCCTTTTTAGTAGTGTAAACCAACGCTTAATTCCACACTGCTCTCAGTAATAAACCTGAGAAGTTCATGGCTGCAGCTGAGCTGTTGCTCATTGTCTGCCCCTCAGGCCAGTGTACCTTCTCACTGCAGCGGGGGCTCAGCAGGCAGGAGCCCCCCCGCACTACAGGTCATCACAGGTCGGCGTCCTGTGCTGGAGGCCCCCCAGTCCTTTCCCAAAGGAGTGTGTGATGACAGTGGCCTGCAGCACTTCCATGACACATACCCTCACCCCCGTTACACACTCCTCCTCACTGCAGCTCCAGTACAGCGAGATGTTTCTCCATTCACTTTAGATCAAAGGGTCGGCATGTGAGTACACGTGTGGACTGAGGATACATGGAGGGTAAAAGGGAAAAAAGTGTGTGTGTGTGTGTGTGTGTGTGTGTGTGTGTGTGTGCGTGTGTACATGTACGCACGCATGTGCATTGCTAATCAAAAGTTTGTTCATATTAATATTGTTGTTATTACTAAATACCTTTAGATGGATATGTACCCACCTGCCACTTCATTAGCTACACATCTTTGTACTCTCACTGTTCATTTTATCAGCTCCACATATCCATATAGCCATGCTGTGTCTGATCCACTCACACCGGCGCAACACACATTAACACACCACCACCACCACCACATCAGTGTGCTAAATATGTTCCACAGCTCAAATAATACCTGCTTTGCGGTGGTCCTGGTGTTGGTGGATTTGTTGCAGGTACAACATGCTTCTGTGTGAACTCTTTTTGTGTGAACGTGTCTCCTCAGGCCACTACAGCAGTCACCCGTGCTCTTCAGGAGAGCAGCATGAAGCTGAACCCGGAGGTGGAGGGCACCATCATTAGAGTTCCCATTCCCAAGTGAGTGACCGCAGCCTGGGGCAGGGGCGAAGCACTTTCACCTTCAGCACTATCATTGACCTCTTGCCCTTTCTCTCTCTCTTTCTCTCTCTCTCTCTCTCTCTCTCTCTCTCTGTCTCTCTCTTTCTGTCTCTCTGTCTGTCTATATGTGTGTCTGTCTGTCTGCTTGTCTCTTGCTCCTTTTCTCTGCTCTGTCTACCTCTGACTTTGCTCCCGGCATCTTCTCTCACTCTTCTATCTCTGCCTTATTCCTTTCTTTGCCCCTCTTTCTGCCCATCCTCCTATTGCTCCTTCTACCTCTGCCTGTCCCTATCTCGTTTGTCTAGCTGTCTATCTACCTACCTTTCTCTCTACCACTGTGTCTCTGTCCCCTTTCTGTCCCTCCCACTGTCACACTACCTCTCTCTGTCCCTCTTTCTGCTTTACTCTCTCTCCGTGTCATGGTTGACTGTGTACAGGAATTACTGTATATTCAGTCATCATCAAAAAAATAGTTGACCAACAATTATGATTGTGGACATTTAGCAAGCAGTGATGTCCTCCATGAGTCATCTTGCCAGCACCAATGGCAGACGGCTACATGATGCAGGACTACATGCATAAAGACCGTTATGATGACTGTCTTTAACACTACGTCAGCATCGGCTAAAGCTGCAGTGGTGTTATGCCACACTGTAATGGAGTGACTCAGAACGGCAACAGGTCATCTTCAGTGACTAATGTGCTTTTGTCTTAGTGGAGACAACCAACAATTCTGTGTGTGGAGGCACAATGGTCAGCACCAAGATGAGCAGTTAGTGGTCAGTTATCACATATTCAGAAAGCCAGGTGTCGCTCCACCTCCACCTCTACTGCAAAATGCACAGGAATGTTCCGTTTGCAAACATGCTGACCCGACACCATACTGAGAGACACTTCTTCTGTATGTGTAGCTCAATAAATAATGCCCATATCAGTACAAATTTATCGTCACTTATTGTTCCTTGTAACCTTTATCTTCCTACCCAATAGCATAGCGATCCCACACTTCCTTCCGGGTGCAGCTACCGTGCAATAGAGCACTGTGCAGAAGTTTTAGAATACTTTGCTCTTGACTTTTAAGTAAAATCCAAACCAGCTCTTTCCTCATCTTCACATTCATCATAGGGTCTACCTTAGTATAAAAAGTATTGTATTAAATTGTATCGCAGCGCATTGTGCAATCTTGTATCAGATTGCATTGTGATTAGAATGTTAGCACAAGTGGAAACATGAGTGTGTGTGGTCTATAGCTGAGGCTGTTTGTTGTCGTTTCTTCAGAACAGGATATAATAAGATCTTAACAGATTACTGTTTAATGTGTGTGTTTTTTTTTTTAAAATAAGCTAAGTGTACCCTCGTTTCAACTGGATAACTGTTGGTTTGCAGCTAGAGTATTAGAGTACCTAGCATTATTATTTTAGTTTGACATTGTCATGGAAAGCTGTTCCACTTTCTGGCCGCATGCTGATACAGAAGATGCTGCATGAAAGTAAATCCAAAGCCATCAGTATGTCCTATTTCATCTCGCACTGAAGCCCAGCTTCATGAGAAAAGGCCTCTCAGCCCGCTCCTGCCAAGCAAAATAGCCACATCTCCTCTTTTATTCTACAAACCACAAAACGTGTTGATTAGACAGCCTCGGCATGCCCATGACCGCTATGGTGGCGGCAGGTGCTCATCTGGCAGCAGCATGCGGAGGGGCTGGATGCAGAGCGGCCGCAATCAGCACCAACTCCTTGTGCGGATTTGCATATCTAAAGAGAACGCGAGGCTTGATTGGCTCAGAATCACTAATTAGACACATTGTTTGCAGTAAACAGACACTGCACTTGGACTGTTTGCAAATGGATTATACCAAAATGCCAATTAAGGAGGAGGAGGAAAACTTCTACAAATACCAGAAATTAGTAAAGAAATACTTTGTCAGTTTATTTTTTTGCACCCGTTCCAGTTCGTCTTTAAAGCTGAGAGTAAAGGAGGTGTCTGCTCCGACTTGCATCTAACATTTCATTCCTGTCGCTTTGCCTGGAAAATGATGAAAGAAATAAAGGCGCATGGTTTTCGTTTCACTAATGTCTGCCAAAATTTCTTACGATGTTAATTATATCAAAACCAGTTCTTCATGTGTGTCCAATATTTGAAATGACATTCTTGTTGATCTGTTGTTCTGAAATTCTGTATGCATCAGTAAATACTAAATGCACAAAATACTAAAAAAAGTACTATATAAAATAGCTTTAATGTGTGTGATTGACAGAGTAACACGGGAGCACAGGGAGAACTTGGCTAAGCTGGCCAAGCAGTTCAGCAACAAGGCCAAGGAGTCTGTGAGAAGGGTGCGCTCAAACGCACTGGCACAGGTCAAGAAGGCCAAGGAAGGCAGTTCAGAAGACACTATCCGCTTAGTGGAAAAGCAGGTAAAATCTAAATCTTCCTATCATAAATTAAAACCAGGGTACTCTTTATATTAAAGGTGCCATAGAATACTTTAATTTAGCTTTTTTGTTCTCTGATGTCTACATAGATTGTATGTAATTGTGTGTAAAAAAACAAAAAAAAAACAAAACCCAGGTGTGGTTTTACATGCCCTTTGATACCCAATAATTTTGCCCATTTTTCCATTTTAACTCTGTTCTAATTGACTGATTTATAGTTTAAACACCACAATGATCACACAGAAGCAGCATGACGAAATGGACAAAATATAATGGATCTCTGTCTAATTTAGCTCAGTCCTCATACTGTTTAGTTAGCTGTTCTATTTTATTGGAGCTGCTAGTAGAGAACATTACCCATGCTAGTTACTTTCTGTAACTTTTATACTTTTATGCTAACTTTCACTTTAGATATCAACACACAGTAAATTAAACTTTTCTTATTAATCTTAAACTTTCAGTTTAAGATGATCTGTTTCGCCCAGCACATGGTAATACAATCACACAGCATGAATGCTTACAAAAGGTTGCTGTTGGGGTTGTGATGCTAATAAAGGTGGTGATGCTAATTCAGTCTTAAACGCTGAGCGAAGCTGCTCAATATTGTCCAAGATTTGAGAACTGTCCTGAGTCAAATGTGAAGAACAAACTTTGAATAAAAGTTTTCTAGGATCCTGTTAATGATGTGGGAGCTGAAGTTGGCTTTCTATTCACCAGCTTGTTTAGAGAATCGTCCATTCCACCTTGAATTATGGCACAGGTACATTGTGGCACCTGTACAAGCTTAAGATGAAACTAAACATTTGATCAAGAAGCTGACAAATGGAAAACAACTTCAGCCTCGGTTATAGATGAACACCGGTTGTGCCTGCTGACAGTGCCTTGGGAAGAGTATGAAAAAGTGCCAACACCCCCTTCAAAGCCTGGAACTGTATATTTCTTCACGTAGTCCACTTTTCAATGCTGTTGGTTCATTGTTCCATGTAAATTTTGCAGGTATACATATGAATGAATCAAGATTTGTAACTGTTTTTTTGGAATGTCTGTTCTATGTACTGAATTGATATAAACTATGACCATGTAAATCCAGTTTTTTATTCTATGGCACCTCTAAAACTAATAAACTTTTAAAACTACTTACACTTTTAAAAAGCACAAATGCATTTTTAAACATTTTTCCAGAGGGATCATTTTGTTGAACCTCTTGTATTTGTGTGTTTTTTGTCTGAAATGGTCAGACATCAGAATTATTCAGCTCTGTTGGATTGTGTATCATGATACGTCTGTAAAACCAGTATCTGTTTCATCTTTAACACAGGAAGACTGGTTCAGAGTTTAAAAAACAGCTCACTTTTGACATGGAAGCATCTTTATCTTCACATTTCAGGGTTCTAATTATGTTCTTTGTCTTTCCCTGATGTTATCAGGTTCAGCAGATAGCAGAGAGTTACACAGCAGACATCGACAAACAGCTGGCCACAAAAACCAAGGAGCTGCTGGGCTGACATGAACAAGATCTTCCAAGCCCTCATGACACTGACCTGTTTGTTTTGGTTGTCATGGTTCAGGCCGGAAGCTGTCAGCTCTATCTATGGCTGGAGATCCTAAAAACAAAGAAGAGGACACTTAAGTAACCCACCCCACCCCCGCTAAAAGGGAAAAAAGTAATGATCATGATGATAGAAATTGGAGTGTTGAAGGTGGCGTTTAAGCGATGTTTGTGTATTTTTTCTCGTGCATAAACAAATGTTGCAATGGCACGCCAGTGGCTGTTGGCTCCCCCCCTTCCTCTCTTCTTCAAACAAACAAGCCGGCGGACAGATGAAGTTTTAATGTGATTTGGGGGTCCTCCTCCTAATCAGAGTGATGCCACAAGCGCACTGTTTATGTAAGAAAGCACAGAATTGAATGTAAACTCTGCGGTCTTTACAGGATGGTGGAAGTCTCGGAGGACGGTGCGGAAGCGCTCTCAGCAGGGCACTGCCAACATTTGTTTCACATTCACAGCCACTGGGCTAAAAACGGTCATGGTTTCCTTCTGTTTGTGAGTATTAATTGCATAGCTACCGATACAAATGGAATAAAAATGGCACACTGTGTTTGTTGGGCCCCTGCAGCCGATTACAGCCTGTTTCTTTGTCTAAAATGATTCATATCCATCTGTTAAATGGCAGGGTTTATCAGAGCTCTGGAACTAGTTTACTACATCCTTTCATTGGGAGTATTAATGCATAAATGTAAGCTGACTTGAAGGTACAAAACATTACTATGCTCTTAAATTTAAGTGTTCTTTGCAAAGATGAATAAGACGAATTGAGTCTACTGCTGGAAGGTTCTTTAGGGAGCTGAACACAGAACCAGAGAGCCATTTTGCCACCTTTGTTTTTAAGACTGTAGCCTAGTGCTTGCACTGAAAAGCATCATCCCTAATGGAGAAAAACACAGGGGTGACTGAATAAACAGAAGTTTAGAGGAGGTAGTATGCAGACAGAGGAAACACGCAGGTTCGCGCTGGTCCTTGGGTCCATATGTCAGCAATTTGGGGGCATTGTGTATCTTGGCCTGGACCAGAGGCTCATGATCGATGGAGGGGTGAAAATCCTGAGCCGCTGGCTCGAAAATTGCTTTCAGCTGATAGCTTCATTTCGCTTTACATTTATCAAGCGGATTACTGCGCGTCTCTCTCCGTTTACAACTGCCGTGATGGAGGTGATGGGGATGGCAGTGAGGGGGTGAGCCGGGGGGACCAAATGTTTTTTCCTGCAATGTCATTGAAAATATACATGCATAAATTGGCTCTGTAAACTTTGGTCTCTAACATGCGCCTCTTGGAAGAGGGGAGTAACTGTGCTTTTTGCTACTATGTCTCTCGCTCTGCATTGGGCATGTAAAAATCCAAAGAAGTTAATATTCAAATTTTATTCAAGGAATATTCAAATACTGCACCCATGAGTTGTATAATACAAAAGTGTAGGAGTCTTACAGGCTAAAGGACTATATGACCAGAGAGGCTAATGCCACTCAGCGTGTTGCTATTTCTGTTCTATATTAAAGCCAAACCACAAACCTATAGTCTGTCAGGTTACACAGAGAAAGATCTCAATCTACAGACAAACACATGTTAATCATCCTTTTTCACTTCAGCTAATGTTATTAGTCTAGCTCAGGGGTCAGCAACGTCATTATGTCCCATTTTAACAAAACACAAACCATCGCAGGATCTACAATATTACTTTTATATTTTTTTGGTGTAACCTTTGGCTGTCTCAGTATGGGCTAATATCCTAGAAAATGTTTAACAGTTTCTTGTAAAATGTCTCTCAACATTGAACGTTTGATGGTTGATAGCCTCTCTTTGCAGATTATATGTATCAGAAAACCAGCTGGAGTTCATAAATGCAAACATGTCTGATCATTCATCTGTACATTCTTGATATCCATCCTGAATCTTAACCTTCCTTGGTGAAGTTGGTGAATTAGTAGTTACACATTCATTCCAGACCATTTCTTGTTTACCTGTGTAGGAATGCTGTGCAAAGCGTTACTTTACTGCAAAGTAGAATTATTTTATTATTACACAATGTAACCAACCACTGGCCTATTTTCTCTGATGCCATTGAGGTTGAAAATAGGAAGTGTGTTCTCTAAATGATGCTGAGTTTTATTCCATTAACAAGCGGAGTGTGTAATTACTATGCAACACTTACTTTGTGGTGTAGCTACTTTGTGGCCTGCTCCCTGGTGCAGTTTTTCGTCTCTTACTTCTTTGGAGTAAACAGAAAACTGACCAAAACAAAAGATGTAGGCTGTACACTGACCTCTGCTGGAGCATAGAGTTCAATATGATTCTTATTAGAGGGTGAGATGTCAGAGAAAAGCCTGTTGAAAATAACGCTCTGGGAATGCTCTTTTACTATTAAGTTTTTTAAACTTTCATGAATTTCATTCTGAAAAATGGAAGCAGTGACTCAGCTCAACTCACTCAACTCACATAACTGTTGACTCACAAAATCTAAAGTCCTACCACCACTAATGCACACTTGACAGAGCCATTCTGAGTTTCTATGAGCTTTTGGAAGTTTCTTCTGCTTCCCAGTTGCTTAAGTTGTTGTTACACCAAGAGGTTTCCATTTTATAATAACAGCACTTACAGTTGACCAGGGCAGATAACCTGGCCATTCTGCTGCCAGTTCAAGACTGCATGGCTGCGTGTCTGATATTATAGTACTGTGCAAAAGACCAACCTTTAAATTTAATTTCCAGTCAAAATAAAAGTAGTTGTGCTCTGAATAGGGCAGTATTGGTGGTTTACCAGTTCTTCTAGGTAGTTGTTGGGAGTCCCATTTTCTCTGTAGCTTTTAATGAATGTCATTCGGTTTTATGTGTTAGAAAAAAGAGGACAATTTCTACACTATTAAATCTAACTGCATTTTTCCAATTGCTGCTGAGTCGTCCCAACTAAAGCAGTTCCATAAGGAATCACATCGATTATTTTCCCCTTTAAACAGACACTAACATATTAACTCCTCAAACTGACTCACACATTTCTTCTTTAAAGTAATCTAAAAAGGCTATAATGGAGATGTTTGTAAGGAGATTAGACATAAGACCATCTACTTGGATAAGAAAAAGAATGGAAGTTTATAAAATGTTTAAAAGCTGTAGAAAAAACAGGATTCCAAACAACCACTTAAAGACCTGGTAAACCAGCAAAACTGCCCCATTATATAAACAGCACATAAAGCTTTGAACTTCGAATGAGAGAGGAACATCAAGCTCCACTCTTGATTTAGATCTGAAAACAGCTGTAAAGAAGCTCCTCATTGAGAACAGGAGACAGACACATCAATTAAAGAAGCTGCTGTTGTTCCCAAAACAGTGGACTGACCACCCCAGAGTCCAGACATCAACATCACTGAATGTGTTTGGGATTATCTGGATGGTGAGAAGTAGAAATTGCTAAACCAGAACTTTGGAGGCGTGTCTGCAAATTTATTTGAGGAACCGAAAGTGAGTCTTCTTAAAAGCATGGAGACGTGTGGACACACCAAACACTAGAAAAAGTTAAGCCTTTTTCCCCCCTTGTTTTTCTCTTGAAGCTGAAAATGAAGAGCTGGTACTTGGTGGTGGCTTTATGAAATAAACAGACTGTTGCACAGTGCAAGCATGCAGCTGTGAGCAGTGGTGTGGCTTTTGGTCATGCGGTGTACCCTGAATATAGCCCAGTATTTGGGGTGCTTTAAATGGGTTATAGATGAATACTATGGTTCTGGTCAGTCTAATCTTTCTCAAGCGCTATTCTATGCATCTTCTGTAAAGGAGAAGTACACAGTTAGGATGCGGCCAGTGCTGGGGTCATTAAGAGGCCTATCTATGACAAGCATTTAGCTGGATGTTCTTTTTTTCTGCCGCCTTCTGCGTCGTCGTCTTCTCTTTCTTTTTTGCAAGGTGCAAAAGGACTAACACTTCTCTGTTGCCCTTTACCCCCTTCCCCCTCCTTCCACGAGCACCCGTTTTTACGTCTAGTTTATATGCAGATTATTTAGGATTGCTCTGCATTATTCATCCTTCTGGGTCTTGTGACAAAGTGGGCGCGCTGACATCCTGGTTTGGGCGCGAGCACTCGTATGACGACGGGGTCTCCAGCGAAGAAGCGCGCTATTATTCTGCGGCGGGCGGCGCTGATTACGCGCCTCGCGCTCTCCCCGTGCTCCGGATAGTTACGGGTGGAGAGAGAGAGAGAGAGAGAGGGAGGGAGGGAGAGAGGGGGGGGGGCTCGAGAGCGCGTTTAATCACTTCAGTGGCACCGAGCGTCCTCGCCTCTCGAGAGCGCGAGCCACCCGACGCTCCTCATCAAGAATCCAATCAGTTTAGCGCGCGGAAACGCACTTGGGCTGAGACGAGAAGCGATTTTCTGCCGGGACGCTCGCGCCGTTAAAGGGCAGGCTCACTGCATATGCAAATGGGAGAGGAAATTAACAGATCCCTTTTTCCCCCTCCACCCCCTTTGGACGGTCTGATAGCGGCTCGCGCTTCGAGGCGTAGCATGAGCAGCAGCGCGAGGTTGCATCATTCTGCTTTTCGATTGCACTATTCGCTTTTTTGTCGTTCTTGGCTGAAATTGAGCTCTCCTTAACGAATTACACACTTTAATCAGCTCCCTCTGTTCCCTGAGCGAAATGTTGGTGGAGTCATTAGAGCATTGTGGGTAAAAAGGGGGTGGAATTGCAAAGCATCTAAACTACAACCGAATTGCAAATGATTCCCTCTTAACCAGAAGACATATGGACATCTTGCAAGCCCCCTTGAGCACTACTACTGACTAGCTAACTAACCAAGTCAATAAATAAATTTAAGGACTGGAAGGCGAGATAGAAAAGTAAATCTTGTTCGTGAATACTTTGAGTATATGTTCACACCTTGTAGTAATATGTAGCAATATGTAAGATTTTTTGTTTCAAGCACTACAGAATTAACTAAAATGTAAAAATTGCTGATATGTCAGACACTTTTGTACCATATAACAGAAGCATGCTAACTAGCTAGCCCCAGCCCATCCTGTCGCGTAATACCACTTTGCACCTAAAGAGGCGTTAGTGAGTCACTGTAGGGAAGGGTCTGCCATCAGTCCAACAGAAGAGGAGGAAGAAGTAGCACTGGTGCCCCGACTGCAGGATTGTCAGTCATGTTGAAGGTGCCCAGATCATTCTAGAAGACATCTATCCAATAAAAAAAATGGTAAACATAACAAGGGCTGAAATTCTTGGACACAACTCGTTGGCAAGAAACCACATTAAGCAGCACCAACTGTAGTGATATAAATAGAAGAAGAAGAAGAGTTAACACGGGCTGCTTTCCACAGCTAGAGAGACCCTAGGAATAAAGGTTTGGTTTGGAATAAAGGTCCGGTTTGATGCTAAACTTATAAAGTTTCTTCTGGACTGGTAAGTAGTGAAGCAACTGAAAGTGCAAGAAGTCTTTTTGTTTGGGGAGAACTTCAGCCTCACACATCCTCCATCAGTCATTTCAGTGTTTATTCTCTCACCTGCAAGTCAGCACTGTGCAGACAGTCCTCCGGTCACGTCATTGTATACAGACAACGAACACGCATTCTGTTTACACTTGTGTTAAATGTGCTCATCCTTCACTAAACACCTTCAAATGTGCTTCAGATTGTAATTTACTTTATAGTGCATCCTGGTGGTGTTTACACCTGGCTTTATGTGATCCGGTCACCCAACACACTTGTTGATGTGAGGTGTAAACAAGCCCTTTGTTTCTTTTTTGGTTTTAATAATAAACACAAGTCGTCTCATTCATGTGCTGTACCCTACTGTGTCTATGTCATGACAGGTTTATGTACTATTTGTACATCCAATAACAAACCTTAACCTTCTATCAGACTATATAGAAGTAGGACTGATCTGTAACACCACTCCACTGGCAAATACTTCTTCATTTATTCAATTTATTTAGTCATATGTACATATTTAAGGCTTATTCATTTGTCTAATGTTTACAACTGTGGTGTGTTTGAAGCCCTAAGGCCCCTGGCAGCCAAAAGTCTCTGGGCACTGGCCCCCTTTGGCCCAGTCAGTAATTTATCCCTGCTGGATTAAAGCCCCACAGCAGTACAAATACTGAAATTAGAGCAGCCTAGCAAAAAAATAGCTTGGATAAAAAGTGTCAGTTTTAAAAACCGGAGTGCTGATTTTATTATTAACCTGCTGTGAAACAACTCAGTATATGCAGCATCTGTCAATAGAAAAACTAAAGTTTGTGGGGTCTGTTCTTCTCTTATTGGTCTAAAAACGCTAAAGTTCCAAAGGTGTCATTGATGTACAAAGCACTAATATTTTTTGTACAGTCGAATGCCAAAGTTTAAACACCCCTAGACTAAATTGTGTTGATTTTCTAAGAGACTGCAGATAATTTTAATATGGCAGTTTTGTTTTTAAGCTGTTGTGTGATTTATTCATATTCATGGAGTTTATCATATAGGGAAAAACATGAAATCTAAAACACTTTTGCCTAGAACATATTGCATGTTTGACTTTTTTCCTCAAAGGTGTTAAATCCAGCATATAAACAGTAATTGTGCTTAAAAGTGCAGAAATGTGTTTTTTCTGTAGAGCTAATAGTTTAACCAGCGGGGCCCAAATTCTCAGTCGTGTTACAGAAAAAAATAAAATCCACCCAAACCTTTAACAGTTTATATACATTTGTCATTAGATTGCATTACATTGTGAGACATGTGAATGAGTTTCACAATAGTGCCAGCACCCTAACGCCATCGCCAAAGACTTTAATGATGTCATGCCAGACTGTCATGGAGTGACAAACAATGAATTCATGTGTGGAGGCACTGTGGTCAATGCCAAAATGCAAATTTTATTTTTTTGTCACACATTGCATGTCCAGAAGGTCCACCCCTACCCCAGACATGACAGCCTGAAGCCATACTGAGAGACACTTCTGCATGTGCAACTCAACGAAAATTGCCCCTTGCCCCTGTCAGTCTAAATGTATCATCATTCATTGTTCCTGGTAACCTCTATCTTCCTTCCCAATAACTTTGCAGTCTTCTGGCAGTGCCACTCTTTTCATGGTTGTTTTATCTTTGACAAATACTCAGAAGTCCAAGTCCATCAGGAGATTGCTAAACATTTAGAGTACATGAAACAGCAGAAAAATGTAAACTTGCTGAAATGACTACTTTTTCTTTGAGTACCAAAATTCATACTGTATAAACATCATTCTCAGCTTTACCCAGGAGGTGCCAGTAATCCTGACAGACATCAAGTGCACTATTTTAAAATGTACAACTAGTATTTCACAACCTGTTTGGCATAGTACACTATATAGTTTAGAGTGCTATATACTGCGGAACCATTTGGGTCTGAGCCAATGTATTGAATTGAACATTATAATTCTGATTTTGGGAAAAGGCTGTTACTGCAGCTTGTGCCAGTGATGTGTTTTGGATTGTTGCATCTAGATTCATCGCATTTACATTGAAGGCAGAATACTGCTCGAGCCACACCTCTCTCCACCGGGAATGTCTTTTTTCCTGTTGAGGTTTGGAGTGGTTAAACTGTCGCGTGCTCACTGGTGATTACCAGCACGTTTAGCTTTTATGTCCGCCACTATTTCCCACCCTTGCCTTGATCCTAAGTGACTGAAGCACTAGATACCCTTGCCCAACCCCCTGCACCCCATCCCCCTCCCCCAACACCCTCCATCTCACTCTTGTCCTGTGAGGAAGACCGTAATCAGGGGCTCCAGAGTGTGAGGAGCACAGAGTGTGCTTTTCATCCACTCGCAGTACGCATGTATAAGGCCTAATGGAAAGGGTTGCACTTGCCACATAAAGAAATTTGTTGGTGGGATTGGTTTCAGTGAGCCATGGATCAGCCATGACATGGAAAAAATGGGTGAACTCATGGCTTTATTTCAGTTTTGGGCAAAATGTAGACACCCTGCAAGTTAAGATCTTTCAAAAACACCCACTGCTAACATGTGTATAAAATCAAGCACATAGTCATCTCATCTTCTTAGACTAACACTGGCAGTAGAATGGGTCATAGTAAAGAGCTCAGTGACATGCCATACAATGCCAAGACTGGTTCCTTATTAGATCTGCCCCAGTAAGACCTATCATTTTGAAATGAGTTTTCTGGATTGATGAATCATGCTTTACTATCAGGCAGTCTCATGGACAAATCTGGGTTTGCCAGATGCCAGGAGAATGCTGCGTACCTGAACTCGTAAAACCAACAAGTGTGGTAGAGGAGGGATAATGATGGTTTGGGACTGTTTTTAGGGTTTGCATCTCTTAATTCCAGAGATGATATTACTGTCACATCATAAAAAGATATGTTACACAATTATACTGTATGCTTCCAAGTTTTTGTGGCAACAGTTAGTAGAAGATCTATTTCCTGTGTTGTGTGTGTAGAGTGTAGAGGGCCTGCACAAAGCCCTGACCTTAGCCCCACTGAACACCTTTGAAATAAACTGGAACATTGATTGTTCCCTCACAAAAGCTCGTTTAACTGAACAGGTACTGAACAAGTTTCCATAGACACACTACAGAGTCTTGTGGAAAGGCTTCCCAGAAGAGTGGAATGTGGTATCACTGTAAGATTGGGGGTCAACTACACATTTATGACCTTTGGCCATATAGTGCATTTTTATTCAATATCCCACACCATCATATTGCAATATCAGTACAAGCTAAGGTAAAGAAAATGAAAATACTCAGCATGTGCCACAAAGAGTCTCTGATATTGAGCAGAAGCACTTGTACGGCTTCACTACCTTTTATTCCATCAACAGTAAATGATTGTTATCCACCAACACTATAAAGCATCCCCATATGTAATCTCTGTTCATTATATTGTTGTTTTTTTGTGTTATAAAGGGCCCATACCCTGCATTGTTCCTGCTGTTTATTTACCCCTGAGGTCCACTTAAAACGTTTGTGTGATTTTATGAGTCATAAATCATTTTTATATCACCATTTTCCAATGTCTATTTATCCCCTGGAATTACAGTTTTTGCTACTGTGCCTGTAAGACCAATATATGCAAATGACTCCTTTTCTGATTGACTGCCCTGGTGTCGCTCAAACACTCCTTTTAACTTAAGCATGAATGATTAGGGATTAACTGCTGTTAGTCGCAAATGACACATTGTTTTCATATGACATCATAAAAATAGTAAATTTATTGGGCTGGTTTGTTATGAGAAGTCAGTGGTACATTTTGAAACTTTAAAGGAGTAGTCTGTAAGCTCTACAGTAAGGTTGCTGATTGCAACCAAGAAACTGACTTCAGTTTAGTTTTTTTTAATGCTAGGAGTGTTGCTGATAAGGAGATATAAGATATCAAAGTATCCTACCCGGAATTCTATGTATGGAGCTGCTGATGTCTTCTGGCCGATATAATAGCACTACCAAATACAAGCTTCTTCCTGCTCCACCAAAAAACTGAGTCACTCTTTAAAGTCAGTGTGTGGTTGCTTGTTCTGGGTTATGTATATTCAGTCATATTCAATTTCTACTAATACAGTAGTTCCCCCGTTTTACACACGGTTCTTCTAACAGTGCTTATAGACTGTATCAAACCTATTTTATAAAAAAAAGTGAGGAAATGACTTTTTGATGAGTTTTTTTTTAACAAATGGGCCCTTTAAAGAAATGCCACTATGTGAATTTGCCCTGTAAGATGCAGCGAACACTTGCCTTGGATTTTATTGAATAGCAATTAAGGGTGTGAACAAAGGAAAATGATTTTGTTCACTGTGCTCAACTTTTGTCCAAGCAGCACTGGAATGATTTATTATCCAATGCCATGTATAGTAGCAGAAATTGTGTCAATTTAAAATGAATTATGTGCTGATTTCTTAGTGCAGCAAAAGCTGGGAGAAGTAATGTGCTGATATTATTCAACAGCGCCCTCTATGGGTGGGCAGCGTATTTTAGTGAAGCCAGGGCCAGAGCTTAAATGTGGCTCGTAAAGTTGTCAAAAGATTGTGAGGTTTATGTACTGTCTGTGAGATTTATAGGTTGGGTCTCAGGTATAAACAACTATAACATGCAATAAAGGCCAATTTCCTTCATCCTTCTAAGTGCTGTGGAGGACATGTGACTGCACCTGTCTTTAAACAGGAGCTCAGTTTGAGGTTATTTCCATAGAGCTTTTTACAATAAACATTGACCTACAGCAGCTTTCTAGGAATGTTTCTAATGAACAATCGTACGGATCAATGCACATGTAATGCATCAACAGAAAGAACCACACTTTAGAACCAACACATCAGTCAGAACTGCTGTACTGCTAAAATCCTGCAGGTCCTTCTATGATCACGTCACAACAAATTCTTACCAATACCTGATAATATATTGCAAGGCACATTTTCAAATGTCCAGCAATATTATCCTAATATGCTACTTCGCCTGTACTGACATTCAGCATCTTCACGAGTCCTATCATTGCACAAACAGCATCACGATGATAGGTCAAATACTTCAGTTCCTTTACATTCCGGTGCGGAGTGCAAAAGTAAAAAGGCCGCTGCGCACAGAATAATACATGATAACCTTCGTAAAGAAGTATCATTTGGAGTACAAACGAACAGAGTGGACAGGAAGTGTGCTAATCTGAAACCTGATGCGAGAGGAAGGAAGGGCTCAGGAAGCGGCCTTCAGAGCTTTCACCAATCATATTCATCACAGGGCCCAGGCCCAGACTCATTAAGCTGCAGCGCTGCACTTAACTAAACATCTTTTCCATAAAATAAATGCTTCCAGGTTACCCTCAGCACAGGTCGTGCTCGCATCTGATCTCAATTAGCCCTCGCCAGCAAAATGGCTGAGGCTGGAGCACGAGCCACGAGATGCTGGACATCTCTGAAACCTGCTGGTTTGCACCAATCTGACACTTGCTTTACTGGGTCACTTTTGATGACTAGGGAATATTAAAAAACGTTATACAGTATACAGTATACAGAACTAATACGCTTATATGTGTATGCAGTATTTTGTAGAGCTCCACTGTATCAGTCAGCCTCATTGGGTTTAATTTTATATGCTTGTCTTCTCTAACTACTCGAGTGGAACTCTCAGAGTCTTCTAGGCCTTCCATTTCTGTGAAGCAGTATTACACTACTATTCTTGTTTAATTGTTTTTTCTTTTTCTTGACCAGTTCTTGAAGTGAACAGTAAAAATTTGGCCAATAACGATTGGCTGATAAAGCTGAGTGAGCTCTCGTATTGGCTTGCATGTAAAGAAGGCCTAACATTACATACGTCTGTATCTAATCTAAAACTGACAAACAAACTGCTCAAGCGAATTATACATTTAGCCAGGCGCTAAAAGACAAATAAGATTCCATGGTAATGTTAGCAAAAGTTAACATGAGTGCAGGTGGGCTTTTTTCTCATTCTTGAAGGCATCAACTTCAGGCAGCAAAAAACAATAACACCTGGTAGATATAGCTAAGCAAGCTCTCCGAATGGCTATTATTTCAAGAGGCAAAGAGAAGGCCTAGCATGGTAAAATAACTCAGCAGAGATGAGAGAGAAATAAACCCGCCATGTTTTGATCCAATTTTGCATTATAGTGCCACTAGGCATTAGATACATCACTGACTGTAAACATGAGCTGTATTTTAACCAGTGGGATGAAGAATGGAAAACAGCAGCAGCAACTCACTACTGAAAGAGTAGATAATAAGTATATGATCACTTTGTCACAAGCTTAATGTGAAATGAAATGTCTTGTAGCTTTAAATGGTTTGTTTGGGTTTGAACATGTTGTAGCAGGGCAGACAACTAAAATCCCATAGTGATGTTAGCAGAAGTTAGCATTAAGGCAAAGGTGATCAAAGGTCTGGCTGTAATAATCATGATTTACCTTTATTGTAAGAAACTTTAATATCCAATTAAACAGATACATTTCATAACCACCTACAGGCTATAAATAACTGTGACCAGATTTCTAAAATGTAAGCTGGGGACATTTTCAGTTGGCCAATATATCATGAGAATATCCAATGTTTTTCATTTATAAAATAAATAAAGGGACAGTTTGATGTGTTTTATGCTAGTAACTGCTATACTACTGTGTAATATACCATGGTAAAGGCTGAATGATAACATGGGGTCTAACTAGGTAGCTTTGTAAACAGTTATAAACCTTTGAGAAATTAAGTAAACAATTTTTTTAAAAGTCTAGGGAAGGATGAATTAGACATACATATACCACAAGGTGTTCAGTGGCTGTATGAAACCATAGTCTAATAACCAGATGCTAAACACATTCCTGGACTAGTTCCAGTTCTGGAAAGGTAGAGACAGCTGCTATAAACATGTTTAATGTCATATATGGAGGGCTGAAAAAAGTGCCACAGTTTAAAAAATGATGCACTATTTATAGATGATATGGAACTACATTCAAGTAAACTGTATATCTATATATGAATGAGAGCCTACCTTCATTACCATACTCTTGCTTTTAATCCCTGGGTCACCTCGTGTCTTGAAAAGACGATTGTGGTGATGCTGTGAAGTCACTTGGCACTTGACAGCTTCTTTGGAAATTTTGCAAATCAGTATTGTGTAACACTAAGCCTGCAAGTGGTAGTTGTTGGACAAAACATGCTGAGTGCAAGGCATCTGCCCATCTGCTCTGCTGCAGGTCTTTCTTAGGACTTTCTGGTATTAAAAACTGTTGAAATTGGGGATATTTCTAGGGACAGGCCACCAAAACTAGAAAACTGAGACATTTGTGTTGTGTTGTGTTGTGTTGTGTTGTGTTGTGTTGTGTTGTGTTGTGTTGTGTTGTGTTGTGTTGTGATGATTCCATTTCCCAGTATAATAGTAATGGAAGCTTATATATACCAATTACTAGCTCATTAAATGCTGAGAGCATTACATCACTATCTATAAAAATGGTAGCAAAAGTATAGGTATGAAATTGTAGCATCCTAAAGCCTCAGATTTGTCTTAACCCACACAAAGCAGTCTATTTGAGGTTGCTCGACAACTCGTCGGGGCTTAACGAAAATGCAAGGTAATATAAATGTTCAATTATCAGAATTGGTGAAGTATAAGCATCCCTTACTTGCTATATTTGCTTCATAGCTCTAATGCAAAACTAAAGCAGCAGATTTCAGAAACTGAGCATGTCCTGGCTGATTGACTACATTTGGAGTATATTGTGTACATCTAATTTTTGGCCAAACTTTGTGTAGAGCAAAGTGGTCCAGAACAGGGCCTAAGTCGGGCTCTGACCCAACTGGCAAATGGTGACAATGGCCAGTAAGGCTCAGTGCAGCCTGACCTACGTTGGATATGCACACTGAGCATCATGTTAAGGAGTTGGCAGTGGGGGTGGGTCCCATTGAATAATTGCTTCCTGATGTGTTCTTTCCCTTGGAATATTAATTACATGCTGATTGAAATCTTTTTTTAGGGGTCTCAGAGTTGAAACTGTGAGAGGAAGTGAGGCCTAGTGTATTCAGGAGTGTCCCCATTTGATGATGGGTTTAACTGTCATTATGGAGAAGATCTGATATTCGGTTTGAAGTTTGAGAAGAAGCAAAGAGGCCTTCTCTCTCTTTTTTTTAAACACACAGAGTAGCTATTACCAGAAAGTTTCACGTGACTGGAGGTTTTGGCAGCGTTTCCTAGATTAATAAGACACTCGGCATGTAATTTTTCTCGCAGGTCATAGAACGGCAACAAGAAGAAAAAGAAAAAGAACAAAACAAGCTGCGGAGCATATGTTTTTTGTTCACCCGGAGGCCTTGAAGACACGTTCTGTTTGGAAAAGATGCCAAAACAGAACAGAGGAGAGAGCTGTTTTTATTTGTCTCTTTCAGTCTCATGCAATCCCTCTCCCTTTCTTTATGAACACTTACGTGCCACTCATCTGCTTTTACAATGCTTTACTGTGGCAGCAGGGGAGCTCAGCTGCAGCTCTAAAAGGGCAGCGTTTTGGACTTTTTGGTGATTGTCCTTCACATATCTACTAAGCCTGCTTATAGAAGTGATGGTTTAGCCAAAAATGAAATGCTGCAACTTACCCATTACCCCAAATCTATTTGACAGCCAAGACTCTCTGGAGTCTGAAGTGGTGTCTGGTGCTTCTTTAGTATTGCACTGGAGCTACAAGGCTAACATAGCTAACAAGTAATGAAATTTAGCCACCAAGTTAGAACTGTACACAAAGCTGAGAATGCATCGCAGTGACCTGCACAGGACTGATGTTTTAATCCCGATCCGGCCTGTTCCTGACCAAAATCAGTAATATTTTTCTTGCTGCTATCTGCATCATCGGCGCCCTCCCGCCTGCAGTCCTGTGCAAGAGTAAACGATACCTAATACTTCACACTCTATTAACAAGTGAACTACTTTCTTCTGAAACAATCACAACATCAAAACGAATGAGGTATTTTAAGCCTTTAGTCGGGTTAATTGTGGTATATTGGTGATTCTTTAGAGCACCTTCTACAGCTGTGGCCGACTGACCATCTAAAGGCTCCACCATTCTGCAGCACAATAATCACAACACAGCACAACACAGTTTATTCCATGCAGTGTTCATTTGACGGACCCCTTACTGTTAATTATTACATGATTATTATAATTTTATGTAGACTATTGATTCATTTGAGGGATTGTTTTCTACATGTTATCCCACTCCTGCAGAGTCCCGCAGAGTCCATTTGACAGCACGGTAAGTGTGACAATTTAGGTATAAATAAAGAAAAAATCCAAACTGAAAACACTGTCTCTGGGGACTATTTTGCCATGTGTGTACCTTTACATCATGAATACATTTTGAAATTGCAATTCAGGTCAAGATTTGATCTCAAAACTATTGTATAACAATGTCCCAGACATCAGACAACAAATTTCTAAACATTTCATCCAATTGCTTACTCTGAGGTAGCTCTTAGATGCTTCAGACGTCTGGTACAATTCCGACCTGGCAGATTTCTCCAGAACAGTGCATTTCACATCAAACCACTCTGAATGATTTTGTTTAGATCTTAACCATTTAATTACACAGAAATGTTGAAAGATGGGTGGAATTCCCCTTTGACTGATGAGATGAAGGTGTGCAAGGAAATCATTAAATTGTGCTGGACTAGCCAGGCTTACTAGGAATCACTCTAAAGCTGCGCCCCGATGTCAGAATGTGGACACGACTCCACCAAGTGGTCACTCATGGTGCAGGAAGTTGGCTTTGAGCTCATACCTGCAGCTGTCTGGAAATGTGAAATACATAGCAGCACATTTTATTTGTCATGTGTCCAAATGGGCATGCCTTTGCGTGTATATTCCACATTTGCAGTGTGCATGTCTGATTGCATGATCTGTGCCATGATTCTTCCAGACATAAAGCTTTAATTCCTGGCAAATCCTCAGCAACCTCAAAGCTCTCATACCTCTTTGGGAAATCTCAGGTTGCAGAATGAATCCTTGAAAAATCGTAATGGTCTGCGTTCTTTGGTCTTTGTTCCAAATAAGCTGAACAGCCGCGGTTTTAAACCATCATTTCCTCAAGAGTACTGCATTTTTAGGAGATGAAAAATTTCCAGCAATATCACCACCGTGAATCCACTGAAAGTTGAAAAATGAAAATGCACAAGTGTTGCTGAGAGAGCTGATTTTATACACTCTCTGAAAAGAAGGTAAGAAATATCCTCGGCACGCTAACCTCAAGGGTACATCTCAATGGCTTTAGCTGGAGAACATAGATGTCCCTTATACCATGATGATATATTACATTAATTATATTATTGCATAATATTATAATATTTTATTAGTAATCAATATAGTTCTACTGGGCCTGCCAGTGGTGGACGAAGTACACAAACCATGTACTTGAGTTAAAGTAGAGATACCCAAGGTAAAACATTACTTCAGTAAATGTCCTTCCTTTAGGCCCCCATTTGAGTAAAAGTACTAAAGCATTTATCTTCAAATGTACTGAAGTATGGAGAGTAAAAGTAGCATGATTTATTATGGCTCTAATGTCCTGTTATCATTTCTGCAACAGGACTCTTAATTAATTCATTTTAGATGAAGAGGCTTCAGTGTCACTCTCAGTCTACTAGTCTTTAATAGAAGGTCATTAATTAGTCTGACACTGATCACTATTCAAATGATTATAAGCATGAAACACTGAAGGAGAACAGGTTCCATTAGCTAGAACTATAAAATAACTTTCTGCAAACGAGCAAAGTTTCGATTTAAGATTTATTTGCAACCTATTGCCAAAAATTCTTAAGCTTGTTTTGTTTTGACATAATACGTTTTTACAAATTTCGCATAATGTAGTGGAGTTACAGTAAGATATTAGACTCTGAAATGTAGTGGAGTTACAGTAAGATATTAGACTCTGAAATGTAGTGGAGTTACAGTAAGATATTGGAGTTAAAGTATAAATTTGTCCAAAATGGAAATATTTCAGTAAAGTACAGATTCACTGAAAAACTACTTAAGTACAGTAACTAATTACATTTACTTAGTTACTGTCCACCACTGGACCCTGCACGCCTTGTTTTGTCTCCAGGCTTTTCATTTTTACTGTTCTGTTTTTAAAAAAATGTTATGAAAAGGTAAAATAATGTATTTCTGTACTGGGAGAAAGTAATGTAAGATAAACAGTTGGGTCTTAAGACTATTCTTGTACATAGTTTGTACCTTGCTGAATAAAAAAAGTACCTGCACAAGAATTTTTCCTCTAACAGTGTATGCTTTAATTGTGGGCTTATCTAAAACCGAGTTGGTGAAATCAATGCTCCAAAAAATTACCCATTACCCTAAATCTAAGATAAACATAGGTAAGTGCTTCTGCATCTTAAGATGAACCACATGTAAAGCTCAATAACAGACAACAGAGGGCGACAAACAGCACATCAAAAAAGACAACGATTTCTCTCAGAAAGCAGTTCATAGACATTGTGGCAAAAACGAATCACAATACTACACAATATGTATCACTTTTCACGCACACACACACACACATTTCAGGGGGTCACATGTTGGCTGGTGTCTAATTCAGAGTGTCAAAGACACTGGTAATTTGGCACCAACAACATAATAGGATACAGGACTCTTCGACAGTAGGAGGCCATGTAATAGGCTGAGAAATGTTTTATTTGGGCCGAAGAAATACAGATCATACCAGCATACCATCAGTGTATATTGTCTGAGGCCATGAGGTAGTTATGATTTTCTGGACTGTTACATTGAGATCACTGTCTTGTGATGTTAGGATGACAAAAGCTGTTTTCTCGACATCCCTAATTAAACACATTATCAGCATCGTAATGGGAACATCATGCTAATACTGGTTGGAGTTCTTCATGGCTTACAAGGCTTGAAGAACATTCCTTGTGCTCCTGTAAATGTGCAATTTCTGCAATTTTTGTTCTACCACATCCCAAAAGTATTCTATGCAAATGGAGACTCAAGATCATGTTCATGAAATTAAACATGCTTTGTGACATGGTGCATTATTATGCTGGAAATAGCCATTATAAGACCCTGTGGCCATGAACAGGATGCACTCGGTCAGCAACAATACTCAGAATAGGCAGTGACATTTAAGCAATAATTGATCTGTATTTTTGAGCCTGGAAAAAACATCACTGGAAGTGACCTGTGTCCAATTATTCTGTTGGTGTCAAATTCTGATCCTAGCATTTGTGCACCTTGGTGAGAATTCATCTCACCTGGCTGTGTTTGTCCAATCTTCAACCATCCATATTTTGCCCACTGCAGCCTCAGTTTTCTGTTCTTGGTTGACAGAAGTGGGACTGGATGTGGCAAGGATGTCAAACCAGCCCATCTGGCTCCAACGATCATGCCCTGTTTAAAACACTGAAATCATGTTTTTCCTCATTCTGATGGTTGGTGTGAACATTGCCTAAAGCTGCTGCCCCTATCTGTAGGATTTTATGCACTCAACTGCAGCCACATGATTGGCTGATTAGATAACTGCATAGAAGAGCAGGTGCACAGATGTTCCAAATAAAGAGCAAAGGGAGTGTACTGGTTTTGCAATGTCAAAATAACTATAGCTGTGTTCTCAACTTATCTTGAGATCACAAGACAATTAAGTCATGATCTCAAGATAGCAGCACAAAAAACCAACTAAAACTACCCCATATATCAAAGAATAATCAGTCTTTTATAAACGTTCCACATAATGTAAATGTTGGACACAAACCAAGAACCACTGAAGATTGTACATAATGATCACTTTTGATGATTATGAAAAGCTTGCAATAATACAACGCCTTTATTTCCATACATTCAATGCATCTACATTCTTCTGCCTTGGTTGGAGAGTAACCTGGCTTATACTGCTCTTTTGCAGAATAGTTTGCAACAGCGTTAATGCTAATGCAATACACCTGCTCCAGCTAGTCCAGAGCTTTAAAACTCATGAATGATAGAGCTATCTCTGATAGATTTTAGTGGAACCTAGTCTGTCCAGCATGGAAGATATTTGATTACTGATATTAATATTCTGCAGTCAAAAAGCAAAGTTTCCTCACATTTGGCATAAAACTGTTACACCGCCTTATCTCTGAGATGATGCTTTTGAGAAGGTTTTGGCCAAAAACATATTCTAAATACATTAAAGATGGAGGGGTATGTTGTGGATATTGTGAGACAATACAGCACCCAAAGAAAACTGGTTAGGTTAGTCTATGACCATCACTCTGATTAAACCAGCCTGAATGAGATTGCATCTCAGCAATCAAATATCTGATACATGTAGTCTTGATTTTAATGCACGATTTTTATCAAAGCTAGTCATGAAGTGAGAAGAAGATAATGGACTGTATCAGCATTACAACTGGCTTGTTGTGTTCTTTCTTGTGGCCTTTTTTATGGCTCCTGCAGCTGGCAGCTACACAAGGGCAGCTACACAAGTTATCTTCCTTATCTAAACAGGAAATTAAAACAACATGCATATATATGTTTAATATATTACAGGTTAAGCCTTGTAATTAAACAAATCTCTATAAATACGGCTTGTATTTGGTCAGAACTTTATATGAGAATTCCGCCAACTTTCAATTAATTGAAAATTCAGTCCTCGAGAATCAGATTCATCCTGACTAGTCTGATGTGAAGTGCTTCACTGTAGAGAAACATGCAGACTTATAATGGTGATGATAGTGACCAGGAGTCACAGTGTCTACAACACAAATGTAGTCATTTAATGTACCATCCAGAACCACCAGTGAACCTGATGTGTTGCTGTTGATAGTAAAAAGATCTTCAATCCGGAAATACTTAAATTCATTTTGGGGACAACTGTCATCTGTCCTCCACGAATGGATGAAATATATGGATTGACAAACATTTTAAGTCATATCTTTATCACTAACCTATTACAAAACAGCGGGCGGTATACATGCACTTAAAACGCTAATCATATCTATATTTCTGAAGTCCTCTATTTATTTATGATAATGAGACTGATAAAGAGAGTTGGAGTTTAGCTCAGTTCATGTAAACGCTGCCACTGATTTTTTCAGTGTGCACATGTGCAAAAACTGACCATAGTACCAAAAATAACCAAGCAGCGTTTAACACAGCAACCATGTGGTGGCATTTTTCGAGCAACACTGAAACTATATGCTCAACAAAATAAATTTAATAATATTGGCTGGTTGCAGAGCAGAAATTACTGCCTGACTAATCAATTAATTTAATGTTGTTCATTATGGCTTATAGCTCATCAATCCTATATCTCAAATTATTAGAATATTTAATTGAAAGTAACTATTTACTAAAAAAGGAAATGCAACCACAGTCATGGTGAAGACTGCAGACTTGACAGTAGTCTAGAAGACAATAATTGACAACCTCCAAAATTAAGATCAGCCACAGAAAGGCATTGTTCAAAAGCTGGCTGTTTGCAGAGTGCTGTATCAAAGCATATTAATGGAAATTAATTAGAAGAGGAGCACAAGTGCACAAGCAACAGGGTGACCCCAGTCTTGACACAGCTTCACAAGGAGATACACAGATGTTTCCAGGAAAGGATTACAACTGCCACAGTTCTAATATCAAGCCACTCCTGAACCTCAGAAGTGATTTACCAAAGCCAAGGAGAAAAAAAGACTTGACTGTTGCTCAGTGGTCCAAAGTCTTCTTTTCAGATGAAAGTAAATTTTCCATTTCATTAGGAAATCAGTGTGTTTTATCAAGTCCAAAGTCAATCCAGTCATCTACCGGGGGATTTCAGAGCACTTAATGCTTCCATCTGCTGACAAGCTTTATGGAGCTGCCAATTTCCTTTTTCAGGCCGTGCTCACAGTGCCAAAACTACTACCAAATGGGTCACTGATCATGATATTACTGTGCTTGACTGACCAGCCAACTCTCTGTACCTGAACCCCATGGAGCATAGGAAGACGAGGAACACACGACTCAGTTATACAGATGAACTGACAGCCACTCTCATATCAACCTGGGCTTTAGTAACATCTTAGCAGTGCCACAAGCTGATTACCTCTATGCCACCCTGCACTGATGCAGTAATTCATTTTAAAGGAGCCCATAACAAATACTGAGTGTATAAATAAACACATATGTTAAAAGGTTTTTGTTTTATCTTATGAAATACTCTAACAAATTTGAGATTATTATAGGGATTATTATAGGGTCTCTGATTTTGTATAGGTAAGATATAAGCCATACTGATCAACATTAAAAGAAAAAAAGGCCTGAAATATGTCACTTTAGCTACAATGAATATAAAATATGACAGTTTACAATTTAGAATTAAATTGTGAACAAACCTTCTACATGAGATTCTAGCTTTTTGAGATCCGGAGTTTCTCTATTATCTGATTACTAAAGTGCATGCAAATGCAGAGACTGGATTACAGACTAAATCAGATTTCCTGCAGTTATTGCATTAGCAGGTGCATGTTAATACACTTTGCCTCATACATCAGGGTGTGTATTTAACCATTTCATGTAATAACTTGAGCTTTCAGAGGTGGACAGATGAACCATATTACTATCATCGTGAAGGATTCTGACTCCAGGTTCTGCAGAACGGAACATTTCACACCAAACAGCTCTAAACGACTGTTTATGCCTCAACCATTGAGTTATTAAAACCTGCAGTTCCCCTTTAATCTGAACAGGATAAGAGATGACGCCAAAGTCTGCCACAACAAACACTGTAAAGATTACAACATACATTTATTGCAAGCCACTTAATAGTGTCACGTAGTATCTGATGACTAAAACAGAAAGGAGGCCGTTTGAGTCTTTGTGTTGCCACATTCCGAAGTTCATTTCCTGCACTGGATGGGCGTTTCCTTACTAGTCACTGGCTGTTTGTTCCAGAGAACTGTGAGTCGATTCCTATTCTGAATCCAAGCGATGCGAACTGATGTTAAGATCGGTTCCACACAATGTCCTCTATAAAAACAAACAACATCTGACAAACAAGTGGCTACGATATTTGACTTTAGCAAGGAAATCTGGAGAGCTAACGCTAGCAAGGCTAGCCGAGCGGTTGGCTAAACAGTTCTGATTCTCTTCATCTGATTCAACTCCTTCAGGTGTTTGTTTGATTGTAAGTCAATTCTTTATCAGAAATGTTACATTTAGCTTCGTTGTCCGTTTTCCCTATAGTTAAAATACAGCTGGGTAGATGTCTAAACGGTGACAATGCAAAATATCGTGAAACATGAACGTTTTAACGCGCAAAACCGAGAGTCAATTCTCGAATCCCAAATGCTTTGAATCATAGAATCGATTCCTTGTGGTTTCCAGCCCAACAGGTCGCACTTCAGCTTGGGAAAAGGCGTAAAAGAGGAGGCTTACGGAGTCTGCTGTCAATTTGAGGTAAAGTTATTCCTTTATCATCGCATTAAGAAAAGAAACCAGCTATAATATCTTACATATGGAACAAAACGAGCAGTAATGTGCTTTTCTCCACTTTGTAGCGCTTACTACACCACTTTGGCACTGGGAATCAACTGATTTTCAGTTTCCAGTTCTTTACTACTGAGTGATACAGTGACGTGGAGATGTGTATACTGACTGTATATTCTCACTCGGTTGATGTTAAGTTGATGGTTTGAAATTTGTAGACTTCGCTGTGTTGTTGGTCACCAGAACTGTAGATTGAGTCAGGTAATGTGCAGAGTTGCAGTTTGCTTGAATAGAGGAGGCTTGGCCATTGTGGGTGTAGCTGCCTGCTCCTCATTGTAAACCTGAAATATCCCAGTAAAGCTCGTTTACACTGCGAATAACAATAAATGCTAAGCATACATCTACACTAAATGTCCAAAGGCCTGTAGATGCCTGCTCACCAGGGTTTTTCCCGAAATGTGGGCATATGAGAGGTATAAATGGCAAATACTTATCAATGTCAGCAAAGTGCTGTACACTCATTATAGCAAAAATGATAAACTGAAAACAGAAAAGAAAGTAACAAATAAAGACGATGGTTTAAAATGCTAGACATAAGACTATATGATGTATGACAAAAACAAGTCTCACGGGGAGTTAAAAGCCAGAGAGTAAAAATATGTTTAAAGCTGGAATGTGAAAATAAGCAGTGTAGGGATCAACCTAACATGCAGAGGTGAGTCGTTTATAATATAAAAGGGGCAGTAATTTAGAATGGTTTGATCTGAAATGGCAGAATTCTTCTGGAGATCTAGCTTCATGCAGAGTCTGGTTCCACCTCCAGTCTGCCATACCTGCTCAAGCTAATTGGCTGGATCAGTGTAAGGTAAGAGGGATACAGCATGTTGGATGCTGGTTGTATCAGAACTCTGCAGGAAAGTAGATGCCCAGAAGATGGTAGGACTGAAAGCCACTGGTGTAAAAGCTCCCTTAGAGGAAAGCAATTATGTGAAATGTTCATGAATATGTTGTCTGATTACTGGGGATGTATTGTAATTTTAAACCATATCACGGAGAGCGGTGCAGCCTTTTTTTAAAGATAAAGAACAGTGTTGGAGCAACAATCAGCTCGGTGACTGACCATGTGATGTTCAAATGTAAATTATTCTCAGTTTCTGTGGTGTTTAATTTGTTTTCTTGACACAAAGGTGCACAAATGGCTCAGTAGCCATTTTACAGTTTTTAGACCACCAGTGCATTAGCATGACTATGAGTTAGAGAGTCCATTTCTAAAGGTCAGATAGGATCTAATCCACCTTTGCAAGCCAGACTGCAGAAGGATGTTTTAGAGTGGTGAGTTTCTACTGTTTTAACCCCCTGAGTGTTGTGAGGATGTGCCAAGCTTGCTGGTAGTTGGGCAATAAGGCTTGTGTTGCAGGATGACATCACCTTGTAACAGAATTTTTAACAAAGTGATTTGGACAGCTAGGAAAAGTGGTTCTGTGGGATAGAGTCCCTCTCTCTGACATGTACTTAGATCTTTATAACTTTGCAGACCGTTTATATGGACAAAATAGCAAACACTAAAGAAATAAAAGGTTTCCATTTAATTATGTTTCAAGGGATATGTTTCCTAAGTCTACATCTTTTGTGAATACAGGTACACTCGGGGCATTGTATAGAATAAACCATTAGTCATTCAATTTTATTAGGGTTAATTAGTTTCAGGTAATAAATAGAATGGCTGTGATTGTGTGGAGATATCCTGGTTCCTATGACTTCACTTCAAACCACTTTGAATGACTTTTCATTTCAGCAATTTAATAACGTGCAATCTGTACTGTAATGTGTGATCACTCCTTTCTGTTGGCAGCGCTTTTTTTTTTGAAGAATGTACAACCTGTTAAAGCTCAGAGTCTTTAACAGTAAAGCATGCACCTTAAATAGTGTTTGATAACTGGAGGGGGTGTCTGCACCTTTTTGGATATGTAGTGTAAGAAGAAGGGAATGGATAACTAGCCTCTGATTTCTAAATACAGGATCGAACCAGCAAGACAATAATGGCCACTGTGTGGGTGAGTATTGCAAGTCATGGCAATTCTAATAGAAGCTAGCTGGTCTATGTTTATTCACACTGTGTATTTAAGCTCAAGCCTGAAGAAACGGGTTTTGTCTTCTATCCTTCAGGATGATCTGAGCCTTCTCCTGGATTCCCCAGACTCATTAACAGTTACTGTAAGAGCACTTAATGTGTCCTTTTGTCACTGGGGTTACAAGCACTCTTTATTTTCTAAATATGATCTAATGTTCTTTTCATGTGTACCAGTCTAGTGCCAGAGGAACTATTAAGGAAAAGCCAGGATTCAATCCAGCTGAAGATGTTGCTGCTTTAAGGAAGGCTATAGAAGGCCTGGGTGAGGCATCCCCTAACGACCATTAACATGCTTGAATTTGCAGTTGCTCACTGAGTAAACTTACGCTGCACCCATACCGGAGTTCAGTTAAAGAATACACACATTGTTTGATTGCAGTGACTGCCTGCCGTGGAGTTATTTGAATTTTCTGCATGTTTGCATGTGGTGTGTCTGACATTGGTAGGAACCAACGAGAAGACTCTGATCGACATTCTCACTCACAGAACCAATGCCCAGCGCCAACAGATCTGCAAAGCTTATCAACAAGCAACCGGGAGGGTAAACCACCCATACT
Organism: Prochilodus magdalenae; assembly: GCA_024036415.1. NCBI lineage: Eukaryota > Metazoa > Chordata > Actinopteri > Characiformes > Prochilodontidae > Prochilodus > Prochilodus magdalenae. The sequence continues at coordinate 2,119,730 of JAMWET010006814.1, read as the reverse complement.
ATTTTTTTTATCCTAGTGTAGACTTTAGAAGTACACATTTGCAGAGCACATATGCTACATGTAACAACCACTTTGTTTGTTACAACTTAGCGAGCTTCAAACTGTATAGAGGTATATTTAATGTGTCGAAAAAACGTGTTCTACTATAGCAATATTTAGGGATGCATCGATACCAATACCAGTATTGGGCCAGTACCAGAGTATTTTACTTGTACTCCGATACAGATTCCAATAACAACATACCAATAGCTGAGCTTAAAAAGCTGAGCATGTGCTGCCAATCTAATGAACTAACAACTCCCAGATTCATTATCCCCACATGTGTTTCCTGCTGTCGCTGTGCTATAGAGACTGTTGGAGAGATGGATAAGTAGTGGGGTCAAAACTATAAAACATCCTTTACTTATCTGTTCCAGTATGGAATAAAACCCACCAATGCAGCGCTACTCAGTCCAAGCTAACTGCAATGGTTAGTATAGTTAGCTAATGCAGGACATTTAAGTGTTATGGTGCATTGCCCTCATTTACACTAACAACTTGATTCATTATGTTGTACTTTTACTTTGTCAGAGTAAGAAAAAAGGGTATCAGTGTATTCTTAATGCTGTCATAGTTTTCCCATTAATCACCTAGCCTCTGTTAGATTGTAGATAAATGTAGCGTCACTATGGTAGTCATAGCAGACTCTCATTTTAACAGTGTGCTGTACAAATTGCAACGATTTAGCTGACTCTAAAAAAGTTAACATTACTGCTGCCAACACATCTAGTACCATATTATCATTCTTCAGTGTATGATTGCATGCCGTAACCGGAGCTACTGTGATATTTTACTTCTGAGTTCTGAGTTGAGATTCTGTGGTCGTGCACACGCTTTAACAGGGTAACAATTTTCAGCCTCTGAGGAGGAAGCTAGCTCTTCATTTGACAATGGGCTACTTCGAATGTTACATAATGTAACTTTTTCACTGCGTCAGAACTGTTCATAGCCGCAATCAGCATGTTTATGATTCAATTACTAAATCACAAAATTGTTTAGATTACAGAGCTTTTCAAAAATCTAAGCTCTTAATTTTACTTTTAGTGTGCACCAAGTTGATGCACGTAAGTTTAAATTATTAAAGCATTTGTTCTAGGGAAGCATGCCTTCAGACTCCTCTACAGGGTCCAAGCAAGGTCCACCCATCTTATTGTGTGGTAATCACAGCTGTCATATATTTGTTTGGGTCATTTTCCAGTTGAACAGGCTGTTTTTGGTCTGACTAGCTGCTCTATTTCATTTATAAAAACATTTTCTCAATTATCTGATTATTCTAACCTTCTGCAAACTCTTGCATGGTAGACTCTCGCTGATGACCTGAAGGGTGACACTCGAGGAGACTTTGAGGATATCCTGCTGGCCCTGATCACACCCCCAGCTCAGTTTGACTGCAAGGAATATAAACGGGCAACCAAAGTAAGAGATTTCAGGCTTTCAGAAGTTGCAACCTCTAATCCTAAACACTTAGAAGATTACTGCTAAATAGTCTAAAACAATGGCAATTTCAGTTTGTAATCGTAACTGTGGTTAAAATAAGTGATTGTATTGTTAATAGTCCATTTCGACCCTTACAGGGAGTAGGAACAAAAGACTGCACTTTAATAGAGATGTTTGCGTCCCGATCTAACGTTCAAATCAAGGCCATGTCGGATGCATATTTGGCAGGTTTGTATTTTTAATATTTGTTTTTGCTTGTTTATTCAGTGGTGATTTAAGTCGATTAAGTACCAGTTTTGTTTAATACTGTGTGTTTCAGAAACTGGGAAACCACTACTTCAAGACCTGAAGTCTGAGGTGTCAGGGGATTATGGAAAAACTCTGCTTACCCTAGCTGAGGTTGGTTCCATAGTCTGTTTGCATCTGTACCTAATTTGTATAGATGGAAATGAGTAATGCTAGCTCTTTACCATGCCTTCCCAACAGGGCAAGAGGGATGAGAGTACCACTGTGGATGCTGCAAAAGCTAAAGCAGATGCCAAGGTAAAGTGGGACAAAGAAAAGAAATTCTGTACTCTACAAATGCTGACTTCTTTTGGGAACCAAGAAGTCACAGGTGGCATCATGCCAGAGGAGATTCTGTACATAATAGGACTGACTGTTAGGGATGGGCAGTGTGTCGATATTTATTGCAATTTGATCACTGTATGGTTTTCTGAGCATATCATGGATGTCTTCAGTACTTAAAGACAGTAAAAGAACAACTACCTGTGTCATTACAATGGAGAGATTTAGTAGAGCATTTTGTGGAATGCTAAATAAAAAGCATGGTACTCATAGTGGATGGTGTTGTCTGTTAAAGCTTATCATTCAGAAGGGTTTGACTGGTTCAGTATAGAAAAACCTGTTTTTTTTATGGGGAAAATATCCATATCTCTACACTTATTGCCCATTTGATCAGCCCCATTTATCATGTAGGAGCACTATATACAAACTATAGTCCATCTGTTTCTCTACATACTTTGTTACCCTTTTCGTCAATGGTCAGGATGTCCACAGGACCACCACAGAGCAGATATTACTTGGGTAGTGCATCATTCCCAGCACTGCAGTGATGCGTGGTGTGTTAGTGTGCCTTGTGCTGGTACGAGTGAAATGTAATAAATAATTCTATGTGCTTCATGTTCCAGTCTAAACAAGTATTGCCTGGTCTGTCTTTTTTCTAATATCTTATTCCACTACATACAATTGTGTTTTTTTGTGTTTTTTTTTTACACATACAATTGTGTTTTTTTGGAAAGGTCCTATATGAAGCTGGAGAGAAGAGGTGGGGGACAGATGAAAGCAAGTTCATTGATATCTTGTGCCACAGGAGTGTTCCTCAGCTCAGACAGAGTAAGTATCTGACTAAGCATATTCAAAGTGACTGTTTTAATCAATTTTTAGCCATATGTAGGCATTTAAAGATTTTATAATGTGACATTAACTTCATAGTCCATATATGGAAATTAAGCTGCAAAACAGTCTGTTTTGAATTGTTTTAATTGTGAGATTTGAAAAATCAATGCATCCACAGTATATAGCTGTTTAGAGACACCCATTCATTAATTCATTTTTGCCTGGCATGCTTGGAGTACAGTCAGTCAAATTTTTTGGACGCCCCGCTCAAATTACATGTTGAAGTACACACACTTCTAAACATGTCAGTACACACTTACTGTTTATTTGCTGAGTTTAACATTTTTGGAACCGTTAAAGTGTGGCCTGTGCAAACAGCTGGAAAGGAGTTAAAGAGATATGTCTGCTTGCAGAAATGGAATCTATACATGCAGATGTCTGAGAACACATAAGAAAATGATTATATATATATGGTATTGCAGAATGATAAACATTTCAAAATGTAACATGCAGTTGTGGTTATATGCATTATGTTACTGTAAGAAAAGTACTGCAATACAGTAAAGTAAGGTAAAGTTAGTTCAGTATAAGGTGTCCATTGTGGTGGATGAGCTACAGCTCTGGGACAAAAGCTGTTAGCGTGTCTTGTTGTGCTGGCTTTGATGGTCCTGAGTCTTCTACCAGTGAGGAGTGGCTGGAGGAGGTGATGTCGAGGATGAGAGGGTTCAGCTGGAATTTTGCCAGCATGCTTCATCACCTTGCTGTTGTATGTGTCCTAAAGCATTGGCAGACTACATCCAATGATGAGCTGTCTCAGAAAGAACATTCTTCTCTGTGAAGACGTTGTTCCTTTTCCCCACTCAGATTCATGGATATGGGGGTGCCCATGAACTTGAGTGACTGTACAGTAAACCACAGAGCTGTAAATGTTGAGGGTGTTAAGGAGGAGTTATTCACATACATTATTGTATGTGTTTAGCAGCAGGTGGTTGCTGCTGCACCAGGAGACCAGCTGTTCATTGTCCCTTATCAGACCTATTACCGTTGGCTATGAGGATGTCATCTGCAAACTTCAGGATCTTTACAGCTGGTTCCTTAGAGACACTGGAGAACTTTGTGGTGCAGCCATGATTCAAAAAAGTACCCCAGCTCTGTGCCTTCAGCCAAGACAAAGACCTGAGTATGCAGGGGTCTACATTAATTCTCTGCCGTTTCCAAACTCTTATGTTAAACCATTCGACCTGTTTGCGAGTTAAATAATTCCAGTTCTGTGAATGGTAGTGGAATTTGGTGGTAGCAGTTTGGAGCTCAACTGATTGCATATGAATTACCTCAACCAGAGGACTACGTTTTTTGTCAGCTGTTTTTATGATGCTAACAGTCATCAGATGAAAGGCATTAACAGGCGTTGGGTCCAGGCCTGTTGAGATATTGGTTTCAGTCTCACCCCATCTTGTTGCAAATTTCTTTATGGATATGTTCGTACCAAAAGTGACTTCTATTGCTCGGTTGTTAGATAAGCAGAAAATTTAAAACTGAATGGCACAGAGCTCAAGAACAAAACATTGTCCCCACATTACCAGCATCATGTGACCCCATCATTGTTTTATGATTAATTCAATGCTCCATTTAGACAAATTTGTACTTTTCATTTGATATTCTTTCTTTTTTTTCTTTCATGTTAAAAGCTCTGGTTGAATACAAGAATCTGTCTGGGAAGACCCTGCAGGCAAGCATCGAGAATGAGATGTCTGGAAAATTAGAGGACATTCTGGTAGCCATAGGTATCACGATTACATTTTGCTCTTTTTCTACACATTATCATACCATTTGGTGCTCTTGCTTGCTATTTACTTATTTGTTTTTGTTTATTAAAATTAAAATTGTCTTTTCAGTGAAATGTGTAAAGAGTGTACCAGCTTATCTGGCAGAGTGCCTCAATAAGAGTATGAAGGTAAGCGGACCAGGCACCCCAGGATGGAGCTTTTTTTTTTTTTTTTTAACAGGGAAAACTGTAGAATTTTAAAATGTATCAACATTATCAATCATTACAATCTACATGGTCACAAATAAATAGACTGTAATATGATTGTCCTGTAGAATCTACCAGCAATAAATAATTAAAAGAACAAGTGATATTTGGGTGGCAGAAAACTCTAAAATGTTAAGTAATATTAAAAAAAATCTTAATGTTTTAAATTTTAATAATGGAGAATAATTATCAAAATATAAAACATTCTATATATAACTACAGTATAGTATTCATGAATTCTAAAAAAAAATCCATTCATGTTTAAATTTTAAATTTGACCACTTAACAAATGTGAATTTAAACATCATAAACTTCTTAACATTTCATAAGTTATTATTGTAAATAATATACCAAGTGTTTTAAGTGATTCCAAGCTGTTGCACAATGGAGTAATATATGATTGGACCAGACCTGGTTAAATCCTATCCATAGCCAGTCTTCATTTGGTTTCATTCTGTGTAATTTCTCATGTACTTTGACATGTACGTTATGAATAATGTCATGAGCAGCTGTTCATTATTAGTAGTATATGGTATGCTGTCTAGTTGTGCTGAAACGTTTAGTCATTTTCATCTTTTTTTTAAACTACACATTAAATGTAAAGTGTATCATGAAGAAAGTGTCATGATCAGGGGTGTTTTGTTCATTATGAGTGATTAACAGTGCCAAAAATACTGTGCTGGACTGCTGGAGAAAATGCCCTTGACCAGTTGAGGCGAATTGCCATTGCTAGGCGAAGTAAACACGTTGCTTCCATAATAATGTTTCCATAATATTTTTTATCTGTTTAAGTGCTGTTTACCAGTATAGCAAGTCAATATGATCAAATTCTTGGCAGCTAAAAGTCTGCATAAATTGGTGTGCCATTTTACTATTTGCCAGACTTGTAATGTGTGTGATCTCAAACCTACACCACATGACTGATTGTGATGCTGTATTTTTCCATATCACTCAACCTTATTCAGCAACCTAAAGACTGCAGTTCAGTTGTACTATACTTGTTGGACTCTCTTAAACCACTTTTTAAATTATTTTTTTGAAGGGTGTGGGAACCACTGAATCGGTTCTAATGAGGATTATAGTCAGCCGTTCCGAGATTGACCTGCTGGACATCAGGGCAGAGTATAAAAAACTCTATGGCCACTCCTTATACTCTGCAATTGAGGTAATTTTCTTATTTTCACTCCAAGCAGAGCCACTGTTTCCCCTACACAGAGTATTTGTAATTTCTCACAGTTTCTTGATGAACTAGTTCTGCTGAATCATTGAAACTTGATTCTGAATCATTTCATCTTGCCCAATTCCAGTCAGATGTAAGTGGTGACTTTGGCCGGTGCCTGAAGATGATTTGTGGAGGGGATGACTGAGCGGGAGAGGCTGAAGAATAGCCCTGCCAATTGAGAAGTCCAGGCTCATCTGCGACTAAACATTTTTAGATCTTAATCTCGGACAGTTAAACAAATCCTGTGTGAGTTTATACTAGTGACTTCCTCATTTAGTAACTGTGATTCTCAAGGCTTTAATTTACATTTTTACAAGTGCCTGCTGCTTGGCTCACATGCATCTATACTTATCTTTGTTTTGCTTTTTCCATGTTTCCATGTGGTGTATTGGTAGAATCCTTTTCACAAAAAAACTAAATGCCTACTGAAGATTTTCAGATGATTTTTTTTTTTTTAAACCTGTACTTCATCTCTGGGTGAAGCTCCTTTCTAACCCCTATCGTGACGTAACCTGAGAGCTTGCTTGTTCTACTCTCTGCTTGATTCTGCTGTCTTGCTTGCCAGCCTCGGCTGCTGCTTCTCTCTGCTGTTTTTCAGGAACTTTTCTAGTTAAATGTAATATGAATGCACAGTGCTGTTTACCACCCTGTGCATTTCCTGAAAACGCTTTAACATAGGTTGATCTTAAAACCAATTATACAAAGCAGTAATCAAGAACCTTTAAATTTTTTATATGAAGTAATGATCTTGTATTCAGTTTTACTGATTTATCATGAAAGCATATATATATATATATATATATCTCATTATCAAAATGCTGCACAGTTCAGTCCAAGTAAAATCATCACCTCTACTCCAATCTGAGTCCTCTGGGGACTATTATCAAACTCTGCTATTTGACTTGACTTGTTGGACTAAAGAAGACGTATTTGAAATATGAAAACTATGTATGTGACTCATATTGGCAAAGCATGTAAAAGTGCTGACAGATTAAATTTGAGACTTTCCTTTAAAGTATAAATGCTGTTGGTTTCATCATAAAGCCTTGTTTTGCACTTCATTGTACCCTGGAGAAATAAAAATTTCTTCCCCAGGAATCTCTTCTCATCCTTTGACCAGCAGGTGGCAGTAATGTTAATGGGGGGGGAAAACTCCATGAAGTATTTATTTTGACCCTGAGCCTTGGTTAATCAGTTTTGTGCAGATTTTTTTTCACTTCCAGGAATTAAACCGGAATTGGATTACTCACCCTGTCTGGATGCAGAGCCAAATAAATAAATAAAAAAATTTTTTTTTAAATAACAAAAAACTCCAGAAAACTGTGACACAAAAATGTGTAATGTGTAAGTAGAAAGTATTTATTCTTGTTTAGTAACAGCATTCAGATAAAAATGTCCAATAAAGAAAGAAACTAAGGCCAACCCCCAAAACAATGGAGAAAAATAAAAAGGCATCATGATAGAAGCATGAATACAGGTTTGGTTATGAGCATTCAGATATACAACATGTTCATTGGCTCAGGGTAAAGAAAACTGGCCTTGACCAAAGCCCTATTTGTTGACCTTCTGTGGGCCTTAATACCATCTGAAATCTTTAAAACCAACACCTATATCAGTTTCTGTAGGTCAACATGATTTGTTCTTCACTTCACCAAGATTTTTTCAAGTAACTTCAATCTACTGTTTTCACAAACTACACAGCCTTTCACCAGGTCATACCAAAAGATTAGAAAATGCCCATATACAGCAGTACATTACATTACAATACAATTCATTAGCAATACTTTACATAATTCAAACATAACTTGTTTTAGAATGAGATGAATCACAAAATCACAAGGAAAAGTAACAGATAGGAAATATCAGCAGTACCCCGACTCTGTCAGTGCTACGTATAAAAGGCTCAGATGATAAAGGTTGTATCGTACATCAATGGGCACGTACGGAAAAGAATATGGAAAGATAAAAGTACGATCTGAGTTTGATCGAACCATTTTGAGATATTCATTGCACAGAACCCTACAGTTTTGCGTTGGCAGGCAAATAAGAGGTATTTAACATCATGCTCACACAAATACCAGTAAAAGAATAAAAGTGTATTGTGTGGTATAAGTAGGGGGATACTGGAATTATTATACAGGATAAAATATTACCATTTTATTCATCTTACTATATTTACAGTCCTGTAAGCAAGTATTACATTTTTCTGTTATGCTAATCCAGGTGGATTTGGTGCCAATTTTATAACTATTTATCAACACTGGTAGTGTTATGTGTTCTAAAGAAACTGGAAATCAAAGCACAATTCCCATACTGATGCATCCCTCATCACTAGACATAAACACACATTCCAGGCATGCCCCAGGTTCTAGACCAAAAATAATTATTTTAAAACTTTGTGGATGGTGACAAAGTCGATCAGAGTTGTTTGATGTTATGTTCATTGTATAAGAACTTAACAACAGGTGTGTCTTTACAGTCGTAGTGATGAGAACCAGTGTCATGAAATCTGCAACACAATATTATTTATTATCCAAACCACAGTGAATCTAGAAACATCTCAATGGTAAAATGGTGGGAAATAAAAAGTCTTTGGGGAGCCCAGCAGGTACCTCTCCACAAAGAACAGATTTAAGGTTTTGGGCCAAAATCTTATCACAGCTAATGTAAACCCATTTTCAGACACCAGTCAGTGTATTCCTAACCACTTCATGTACTTTCTGTGAGGGAGCTTTCTGTGAGTGGACAGCTGGTTCCCATCACCAGCACTGTGAACCAGTTACTCTAGAATGGAGCATCTATGATAAAACCACTCTGAAAGATTCTTGTTACACTGTAATGACCGAACTGTGCAGAACCTTTTAGAACAGTAGTGGATTTCCCTATTTAATCAAATGTACTGACATCTGCTGTGTGATTGTGGTTTGGAAATGTTCCAAAATACTATGCTAATGCTATTAAGGAGATACAATTTTAGTTCAAAAGGTCATAGTCAAAAAAAAAAAGGTCAAGTATTTGAGAATCTGAATAGTACTTACTCTGCACACTCACTTGAAGGCCTTATAAGTTAAACTATACATTCATGTCAAGGTACAAGGTTTACAGTTTTTGAATGATTCGTTCATACTGGCAAATATGTACTGATCTGGATTGTCTGATGTAACAGTACTGACATTTAAAACCTCAGAAATTGTCTGTAACAGATAATCCAATGTTCCAGTTCCAAATCCAAGTTTACCACACACAGCATGATTGCAGGGATGAGGTAGAGAATTGTTTCCTAGTCCCAGAAAAATAGATATACAGTTCAATATATGAAAAGATGATTATTATCCTGTATTTTTAGTGCCATCCCTGCTGGAGTACAACAAACCCAGCTCATAAATAGATTTACAATTAGCTGGCGATTAGAAAGTGCTATCTTTAAGCAGGAAAGACACTAAACTGTTCTTATTTTAAGACCTGGGTCTAGGAACCGCTGCTCTAGCTCATTCTGAAATGCTTTACTGCTGGGGTGTGGCTAAAACCTCACATTCTGTAGACTGGTTGACCTGAAAGCAGCACTAGCCAATGCTATTGATGCCGTGCTCCTGGCATGGCTGACTGTGCCTGTAGTGCATGATGTAGACAGCAGTTTGGTGCCACCAGTAAAACATCAGCACCACTAATACATGCCACAGCTGGTGACTGGCTCCTAGGTAGTTCAGCTGCCCTGTTACAAACACAAATAACTGGGTGTTATTATCTCTACTGTATATAATAAGCATCTCTTTAAAAACATTTTAAAACCTGTGTTCTTACACTAATTACCTTTTCTGCTGTATAAACATTTCATTATCAATGAAAGCGATGTAAGCTGTATTTCAGTTCAGTTTCTATAGCATGAGGCAAGATATTCTAAAGGACCCCATATCATGGAAATCCAAAAGTGTTCCTGAATGTAGCATATAATCCTTTTCAGTCCATTCAGTCCATCTATGAAAGATCAGCTGCAAATCATATCAGAAATTACTGGTTTTGTAATGTCACAAAAAAAAAAAAAAACACATTTATATACCTCTGGCTACTAAGCCTATAGCTTTTTTCTCCACCTATTTATGCTAGGGTTAGAAAATGTGTTGGACACTGTGTTGGACACTGTGTTGGACACTGTGTTGGACACTAAGACCAGGACTGAGAAATGCTGCTGTAGAGCATGTGTTAACTTAATTTCACAAAAAATCTATTTTACCAAGGCATACGCAAACCTCTGCATACAACTGTACATCCGTTGTAAAGGCACGGTAACAAGCCTATTTGGCTCTAGGCAATAACTGAAGAAGGAAAATGGTCATGTAAACATTCATTAGGACTTAATTAGGATTTAGGTACCTGAACCCACATAAACTGTGTAAACAAAAAAAAAATTGAAAATATGGGCAATTTAATGTCATCTGGTTAATGTTTAGTTTCTTCTTACAGTTTTGCTTACCCTTACCTGGAAAGTATCGTTCAGGGACTTTACTGATGTAGAACAAGAAGGCAGAAGCAGCAAGCAGATACATGACCATGACACGTGGGAAAAATGCCTGTGTAGATTAAAGAAAAACCTTTTACAGCATTTTCATATTAAACTTGTTTCTTTATTTGTTTTTCTATTACAGTGTAATATAATTAAACATATGGTACGATAAGCACACATATTCTACCATTATAAGTGCCATCCCCACTAAAAAAAACCTTGTGTGTATTTCTGTATGTAACCTGATGGCTCAATTCCATTTAACAGTTTAGAAAATAAAATTAATTTATTAGCTGTCTTACCTGTTTATATTTTGCCATTAAGCCTTACTCATCAGCTAATCTAAAATAAACCGGGACGGTCCGTGCCACATTACTCTTTATAAACATTCAATGGAAATGAAGACGAAGTTTACCTGCACAATCTCAGAATGGAAGCCTCCATTCAGCCAGACCCAGTGGCAGGCGGGGATGATGCCATAGCCAGCTACAGAGCAGAAGATGGCAGAGCGCAGTATCTTCCACTCCTGCGTGTGGTAAAGCGGGTGGATCTGAGCTGAGAACACGGCCAGAATCAGAGCGAGAACTGTCACCAGGTAGACCTGACGCCACAACTGAGGAGAGCAGTGGGAAATAAGAGAAAGCCAAGGAAATTCAATAAACTCTCTTCATCATCCACAGCTGCCTGCTAGTTATCCAAAACCTGTGGAGTCATACAGGGGTAGCATATAAGAATAACTAACCTACAACAAATTGGATTCCCATTGTTAAAATACTTATCCTACTTTATGTTTATGTAACTAGATACAGAGTAATGTGAAAAAAGGCCCACTATTAAACAATGGTGTTAAACAATTGTGCCTCTAGAAAAACACAGTTGTGTTTCAATCTACAGAACTGCCACAGTGGTTAAAACAGGAGTAAATCAGCACTGTTCTGGACTTTCGGTTCCTCTAACCACTACGTAATGCTAAATACTATGTAATCAGAAATACATAACTTCCTCTTGTCATTATCTTTATTTTTATCATTTTGATCATTATCATTCTGACAATATCAAAAATACAGTTTGCTAAGTAGTTGCTTAATGTGATTTATTGATAAATGTGTGTCATACGCTGTTGCAGTAGAAGGCATAGAAGACACCCGGGACGTAGCAGCCCAAGATGCCAACAGAGATACCAGCATAGTCCAGTGAAAGCCAGCGACGGCTGGTCTTCTCGGAGCGATGGCAGCAGAACAGATGATAGCCCACAGAGCACAACATGCACACCTAAACAGAAACAAAAACAAAATGCAGCAATTTAGACAATTTGTTTATAACATAACTGAGCCTAGTAACACGGAGCATGTGAACTGGCAGTCTGAAACAATATATTCAGAGTTAAAAACCTGAACAAAGACGACCTGGAGAATAAACAATGCTCACACAATACAGCACCAGCATTATATGTGAACCAGATGAGATATATATCGTCGCTGTCCAATGAAAAACATCTATCTCCATTTTTACTTTTATGCATCATTTGAAAACAGCAACTGCCATTTACACTGTGTGAGAATTGCATGATTGGACCAACAGAAATGTCCCAAAGTTGCTTGGAAAGACGTCTGGTTCCATTGACTTACATTAAAATTTGATTTTTGATCTCTCCTGTAAAGTTGCCGTTTTGGACTATTAATAAACAGTCACAGCAATATTAACATGTATAAATTAAATGTACATGGTTTGGAAGATGGTTACTTGCACATGCCTCAAAGGACAATAACTTCTCAAACTCCTCTGGGAATGCTCTGGCCAGCCATTATTTTTGCTCAGTGAAATTAAATATATACCCTGATCAGTCAGTCTTTAAAAAAGTAAATACACAAACCCACCATGTCCTATCTGATATAATGTTTATTCAACAAAAAATAACGCAAATGCAATATACCTTCTGTGGATATCCTATACATCTAAAACATATGGATATTTTAGTCTTCCTGACCTGAAGTTTAACCAAAATAACAACAGGTGGACAAAACATGGTGGCTCTACATGGCAGCCTCTGTTGGAAGATGACCCACTCTTATACTCCTGTGTAGATATGACGTGATCATTTCAGGCTAATATAGTGACGTGTTATTACAGGTAATTATGCCATAATGAAAACACATTTTATACAATATATCATTACTGCTTAAGCAATATTTTAATATTAGATAATGCTTTAACATATTGGAAAAAAAAATAAAACAAACAACATTTTGCACAGGATAAAATTTCATGTTTTAGTTATTTATCTGCATGTTATAAAACGTTAATTGTGCGTTAAATGGTATAGAATGGTTTCCTCTACAAAAGAAATTTCACATATTTTAATGTAGAAAATCAACAAAACATGTCATTTAACCAGGGTGCCCAAAGTTTGCATACAGTTGTATACTTGTGTGTGTTTGCGTCTAACCTGAAAGCAAAACAGCCCAATCGAGTAGATGACATAGTCCTCTCTGGAAGCACCTGCGGCCGGCAGCACTGAGGACATGTCATTCACGCCGAGAAAGAAGAACAGCAGAAAGCCCAGCAGATGACTCCAGATATTCACTGTCTCATTGGACAGAACGAACATGCTACAAGAATGAAAAAAACACACAAGTCTCAGTGCCTTCAAACGCTACACCTCAACATTTTTAGTAAATGGAACAAACTTACCTTTTCAGGCATAGTTTAGAGGGGAGGTGTGCTCTGTATCCATCCGTAATGTATGGGTTCTCTTTCAGAAACACAGGGATCTGTTCGTATGTGTACAAACGGATCCCTCTTGGCACAAGAACCGGCCAGTACTGGTAGCTGCCTAACTCAATGTAATGGGTACTCTTCAGCATCTTTTGAGGCATCTTGGTTTATCTGGTTCTCACTGGCACACAGGAGCACTGTAGAGGAAACAGTCAATGCAGGCTGCTTAGAAATTTTCATGGACAAGGAGAGTGTAGATGGCTGTCTATTAGAAGAGACACCTCATCACAAGTACACTAATTGAGAATACAGTAGACGAGTTTACTCTTCTGAGAAGGCTTTACACCAGATGATGAAACATTGCTCTGAGGTTTTGATTGCATTCAGCTACAAGAGCATTGGTGAAGTCAGGAAATGATGTCGGATGATTAGTTCTGGAGCAATCCAACAGATACAGGGTGGAGCTTCATCACTCCAGGGAACGCAGCTCCACTGCACCACAGCTCAAAGCTGTGGGGCTTTATAGCTGGCATTTCGGATCAGGCACAGGGACATGGTGAGAAAGGTACACACTTTCTGTAAAATTAAATGGTTAAACAAAGCCACTCAAATGGTCTGATGTGAAATTCTCTTGTCTAGAGAAACTTAATCAAAATCTATTTCAAAAAGGTCTACTAAGTCAAAATCTACTTCAACAGATAATGCATAAAATGGTTATAAAATGTCTGACACAGTTTGACACTAATTCACTTCAATGTTTTTTACTGTACCAAACACAGCATACTTAATCACTGTCATGTGTGGGTTCATTGATGGTTCATTGAATTGTAGACATGGTGATCCCTGGCTGCCATCACCACCACTGTAAAGAAGATCAAGCGTCTACAAAGGGCCATTTCACATCAAGCCACTCTGAATGACTTCACATCCGAGCGACTGCAGTATGCCTTACTTTTCTGGAGGGGTTCTGGATACTCATGTTCACAGTGTATTATGAAACTTGCTTTACAGGTTTGGTCAGCGTAACTAAAACATTTAGGTTTCTGCGGTGCAATAAAACACTATAAAATATATTTCATGTGTATTTTCATTATTCAGCATGCAGAAATACTAATATTAAGCAGTTTAAACTATAGAAACACATAACCCAGGCAGGTGAGCCCACAGCTGTAAACTAAAACCTTTCGTATCGGCCAGTTTTGGTCAGTCAGAAAAGTAAACTGTCAAATACACTAGATTCTTCATTAAATTTACTGGAGACAATTTAAATAATCGTTAACAGGAGAAAATATGTAAACCGCTGCCTTTATCTGCTCCACTAGAGTATACTGGACTGCTGATGTTAGTAATAGACCAAACATCAGCTAGCTGGCTAACATGCTAACAACACCATTTCTAAGAAACGTTTATAAGAAATAAATGAATAAAAAACTCCAACAAGAAGAAATGTCTTACCTTAAGGTATCAACGCCGGCGCATCACTCACAGGCCTTCACATGTTCGCAGATATTAGATTTTTAACAGATTATCATCTTTAGCCTGATATGAATGCTGCCCGGTCGCGGAGGCAGCCAGGGGTTTCTATGACACACAAATCCTGCGACAAAAAGGGAACTCTCTGAGGCCCCTGCTAACCATGCTAGCGGTGCTAATCCTGGTGTTTGTAATCCACCTAGCTTTTAAAATCACATTTTATAACATTAACCCATTTTAAATATATTTTAGCGTAGCCTATTGTTTAAAAAAAAACAAAAAACAATCGAAACAATAATAAGTTTATACAAATGAGAATATCTTACCATTGTCACAAAAACAAGAATATTTTGAATCAGTACGTTCTATTTAAATTATATATGAAACAGCTTTTAGATATGTGTTTATTGATTGATTTATTTGTTTTTGTCACACAGTACTTGTTATCAATTTTATTTTTTTTTAAAAAAGTGCTGTTTAACCAGCAAAGCTTTCTGTAATATGAAAATATTTCTGTATACATATGATTTTAGCCCAGTACACTTTTTTTTATCAAATTCACTGAACATTTTAGTCAGTACATTAGGTCTCTGTTCTGTGTGTGATCTATAAAAACTCTGGAATTCATACACAGCGCTGACCCTGTAAATAGGAAATAAACAAAGTGGCTAATGGAGGGAACTTCATTCCTATAGAATCAATCTTTTGACAGTTTCTTTGATTTTTTGACAGCATGTCTGATAATCTAAGGTTTGACACATTGCCAATGCATCTAAAAAGCTGAAATGCTTAAAGTCGACTTTATGTCTTTTCACCGTAATTGGCTCAGGGGACGTTCAGAAGGAGAAGAGTGTAAATCGGGAAGGCAGCTGAGTAGTGAGAGTTTAATTACCAGGTTTAAAAAGCACCAGCGCTTCTAACCAGCCTCTCTGAGCAAAACAGTTTGTTCTGCACTGCAGCTCCAAATTTTCATCATTTGCACACTATTAGTACAATATAAGAATCAGAATAAGAAAGAAAAAAAAACTATTTTTCAGAGTGAAATAAAAAGTTTTTTATTCAGGTTTCTGTTCCACCTTAAACAGAGCTGCATCTACATTCTGGTACTACTGAATCCTAACCAAACTTAAACAAACTTGAAAAGATAGATGCTGCTAATTTCTGCTCATTCACATGAGGGAGGAAAGCGGAATAACTATGAAGAAGGGGTAATGGACAGGAAACAGCAAAATAGGAGAAGATCCAAAGAGCAAAGACTGAGAGAGAAGTTCTTACATCAGGCATGGACAAAAGAGCCAGGTGAACATCAATCAGTAAGGTGCTTGAGCAGTGGGGAGATAATGAGGTTATAATAGATAATGAGATACTGAAGTTAATGAGGCTGAAATTGACTTCTTATTTGCATTGTTTTTCCTCCCACCTTAAATAGAGCAATTACATTCAGGCGTGTCAGACAATGCTGCACCATTTAAGGTGGAATGGAAAAACCTAGAACAAGAAGCAAGTGAAAAAGAAGCCAAATTTAGCTTCATGGAGAGATAAAAGGCATGGAAAGGGATACGGATGCTGCTCTGTTTCTGCTCTACAGGTGGGGAACATTATTTCTGCCGTTTCACATAACCAATAGGACAATATACTGTAGTTTCAGTATATAATTTGCTAATGTTTGTGATAGCTGGTTAGCACAGCAGCAGCAACAAACGTTGCTGTGTCAATGTTTACTCTAAAATTACAACATGATATATATTCATACAAGGTTTGTGAAGGCTCCTATGGCCACAAAGAGGTTGGGGGAGCTTCTGAAAGAGCACCCAAGGGAGAGGTGTGTTTGTTTTGCTTTTAAGTTCAAATATCAAGTCTTTCTCCAGAATTACATACTGTGCCTTTAATTTAGGGCCAATATTTATCTATCCATATACAGATAAGACACATACACTGTAAGTTACACAGTATCTGTGTTCAGTACAGTATGTTAAAAAAATCGCTTTACATTTTCAAGCTAAAGCTCATAAATCTTATGAGCTCAGAAGCTGCATTATCCAATACATGCTGTAGCAGAAATCAAAACAAAGCGTTTTTCCATTTCACATTTCAAATCTCTTACAGGATTTTTACTAAGAGGATGTAGGACTTTTCATTTATCCAGACAGACACCATTTAAAAAAATAGTTTATTTAATTACTGAAATCACGGTCCGCAGTGGTCAGGAGATTAATACTAATACTATTGTGTGGTCAGATTTAAAGAACATGAGATTACTGGGTTATGTCTGTTTAGTGCATTTCACTTATGTTCATGTACAGGCTATCAGGGGATCTGCAAAACTCAGAAAATTCTTAATAATCTGGATTTTGAGCTTGGAAACGCTCTGTCTGTTTGGGGCTGTACCGTTCAATACTGCATTTGCAACATGACACAATGCTAACAGTTTATTTTTAAAATGTACTTGTAGGTATTTCAGTGCTTAGATTTCTCAACAAAAGTCGAATTCAGGTTATAAATGCTACATGTTCCTGGTAAAACAGTTTGGTTGTTAAATGATCTAAAAGATCAGTTTGTTAATGTCAATTAGTCTTACAAATATGTCTAGCAATGCAACCACCGACATTCTGCCGTTCTGGACCACAGTTGCTTTCGTTCCCCCTTCTCTCTCTTTTCTCTCTCTCTCTCTCTCTCTCTCTATCTATCTCTCTTTTTCACACACACACACACACACACACACACACACACACACACACACACACACACACACACACACACACACACGCACACACACACACACACTCTCTCTATATCTCTTTTTCTCTTGTACACTCAAAGGAGCAGTGTGTAACCTCTAGTTATCGTAATTATGATTAAATGATAATACAGGTACATTCTAGCATCAGAGGCTTCATAATAACCGCTGAGCCATTTATGGTGGAACAGGAAAATTCAAACAAGAAGCTTGAAGCTAAATGCCAAAGCACAATGTTAATGCTGCACAAATTAAGGTGGAATAGGAGAATACAACGTAGAAGCTTGCCAGTTAGAAGCTATGTATGTAATGTAAGCACCAGAATATAAATGCTGCCAAATTTAAGGTGGAACAGGAAAATATAGTACAAAAAGCTGGTAAAATTAGAAGCTGATTTCAGGCTTGTAGCTTTAATAAGAATAAGGAGTAGGAGTAATATTTCTGCCTAGATAAGTTTTATGCACAGAGCTGCCAATAAATGGGCTACAACAGAACATGCACAACTTTCTTCCAACCACCACCAAATTCAAGCTGCCGCTTTAATGTATGCATGTAAAAGACGCTATCCACAGCCAGGATGTAGCTTGTCTGTTCTAAGCTACTCTACAAACATTGTGGTTCTACAAATTTTGTTTCTATTAGAAAATTTTACACACTGCTCCTTTAATATCCTCACATACATAAATCTTACACATACATCAAATTAATTTATGGCAAAATTATTAGGCAAAATTATTGCAAATGACCAGCACTTCATACTGTAGTTAAAGGTTAAAGTCATTAGAAAAACATCAGCAAATGTGTCAAATATATATAAAAAGGAAAACATTACTAGCGCACATCCAAAAGCGCAATCAGTGTCTTGAAACTGTGCACAAATTCAAAAGCAGGCACTTGAAAAGGGCACATAGTGGTCAGCCTAATGACCCTGAATCCTCGTGAACTTGATGCATCGCCCCTGAAACACAAACATAGCGAAAATTAAAATCATGTTCATTTAAACAATAATTTAAAGATCCCATATCTTACAAAAACAAGCGTTCAAAATGTACCATTCACTGCCCAGTACATACAGTTATTAAAAAAATATATCGGTCTTAAAGTCAGAGTAACAGCCTCTTTAATTCTAAGGGATAAAGAGAGTTTGGAAAATGTCATGTAGGTATGAATCGTGAGCGTTTTTGGCACTCAAAACCACACAAATGCTATTAAAGGGCTTCATAGGACTAATTAAAATCCAAAGAAATACAGGATATGGCCCCTTTAAAGGTCAGCCATGCCTGAGGTGCTTTAGACTATTATCTTCAGCCCTCTCTCTGATGCCTCTGTTCTCTGTATGCCTCATTATCTCACATAAATACTAATCATGACAGTGCCTCTCCCTTATAGAGCAGCTAGTGCCCTCATTAAGAGACCGGTAAAATGTCCTGTCCCACCATGCAATTGCTAGTGCACATCACAGTCATCCCAAACTCAAGGCACTCATTCGTTCACATCCGGTTGTACAAATGCATGTGATATGGTCAAAAGGGATTATTTAGACATGTTTCATCACACTGACATTTACGATAATTCAACTCAATTGAGGGAGTTTTGCTTCTATCCAGGAAGCCACTGATTCAGGAATGATAAATCAAACCGGCGTAATAAACCTAGCAGGTATTGTTTACAATATACTACTTCCTCTGGTGTAAAACAAATGAAGATCCAGAGCCACAGATAAAAAAGTATTAGGCTACGAGTGCTGTTCATTAAAATGACTTTTATGATACAATCACTCAGATATACAAAAAGGCTTCAGAGTGGTTTGATGTGAAGCGGTTCCTTGTAGAGAACATACGGGAATGAGCAGAGTTGGGTAGTAATGGAATACATGTAATGGTGTTACATAATTAGGTAAAAAAATAAATAAATATATATATATATATATATATATATATATATATATATATATATATATATATATATATATATATATATATATATATATATATTCAGTTCCAGTTTCACCTTCTCGTGTGTGATTGATTTCTTCACTAATTTTCCTGCCAGAACTGAGCACAAGGGGTGTCTACTAGGGCTGCACAACATTCATATAAATTGTGATGTTCAATAAAGCCTGGATATCACAATGATTGTGCAAGAAGTGATCAGTTACTATTGTGTCTCTGACTGGCTATGACACAAGTACAAGTTCTGGATATCTAACCAGAAACTAACCACTCCATTAAACAAATACCAAAATACAAAATTATTAAAGCAGCTTTCACTATTAAGTAATAAAAACACAAAGTAATAAAATTCTAATAGCTACTTACAAGTACATGGTAATATTACACTGTAAAAGTCTGAAAAGTCCGATTTTCAGTTAAGGTCATAAAAAAATAACTGAAAGTCAAAATTATCTTAAAGATGTTGTGAAACAATGTCTCATGCATCAACCAATGCAATGCATTTATAATAACCTTCTAATATCCTTCAGAGGAAGCTTTGAGGCTCTCTTAAAACTTTTCACATCTGGTTCCTATCAACACTATTGTTAACAGTTCTGACTGTCGGTCACTCTAGAGCGGAACATTTCACACCAAACCAATATGAATGCATTTCCTGTTTTTTAACTTCAAGTTCTGGACTAAAATCATTGTAGCACAAACAAAAGGTATAGATATCAAGACTATTCTATGTAGGCTTGTTATGATCCCAGAAGACTGATTTTGATGCCTTGTGTTTAATCACTATGTTTGATTCCAAATGATAATCTGGTAAAAAAAAAAGGTTAAAAGCTGTTTATCATCTGAACACTGTGTTATTTATGCAATCTGATTTACCTCTAATGCTGTATGAACAATTTTATTTTGTGAGGGAAGTTAGGTGAACACATCCTCTACACAGAACACTCTTAAATGTCAAAATATTATTGTTTAAGTTTAAAACACCATTTTAATTCATTTGAGTTTGACATACAAATAAAATATATAAAACACACCATAATATTTGTGCAGGACACAAGTTGTGTGTTTAATATTACATGCAGCAAATGAACAGTAATTCTGCATGAATATGTGCAAAAGCATGTAGGTAAAATCAACAAAATTAAAAAGAAAAAAAACAACAACTGTATGAGTGTTTAGCAGAGTAAAACAGGGCTTGTTTTATAATGAAGATTGTGTTATGTCAACATAATTAATGTTAATTGCTGAGGTAATGTACATCATCCAAAACAGATAAAAATAAGATTTTATGTATGCAGCTGTAAATGTGATACATTTAGCCGCAGTGTTCGTTTGAACTCTATGTGATCGCTCCACTGAGGCCAAAACGGAGTGACAATCAGGTCAGCGTCCGGTCAGAGGTCACCCTCCACTCTTGAGATGTCTCGTCACCAACAGCCAGAACCTCGACAGCCAGCCTCCAGCTTTTGACTTAATGATGCTAATAGTGATGAATCTTCACTGACGAGTGCAGCCTAAAGAGCCTAACAGCTACACCCAGCATAAATACAGCAAACCAGTTTGTGTGAATGTGCTCAGTTTTTATTGGCTTTGATGAACTAATGTTTGGACAGACAGAGAACACTGACCCATTAGCAGAATGACTGGTCTTCATTAAATGTATTTCATGCTCATTTATCTAAAGACCAAGCGCACAAGATGCTCTGGCTACCAGGAAACATCCTGATCATTTTCAGTGGATGTTTTGTCAGCAGCCCAGTAATCTAATTTCTGAGAGAAACATGGCGTTCCAGAGTCTTAATCCAAGTTGAAGTTTTATTCTTTCCCTAACGGCCATCATACATTTCAGCATTCAAAAGAAAAAGTACCATACCTTGTCATTTGCTGTAGGTCTCATGACTGCCACTCGGTCATACTGGCGGCGGAGCAGTGCCAACAAAGCATCAAACCGGCTCTGAATGCGCAATGTTAATGAAGTTTTAGAGTTTGGCATCCACCACATTCACAAACACATTTCTCTGCAAATGTAGTCAATCAAGCAAGACATTCTCAGTGTCGGAAGTGTAGGGCTGCTTCCAAAAGTCATATGCCCGTCTGAGATTCTTCAAGTTTCAAAAATGAACAGAGATCACATTGCTACAGTAAACTATAATTTTCTATAATTAAAGAGAACCAAAAATCTGACACACTCTGACGCTTATATGGTTTCTGACAAGTTTTGGCACCCCAAGACAAATGGCATATTTTTTTCATTTAATAAGTGAAAAGAAGCAAACACAAGCTTATTTCAGCCTTCAGTTTTTTGACAGACAGTGTCACCATTTAACTGACATTTATTAATGACTTTTCCTACAGTGGAAACTGCAATTGCAAAACTGTTTTAGGTCTTCTACCAGCTGCTTAGAGATTGTCAAGTGTTAGCAAAGAATGTACATTTTATGCTGTAAAATTATCATCAAAGGCATTTCCTTATGACAACTCTTAACCTGCCTAACTTGTCCAACTAATTGAACTGAATACATTTTGACTGATTGTGTATTCTGTTTTAGATTTGTGTGAGTTAACAGTTAAAGGAAACTCAACAAAAACATGCAGATAAGTCTTGACTCACCTTAATTGGGGTGTACCATTTAGATGATGGTGGGGGGCGATAGGGAGGTGGTGGTCTTGAAGGAGCTTTCATGATAGGCTCTTCCACCTCCTCCTCTGGCATTTTGACCACAGCGTTTTTGGCTTTCTCCAGCCGGGCACCTTCTTCAGTGGAGCCTTTCTCTCCCCAGCGAACCTGCAGAGACACCAGAGCACCATTTGGTCCTCTCTTAGTGAAGTCCTGCCCTATGATCTGGATTCCTGCCCTGCAGAGCCTCCTTGCTTTACACATGACTCAACATTTCATTAATAATGCATTAATCAGAACTGGGATTCTCCAAGACCAACACCCCCTATGAAGCAATGCCGCATGTAAATGACAACAATGGTGAAAGAGTGGAAACCACAAATTTCCTCAGACATGTTGACATGTTTTACACCAATGACAACCCTGGATGCAAGTATTTTTTCCGATTTACCTCCATGCGTTTGATTCCACCAGCACCCCTCCCTCCATAGTAGGAAGCATCCACAGTGGGCCACTTCTTCTTGGGCAGTGGGTCCTCCTCTGGTTCCTATGGAGAAATTGCAACAAACTAAAAACATCTCAACTAATACAATGTGAAGAAGCATTTCTCTTAAAATCTGGTTGCTCCTTCCTTTTGGTGCAATAACAGCTTATAGATGTTTCAACACTCCTCTGAGAATTTGATTGCATATAGCCGCTTTAGCGAGGCCACTTTATAACATTAGCAAGGTCACCCCAAAGGTATTGGATGAAACACCATAACATCAGAGAACATAGTTCCAGCCCAGTGACAGGCTTTATTACCCCTCTTGAACCTCCAGAGTATCCTATTCTTACGGTCACTGCCCTCCTTTAGAGATTATACACACTGTTTATACATTTAAATGCCCTAGTCAGCAACACATGCAGCAAGCATCTAAATTTATTGGAAAGGCAGTCTAGATACTTTTAGTGTAGTCTGCCTGTTTGCTTGCTGGACTCGTTCAGTGGGGAGCATAATGGGCATTAACTTTTATATAATGGTTCCAAATGATTGTATCAAATCAGAGCCTATCAAGTCAAATAATTATTTCCTGATGATACTTTCATAAATGCTTGTAAATACAAACCACCATCTACTTACAGGAACTGGCCGTGGCGGAGGAGGTCGGGATGGAGGAGGATCCCGAATCACCTGTGAAATGGACAAGCATATTCTAACCCAGTTTAAGTTTTATTAGGTGTAGCTGTTGTGAGGTGTTAGTTGGTGTTACTCTGATGAGTGTTTACTCACCACAGTACAGCACAATGGCCAGAACCACCAGAGCAGAGCCAGACCCACCAGCAGCAGAAGAACCAGGAGAACCACAACTACCACCATCCCGTTAGACTGCCAAATCAAACACACGTGCTGGTAAAGAACATACTGTATGTATATTGGGGTTTAATGTAATGCTGTCACATATGGCTTTTTCCTATTAACGAAATCAAAATAACTGTCTGACAGACATAATAGTTATATAAACAGCTATTACTACATATTCATGAGGCATTATTACATAGTTATATCCAGACAAGGTTATGTCTAGAGGCAGTTTAAATGAAGTTTGTTCACTTCACTGCCGTGAGTAACCTAACATTGAATGAATGTTATTAATGATCTAAAAATAACCTGAGGAACTCTAATAGAGGCAACCGGGGATACACTGATTGTATCATACTCACACATGTGGTGGCGTATATCGTGATTGGACTCGAAATGTAGGACTGACCATGATTAAAGCTAATCAGCACTTCAATTGAGCTGTTGAGAGAGAGAACACCGACTGTAAAACCAGATCTACAGAATACATATACACATACATTCATGTTTTATGATAAATAGAACTATATAAACCCCTCTGGGGCCAGATAACTGTAAACTAGGGAGGAAATATTATTTAAATGTTTGCCAAAATAAAACATGTTAAACCATAATTAATCTTCAGTGTGTGTAGTTTGAATAGTCTGACGTTAATAATTGTGCAGTGTGTGTGGAATGTGTGGCCTGACAGTAATAATTGTGGAGTGGTTTCAACCCAATATGAAGCCAGTATGTGTTCTCACAGTAGAACAGTAATAATTTTAAAGTCATTTTAGTCCAGTATGAATTTACAGTGCATGTAGTTTTTACAGGTGAACAAGAATAATTGTGAAGTGATTTAAATTCAGTTTGAATCTGTATCGTTCATAGATTTTACATTTACGGCATTTAGCTGATGCTCTTATCCAGAGCGACTTACAAGGTTAATCACATTACAGGTAGGCCAATGTAGTGTTAGGAATCTTACCCAAGGACTCTTATTGGTGTAGCACACCATCACCCAGGCCGGGATTCGAACCCTCGTGTGGTGGTGGCTATTTGGCAGGTAGTGGTGTTATCCGCTGAGCTACACCAACCATTTTGTAGTCTGACAGTAATGATTAATGAGTGATTTTAGGAAATACAAATCTGGAGCATGTGTAGTTTTAACCGTCTGATAATTGTAGAAAATTTTTTCTAGAATCTACAATGTATTTGGTTTGACAACACCAAACCATACAATACTGTGTCAGAACCAGCAAGCACCACCCAGTCCTCTGCTCACCCCCTTTGCTAAACGTTGCCCTATTTAGACGCTCAGTTTCATGTTCTGGGAGTAAGATTAGCTTAGTTCAGTGCCACCTTGGCCCCTCCACTCATAATCACACATACCTGCAGGTAATTCTGGCCTCATTCTCCTAAGCATATATACCTCTTGACGTGCTTTGTGCAGTTTTCCCTTGTGTATATCTTAGCCACCTGCTTTGCTTGGTCTTCTGGTGTGTTTTGACCCCTGCCTGCTTGGATGACTATGAGTGTCGAACTCCTTTTATAAGCCTCCTTCAGGAGCAGGAGCTTCAGTGAACTACAATAGCCCATTCATTTAGACAGAAGATTCAGAATGAAAAAATAAAGAGAGACAGATTTGTTGTAAATCTCATTTCATAGAGTCTCATATAGCTCAAAGAGAGCGCAATCTCTCAGGGAAAACTTTTAAAGGTCAGGCACTGTGCTTCGGTAAACAAAAATGCACTGACGCAATGCAAACACACACACATACACACTCTAGTCTGGCCTTTGTTTTTGTGTGCGATCCCTCCTTATCAGTGGTCTCATGGCTACAACCAGAAACCCAAACAGAAGTCAAGAGCAACTCATGATCTCTTGCATTCTGTTTTCCTGCCAGCTCATAACAGCTGTAGCTCTGTTAATGGCCAGCCTGTGTGTTCTAAAACAGGAGCAGGAAGAATGGCACTTACTGTCCAACTTCGGTCAACACTGGAGCCGGACACAGCACATAACCGTCCTTCACAATGGTGGGCTTCTCATCTAAGAGGAAGAGACGACAGCGTGAGATCACTGTAGACTACCAAATGCACTCAAGCACAGTGCTTTCATGCCATTAACTCTTATAAACACTGGGGCTGCACAAAAGCCGGTTTCATGCCGACTACAGCATGGCATGGATATACTACATCAGTGACTACAACTACAGTAGACATTATTTCTCTCTCTGAAGTCGTATTATGATTATGTTTGTGTCGAGTTTTGAACCAAAAACTGTTCAGTTCTACCTGACCATCCCTGTTTCTGTCCCATCATTAAGCTATGTGTAATAACTTCTGTTCTAATTGACTGACCCTAAAAAGAGTGGAGGATAAAGACATTACTTCCCGACCGGAATATGCGCTACCAGTTGGGCTGGGTACCAAAACATTTTCCAACAAAGCTTATAAGGGTAAATGGCAAAACAAGGGAAACTACTTTTTCACGGTAATTAGTGACTGATGTGAAATTGTTGACTGCAGGCGAACCAGAAATCACACAACACAAATGTAGCCCTTGTATTTACTAGTCAAAACCACCATGAATCTACATGTCAACCGAATATGTAATGCTGATGATGATATATTAGTGGAAATTCTGAAAAAAGCATTTTGTCTTATAATGTCCTGTATGTATCCATCCACCATGTATAGATTACAATGAATGGATTTACCAAATGTTTTAGTCCACAATTTGATAGTGGCATGTTGCTGGCATACAGCAGCATATATCTAACCATTTAAGTACTAACTTTCTATGAGAGTGCTTTAAAAGGTGGATGCCTGGTTCCTATCACCACCACTGTGAACAAACCTGCACTCAGCAAGTTTCCCTAAAACAGAGCATTTCACAGCAAAGCACTCCGGGCGTCTTTGTTTACATCACAGTGACAGAATTCTGTAGAATTCTGTGGAATTCCCCTTTAATAGTGTTTTTAAGATTTCAGTTTCATAATTTTATACGATTTCAGATTTAAAATTTATGGGCCCTTTAAACCCTGTTAAGCTAAAATATGGTAGGCAAACTGGGTTCTGAGTTGGTTTTATTGGTGGCTGCACATGTTTTAAGATGCTGTTTGCTAAAGGGATAATGACACGACTGTGGTCTTCCATGCTTCTTCCTGCCTAGACCAGATTACAGGGAACTGAGGCAAATTACAGATCTTCTATATTAAGAGCATCCTCATAGCTGAAGTCTTACTCTCTGTTTACCTTGCATTACAACAGCAATGAGCTTTAATACTGGGTGTGTGGATTGACTTACTGTATGCTTCTTCTTGATTCACAGAGAGCGTGCAGACCATGCCCTCTGAGCTCCGCCCCTGAGTGAAGCCCCTCCCTCTTAGAACAATGTTGAATGATTCTAAAACAGAAGTGATGGGGTTTTGCCTAACTGACACAAGTCACAGGCCAGTTTTCCTATTATGCACTTTTTAAAATATCTTTACACAACATACCATTCACACATATGCTGGAGGGCTCAACGTTAAAAATCTCTATGCATGACTTCTTTAAAATCTGCAAATAATATTAAATACTGTCAGATTGCAACATGCATGTGGATTCATCCCAGAGTTTAATCACAAGGAAGGAAAAAAGTGTTTTTATCTTACAGAATTCACAATTGACTTCAGGGCATGGAATCCATCCAGCACAGGAAACACCTGATCTTTGCTGTCTGCGATATCAGCAAGCTGGAAAGGAAAACAAAAACAAACAAACACTGTAGAATACACCATCCATTAATAGCTGCTGTTTTTGTACACATCAGTTTCCTCAGAGGCATGTGCTCTCCAAATACGGATGCTGCCATTACAGCAGTGTTGGTCTTGTCCTTCTTAAAGGAAGAGATAGACTAAATACGCCTGTGGCTTATTTTTGTGGCTTACAGTAAATGGACAGTAGTAGGTTTTTAATAGCATGAGGTCATTTGCATAATACCAATTTTTGGTAAATCACTTTCATGTATTTGTTAGCAACATCATTTTTTGGGCTAAAGTGTTCCTTTAAGACTTGAAGGCTTTCAGCTCTGCTCTTCAGAAAATGCACAGCAAGCAGCGTGCTCATGGCTACTGTAATCCATTTATACCCTCCAGCCTGGACATGACCATCAATTTCAGCCTAACTCAATCTAACAGTGCCCTCATATACAAAATCTGATACAGTGAGCCTCGGTGTGCATAAAACATCCCATAAATTCTCAACTTTCTGTTCTGAAATGATTACATCCAGATATATAGATATACAGTATGTATGTAATTGAGCTTCACTAATTGTTTTGCAATTAAGCATAAAGCTTTTACCTGAAATGCTAATGAAAAATTAAGTTTTTCTTTGTACAATTTAATGCTCTTCTACCTTGGCCAGGGAGATGATATTGATTATGCACCACACTCTTATCCAGAGTGACTAAATGCAGTGATAAAAGTCCCCAAAGGCTCTTATTGGTATAGTGTGGTGTGCTTTTTCAGATGCTACTCACTGTGTTACACAACTGTTTGTGTTTATTATGCTTTCATCAGGTCATGTACATTGTATGAAACACGCCTAGTTAGCATGAATAGGTAACATATAAAATACTCTTTTAACACTGCATAAGCGCAGAGTGAGGCTGAGGCCAGCAGATAACATCACACATACTTGCTGGGTATCGAAGTCCTTTACCCCAACACAGTACACACGGGCACCATACTCTCTGGCTACATCAGCCTGCATGCACACGGAGAGACAGGCGTAAGTATCAACAAGTGACTGGCAGCTAAATAAAACAATGTGATATACTGCATTAATATTACTATAAGACAAACGGTCCATAAATCCAAACCAAGTTGTATAAACAGCCTGTTTTAATAAATTATGGTTGTGAGATCAGTTTTACAGTTAGTTTTAATATGACTGTCCATTTAAACCACCCACAGCAGGATAGCTCCACCTAATCACACTGAAGTGACGTATAGGTAAATGGATTAAACATTGTTCTGTTCCTGACTGTCATTGCAAGCTTCTGAAGGATCCACACTTCTGAGAGCAGCAAATGAAATTTATTACTGTCTCTGAGAATTTTGGTCTGGAATAAACAGTCTATATGGTCTATTCCATAATTTTTAATGAAGGCAGATATGCTTATTTAAAAAAAAATAGTTGCTCCCAGAGGCGAGTCTGGGATTGCAATGCTATTGGCAATGAAGATAAAGGTTACCAGGAATAATAATTGCTGATCAATTTAGACTGATATTAGCAATACATTAGCATGTATGGAACTACACATACAGTAGTAGTGTCTCTCAGTATGGAGTCGAGCAACCAGGTTTGCTAACGCAAACATGCCAGATGTCTCGGCATGGGGTTCATAATGTTGTTCTGCGATTATCCATCCCATGAAGCTTGAATATTCCCACCTAGTTCCAGCAAATTTGTGGAAGTGGTGAAGGTGACAATAGTGACAATAGGCCATTCTGAATGTGTGACATGAGACAACAAAGCATTCATCTTGGTGCTGACCACAGTGCCTCCACAAAGACTTGTTGGTCGTCTCCAGAGGGACAAAAGTGGGACTTGTCGTTGAAGATGAAGATGACCCTCTGCCATTCTGAGTCACTACATGACAATTAAGGTGTCAAAGGCAGTTGTTGTAACGGTCTGCGTGCATGTAGTCCTGCATCGTGCAGCCACCTGCCAATGGTGCTGGCACTAACAGGATGCAGGAGGTACAGTAATAAGGCCCATCCATGTTTACGTCACGTGTAGGCTGAGCGTGAAACATGTCTCACAATGTCAAACCTAACCACTGATGTTGGCTAATTTCTTCTGGGTGCAACTATTATTTTGTTGATGAGTGTATAATACAGCATCTTATGTCATTTGCAGGTGCCGGTCTTAAACATGCAGTAACAAAGTTCAGCTCTAAAAATATAAAATAATAAATTATTTTTAAAAGATTTGGAAAATAAAATCTTAAAAACCTTTATAAATTTAGAGGAAAATAAAATAAAATACAAGAGAAATGTAGAATATGAGACCTTTATTCAGTGGTGTGGTCCGTCTAGGAATTTAATGTGAAATCCTCACCTGCTGCACTGCAAGGTCATGAGGATAAACTTCCAATTTCCCATCCGTCAGTGCAATAACAATGCTTGATCCTCTGGTGCTTTGAGCTTTCATTTGTTCTATGGCCTGAAAATGCCAATGTAACATTAATATATAACAGCTATATATACTGTGCATACAAATTTTGATTATTTCTGACAGTTACTTTTATATATTGTTTATGTATAAACAAGTATCTAAGTTTGTATATAAAGTATAATATTTTTATATTTATATGATTTATATCTAAGTTTACAATTAGTTACATTTAATCAACATGCTACAAAGTGTACATGTAAATATATTTCTGGTGTCAAAACAAATCCTCCAAATTAAAACCCAGTTTTCATTTTTTCAGTTTTTAAAAAAATCACAGAAATGGGGATACAAAGATTAGTTCTGACAGCAGTAATATGTACATGCATATATGCACTACATAACATACACTATATACGTATATGTACTATAGGAATGTTATAAGTATAAAAAATATTAGCATACACAGTAAACTTACCTTTATTATTCCCTGATGCATGTAGGTCTCACCAGAAGGTTTAATCTTACTCAAGCGCTCCAGCCCTACCTCAATGGAAGGCCTAAAAATACACAACAAAGGGAGATTGGTAGTTGTGTATGGTAAAGGGTAATTCCTGGATATCAAACAAATATTGGTCCACTGGTCTGATAAGGTTACCATCCCACTAACTGTATGATACTGCTGGTCTACTCTTATACCACCCAGAGTACTGTCCTGCATACAGATCTAGCTAGTAACTCTTCAGATTTTAAATGTTTACAGCCTTTTATTTTAGCTATCAGGAATACTGTGACAGAGACACCCAACTTGGTCTTAACTGGACTGAAATATCTACATTCCAAATCTGCACAGTGTCTCCTTTTCAAAGAATGCAAATGGATTAGCTATGCAGGTTGGCAGAAACACCATAGATTACATCCCTTTTAGGAGCAAGCTGAGCAGCTCTGCTTAGAGAGTAATTCAATTAGCTGTGCTCCGGAAATCTTCCACCCAGCAGAGTTTAGGGAGTTTAGATTAGCTTTGGCAGTAGGTGCAGCAGGGTGGGACATGACCAGTGCTGTGCACTGCTGGTAGTTTTTCTAGCTTTTAAAGTCTAAAGAAAGTGTAACACACCTGTCTCCAGTGAGAG
The DNA here is from genome assembly GCA_024036415.1 of Prochilodus magdalenae. Classification (NCBI taxonomy): domain Eukaryota; kingdom Metazoa; phylum Chordata; class Actinopteri; order Characiformes; family Prochilodontidae; genus Prochilodus; species Prochilodus magdalenae. Next base: position 2,088,989 of record JAMWET010006814.1, on the reverse strand, counting down.
GTAGAATCAGTTCTGCTCTGGAGGAGAAGACTATGAAAGAGACCCGCATCTTTGGGCTGCAAGAGAAAAGAATCACAAAGTGCAGCACTGTCATCTCTCTAAGATTAGCAGATATGCTGAGTGGCACTGTAATAAATGACATCTCGGTTTTTAGTTTTCTTTGGTCTATATAGAAAACTGAACAACTGCATGGAATAACAAGGATGATTAACTCTAATTAGCTTTGTAGTTACCGCATAAACTGCATAGCAACAACTAGCTGACTGCATGTCAGTCTATCATAACATCAGATTATTTATTACTTTTAGTAACTTTTTGTTATTTTAGTAAATTAAAGAAAAATGATGACCAGAAATGTCTTCAAGTATTATAATGCTATTTTTTGTGTTACATATATGGATAGGATCAAGGGTGGGCACAGAGTCTGTAACAAATTAGACAACCAAAGATTTAGCGTATAGTATAGAGGGAATTGCTTCATTATTTCCAAAACAAATATTAATTATTCAGTCCATTACCAATTATTCAGCATCTACTATCATTTTTTTCAGTATCTACTAGGGTTGCCACCCGTCCCGTAAAATACGGAATCATCCTTTATTTGACAATTAAATGTTGTGCCCCGTATTTATTTCTATAAATATACACGTCGGTCACACACATATGAATGTGATCTCTCTCTCCACCCCTAACTCTCTCTCTCTCCACCACCAAACCCCATAATTCCCTACACAATACGAGTTAATAGGATACGATGAACACAATAAAACATAATCCAAATAAAACCACATGATATTCAGGAAATATTCCTGTTATAAACAAAGCCGTGCCTAAACTCCGGAGGCATGTCAGTAGTGGCAGACTTGTTCCATCTAGTGTTTATAGATCATAAAACAATACGGTGGCATGCCATGCATGCTGATGTAGGTAAAATTACCACTGTGGCCACTCGAGGTTTGCAGCATTTGCTTCCAGGCTTTAATATGTTAACTGGGTCACACAGCCACAGTCTACTCTGCACTAACACAAACACCATCAAATTAAAGTTAAACATAGTAATCCACTATTAAGCATAAATTTAGTCTCACATGTGTTCACAATGGCTGCCTGTGCTTCTCTCCTGAGAGTATGGTTTCTCCTGCCCTGTATTGGTGCTTGTGGTCGCAACTAAAGCACCACTTAGAACCTCTTGAAGTCATTTAATTCAGGATTCATTTTGGAAATAAAAGTGTAGGCCCTAATCCGTTTGCTTACCTCACAAAGCGATTCGTTAGCTGCTCTACAAATCCATATATCTCCAGCCAGTTGTCCGACACACTCCCGGACCTGGAAGGATGGCAAATGTTTTCATGCCTTTGTGAAATAAACAGGCCCTTATAAGGGCTCTAAAGTCTTACAGAGGGCCACGCAGTTAGGCCTCAGAAGAAAATCTGTCTGAAAATAGCAGGTCCAACAGCACAAGCAGTGCAGAAGTGTTCTTATTATAGACATACGAGAGATGTGAAGAGTGTTAAGATTTGAGGGGAGAGAGGCAGGGGGAAGTAAGAGAGAGCGTATGTGTGCAGAGGGGCACCAAAAGCATTACATAAAGGTGCTTACATACGTGCAATACTTACAGAAGACATTATTACATATAAGTATTTAAATGCAGTACTGTGCAACAGTCAGATAATATCATTTTATGACAGCTTATACTGGTCTTTCAGGTGGGTGATAGAAGTCCAATTTTCTCTGTACTTTTTAAAGAGGCAATCTGTGAGATGATGCAGTCTGTTAAATTCACACTTCAAACAAGAGCTTTAGCTATTGTTGTGTTTACTCTTCCTTTCAATGGCTATTCAGCATGATTGATATGAGGTTAGAATACGCTGTCGTACTACTTCTTCATCCTCTCATGCTGGACAGTTCAGACTCAACTCTGCAGTGACTCACTATCAACTCTGGAGTGGTAACACGAATCCAGACGGGCCAGGGCTAGCTAAATAGCATACTAACATCAGTAGATATCGCTGCAGCATGATACATAGGCCTCTTGTGTATCACCTCTAACATTTCATTAACTGTTATTGCTTCACATTCTGTAGAAAATGTTATTTTGGGAATTTTGGAATGCTTAAAAGTTAAAATCTTCCATATTAAAAAATTGACATTTCTAAAAAAAAAATTCTCACTTGTTCTAGACTAAAAGAATAGGGGTGGTCTCTAGGGTTAGTTGCACTGTACTGTATATGAAGTTGTGATGTCACAACCATGAAATATAACCTCCAATTCATCCAATTGAGCATTGAGTTGGAAAGATGGACAGAACACCTGTGGATGTCTTCCCTTATCTCTCATCCTACACAGATGTTAGGGGTCACTATACCAGACTATCTTCTGGGCTCCTCGTAAATACTCAACATATAATACATAAACGAAATAAGTGAACTTGCATCGTTCATGTTATTACATATCATATTATTATTACATGTAGTCACTATCATTATACCAAGGAGGAAAGGAGGGGCGTTGGTTTGTGAATGAATGTCCACAGTAATGCTGAAGTCAATCCTGTAACACTCACCTGTCCAGCACGAAGTATAAATCAAACGCTCCGCTGCAGGACCCCTCCTCTACCTCACAGAGACCCCCCAACGCCCAGAGCGCCAGCAGCAAGAGCTGCACGAGCAGCATCGCAGTCAGCGACGCGTGCAAGATTCACACACTCACGCGCACACACACCCACGAGCACACGCCTTCAGTCCCGCGTGACGACGCGCTCGCGACCCAGTGTCTTCTTTAAACGCGCGATCGGGGTCGTCAGCAGCATTTTGCACAGCAGTGTTTGTCGATTTGTCCTGAAGTGGAGCCTTTAGATCCAAACAGTGCGCCCTGAAACCGAGAACAGCACCCGCGCCCTGGACAAATGAACTTGTGCCTTAGACGCCGCTGCGCATGCGCGGGCTTTGACAGCGCTGTTCACACACAACAAAATCTCCAGGGAAAACTTTTCCCCCTGTATTTTCATTGGGTGGCCAGACGACTCTCTGAGCACTGACTCCTGCCCACCCGTAGCTACGCCGCAGAAAACACAGAGCTCCAGCAGTGACCAATGACACTCTTTTAAAGGGGAAATCCACCGACTTTATTATAATTCTGCATTTACGACTGTGTGAACAAAGTCATCCTAAGTTGGTGTGAAATGAATAACTTAGATCAGAAGTGTTCACAGTGATTGTGAATGAAACCACACCTCTGAAGAGTTTAACGTTAAATCTCCCTCACAGTATCGGGTGAAATGATTACCTCATACCGAGACACTGTTTTATTACAGTATTCCAAATTATTTTTTGAGCTAAAATGTATTTTTAAGCTGTTCATAGTCGAGAGGGACATGCAGGGCTTTCTAAAGTAAAATAATCCCCAGAGAACTTATTTTTCACTCTGTTTTTGCTGAATATCAATATTACCAGGCTATAAAAATATATTTACAATGAACCATTTAAAACCAAACCACTCTGAATGAGTTTACATCTCATTTACTTTACATTTACACTGTATCTCGAATCTGAAGTCATTTAAGTTATGAGTTTGGATTAAATTTACCTGTAAACCAATCCCAAATGTATCTCTAAAAGCAACATTCATATACACTGTCAGTGTACTTGCATGTTTCCTGTTCAAAATCAATTTGGTAGACCTACCAGTGTATCTCTCAACCCACTGAGAGTCTCAGCCGGTCTATTCTAGGGAGGCAATCAGAACAAAACTGTAGCAGAAATGTGCATCATCATGTATGTATTCAATTATGTGAAATGTTTCTGACAAATTAGGTTAGTCTGTTGGCCATTAACTAGCTAATATAACCTAATATATACAAGCGCAATCCGGGCTTCCTGCCTCATATGGTTAAATCATTGATCTATTAAAGCTCTGCCCACAAATGCATTATTTCATAACAGCACTTGTGAGGTTGGGCCATCTCTACAGAAGGCTGTGATATTTTTCTTTTGACAGCAGTATATAAAAATATCAATTTATTATTAACAATCTTAAAATAATAAATTATTTGCTCAAGATTTTGAGGTGCTATATCAAAATGACCTACAGTATATGGTCAAAAGTAGATCCTAATTTAGTAGCAGCATGTCAAATTCAGCTGCAGTATTCAGCTCACAGCAACTCCTCATACAACATAAACTGCTTTGTAAGGAGGTGTTTATAGCAAATGGCTAAAACATGTTTTAAAACCAGCCTCTTAAATCCTCAGGGAACGGAAGGCCGGTGCTGCTGCTGGCTGTAGTTCCCTTTGGCCTAGGGGCTGAATGCTGCAAAGGGACCTAGCCTGAAGCCATAGCGCTTGTCAAGGCTCGTTAGGGCAACGCCAGGCTGGTGTTATTGTGACAGTAATGAATGTGGCACTACGCTCCAGCCAATCTCTGCAATGATGCTTTGGACGTTTGAACGATCATATGTAGAGCCAACAGTGCGGTCATTAGCACTGAGGGTCATGAAAGCGCAGTGACCCAGAAGCATATTTGAGGTGTATTCCAAAGCAGGGCGCTGTATGTTATTCTGTTACTTTTATAAAATGAGGGCGGATGCTACTAGCCAATCTCAAGGCAGGGGGTGGAGTATTTTGTGATATGGGTGGGGCAAAATTATTCAAACAGATGATAGAGGATAAAACCTGCATGTCTTTAAGCACAGTGACTAGTGTGGCAAGTTCAGAAGCCTCATTATCATCCTCAGCTTCTAGAGAGCTACAGAAATCCCAATTCTGGATTCAGGAAACAACGGTAAGCTGATTTAAAATGTAACCAACATAGACAACATAGACTAATCCACTTGTGAAGTGCAGGTAATAAATGTGGAATAGTACTTAAACAGAATTACTGAGGCCAGCTGTGGTTCAGGAGGAAGAGCAATTTGGTGAGTTCCTTTCTCTAAAACTGCTGATTCAGCTCTACAGCTTCTGACCAGGTTTAAAGGATGGGAACTCACCAAACTCTGCTGTACTGTGACTCCGGGCTGGCGTTGGGCTCTCTAACTAGCTGCTATTTATGTTCCTCAGGGTCCAGAAGCATGAGCAGTGGCTGGATGATGATTGCTGATATGCTAGCAAGTGTTCACACCTGCTGTGATGTTCCAGCAGGTGCAGTTTTTGGGCCATGTGACCCACAGCACACCCCCCTTGGGAACAGCATTGTTTTTATAGCCCTCAGGTGCTTGGACAAGCATGCAACAGCTTATGTGCACCAGGTTTGCAATTCATTTAATGAATACAGTGAATTTTAATGTGTAATTACTGTTTATTGACTGAATTTAAGATATAATTAATATATTGTGTTTTCTTTGATAACAATATGTTTTACAAGTGTAAAACTATATATATATTCGTATGTTTCCATATGACTGCATCTTTTTATAATGTTTTTCATGTATCACAGGTGGACACATCAGTGCCCAGTATATCAGTGGAGGGTCCACTTTGGCTGCGCCTGGTGCGGTCAGCCCGGAATGCAGACGAACAGAATTTGGAGGCCTACGTGAAAGATGGACGTTTGTTTTATCGAGCCCTTAAGGATATCTCCAAGAGGACAGAGCTCCTGGTCTGGTATGAGAAAGACCTGGCCGAGCTGCTGAGCCTTGCAGGCACACAAAAGAATAATAATGGTAGATTATGATTTATTACACATAATAAGCTACATATGGCATTTGTGTATAGATGAGTATGTCTCTATGACACCAAAATGCTCATATCTCTTTCAGGTTACAGGTGCTTGTATTGCAAACAGAGATTCCTGTTTGAATTCCCTGTGCTGGCTCATCAGAGATTCCTCTGCACTGAAAGACCAACCAGATTCAGCAGCAAGTCAACCCTCTTCAAACCCTGCATGGATTTTCACAATTTGGCTAGGAACAGTGGCAGTGGCAACCTGGCTAGAAGGAGACACTCATTGTACTCGGGCGAGGAGAGCCCACTGCATGCTCGTACTCCATATAAAAGGATTTTCACTACACTACTGAAAAGAAAGTTTTCCTCAGCCTCCAGCAGTCAGTCTGGTAGCAGCGAGATCAGCATGACCAATGAAGGTGGGCATTCTTTGCACTGGGTAACAGGCAGTCATGACAACCGCAAAGCTGAACTAGAGGCTCTGGACTCCAAGGTCAGTAAGAATCCAATTATGCACCATGCTAGAGGGTCACAGTTAGCCACCACAGCCACCACAGACAAGGACCAGACAAGTGCCTTCGTACCTCCACGGTCTATAACTGATCAGGCCATAAGAGTCAGGTTCATCCCTGGAGTCACTCCTATGAGGGACACGACTACATTTCCCTGCAGTATCACTCAAGCTGCTGCTGCTGCCAAGGCAACTAAATCCCTGGCTTTGGCACTCTTCAAACAACCGGCTCTTGTCTATGAATCAGGGCTGTGGTCCAAGCATCCAAACCCCCTCCGGACTCAGAACAGCCCTGAATGGTCTCTGTTACCCGCAACTCTGTCTGTACTGGGCCTGCCTGCAAAAAACTGGTGCGCTAAATGCAGAATCTCCTTCCACATGACGTCAGACCTTGTGCAGCACATGAGGTTCCACCACAAGAGGTCTGCAGAGCAGATAAGACAGCACAGCGAGGAGAAGCTGAGATGTTCCATCTGTGATGAAAGCTTCAGAGAACGTCATCACCTCTCACGTCACATGGGCTCTCACACCGAGAGTGCTTTGGCATCTCCTGAATAAGCCGTCAACTTTTATGAAAATATAAATCTAAAAATATGCTTTCTGTTATTACTCTTAAAAGGGGATTTTACTGATGCCTGAAATTCCTCTGTAATTCAGTTTTTTACATGTAATCCAAGACATTCAGAGTAATTTGATGTGAAATTAGCCAGAATTATGTGGTGGTGACAGCCTATTTTAGACATTTTTTTAAAAAGGTATATACACTCATCATCATCAAAAAAAAAAAAGTTATACAAATAGCTGCACCCGGAAGGAATTAACTGACAGGAATGAAACTTGGTGGGTAGATTTGACATTGTGAAACATGTGAATGATTCAAGGTTCATGCTCGGCTGTACATGTGAGTTAAACAAGCACGGATCTTAACGCTGTACCTGACTGACTCAACGTCTGTGGACATTCAGCGAGCAGCCATGCCCTCTAAGAGTCATTCTGTTATTGCCAGCACCATTGGCAGACAGCTGCATGATGCACTTAACACTGTGTCAATCGCCAAAGACTGCAATCTCCATGCTGAGACGCCTGGCATGTTGCATTAGGCCCAATGCCATACTTAAAGACACTACTTCTGTATGTGTAGCTCAGTAAATATTGCCCATGTCAGTTTAAATTCATCATCATTTATTATGCCTGGAAAAGTTTCAAACAGCAATCTGACACTTCTTTCTGGGTGCAACTATTCTTTTGATGATGAGTGTATATATATGTGTGTGTGTGTGTGTGTGTACGTTTGTGTTACTCATGTTTTGTATTTCCAATTTTGAATTTCATGTATCATTTGAACACAGAAGCTGCTGTTTACATTGTGTGAGTATGGACCAACAGAAATAGCCCAAAGTCACTTGGAATAAAGTCCGGTTCCATTGACTTACATTTAAGTTTAATTAGGTTTTGGCCCTCTTCTGTAAAGTTGCCATTTTGAAGATACCAGTTTGTCCTTTGGACAGTGATGATGTATGTCTGCATGTGATAAATATTTCAGTAGGGGAGAAACTGGTTGTCTAGTTTCTAAAGTCGTCTTGTCTTTTAAAGCTCCCACACAGAAAGTTTCAATTACATGAAATGGTTATGAATATGCTGTCTGATGCCTGAGATGTTACAATAATATCAAGCCACCTTGAATGGCATTGTTTATCTGTGTAAAATATACAGTAATAAAAAAAACATGGTGCATTCCCTCTTTTAAGGGCTCACATTGTTTAGAAATAGAACACTTTGATGCAGTATGTAAAAAACGTTAAAAGTTCATAATGTAACATTCAAGCCCCAGTCTGTATAAGTAAGCTTCAATAACAGTGAAGTCACAAAGATTAATAACAAATTAGAAAAGATCAAGGATGGAAAACAGTCAAGTCCTTTTTTATGACTGTATATAAATCCACACAAAAGGAGATCCCATGGGAAATAAAAAAAAAATGTAGGATATGGGACCTTCAGGGCTGATAATCCAGTAGTGTGATAAATTACATGGATTTACAGTATGTGTGTAATTCCTACCGGTTCTTATAGTTTCAAGGGTTAAATATGTGTTTGTTACCATAATAGTGTACTAACTGTACATCATTTGTCACCTTGGCTTATAGCATAGGATCACAATCAATCTGATGCTGTTTAAATACTGTTGTAATTTTAATTTTTTTAAATAAAATCTTTTTTTTTTTTTAATAAGCATGCATGATTATTTATTTTATATAAAGCTAGTGGATGATTAAACTCAGTGGATCCATTGGTAATAAATCATAATTAAATTATTTTTTATTAAATAAAAAAATATATATTTTTTAATTAAATAAAAAATATATTTGAATTATTTTAAATAAACTGTCGATTGATTGCTTCTTTTAAAAGAGTTGATCTAAAAAAAACCTGAAAGGATAACTTAAAAAAGAAACTAAGTGATATAAATTAATATAAAGTAATGCAAACTTTATAATGAAATATACAAACTGGCCATGTCATTAGGTGAACTGCCTATGCATGTATAAATCTATATGCGTTTTCCTGTAGTAACAATGCCCAATTCAGACGCTAGGTGGTGCTATGTGACAAGTTGGAGCTGATAAAATGGACAATGAGTATAAAGGGTAGAGGAAGTGTACCCAATGAAGCCGGTATACATGTATCTGTATGCCTGTTCCTGTAGTAACTATGCTGCTTTGGACTCTAGGTGGTGGTAAAAGGACCAGTTATGAAGTTAAAATGGTGTCAGGAATAAAGGCAAGGGCTTGGTTATGGTAAAGTTTCTTTATAAGGCAACAATCTGACTAAAAACTTACATCAGGTCACCAAAAACATACAAAAACCATACAAAACCAAGTACAATATACTGTCACAGACACAAACTGGAATCACTATTTACAAGTACAAAAAGAGAACACAAGCAAGCTTACACAGCGTAATGAAAGGTCAGCCAGCGACACATTCTTCATTCCTCCAGGAACAGATATGCTTATGATACATAAAATGAAGCTTATTCAAATCATTTCACGAGGTACAAGATGAGTAGGCTTCCTTTAACATAGTGACGATGTAGTGATGAGAATCCAGCCTCATGTACGTCAATGCAGGGGAGCAGATCATACAGAAGTCTTTATACAAAGCTTTTCTTCAGTGTGCAGCTCCTGCATCAGAGTGCAGTCTTTCAGGTTAGGGTGTGGAGACCTAGGGCAATCACATCCTGCTGAGAGACGACCTGCAATACAGATGACAAAATAATACAACATTAGTACATAGTCAACATGGAATAAACTGAAAAATGTCAATTTGACATTCGCCCTCTGAATTGGCACAGTTAAAGCAACCATCAGTTATTGATTGGGCTGGTTATTAAGATTCTTATGGTGGACCTTACTATTTTGCTTGCTTGTTCCAATGTATATATATATATATATATATATATATATATATATATATATATATATATATATATATATATATATAGTGGGGTAGAAAAGTATTTGGTCAACCACTGATTGTGCACGTTTTCCTACTTATAGGTACACTTCACTTCAACTTTGAGAGACAAAATGAGAAAAAAAAAATCACATTGTGGGATTTTTAAAGAATTTATTTGTAAATTATGGTGGAAAATAAGTATTTGGTCAATAACAAAATTTCAGCTCAATACTTTGTAACATAACCTTTGTTGGCCATGACAGAGGTCAAACGTTTCCTATAAGTCTTCACCAGGTGTGCACACACTGTAGCTGGTATTTTGGCCCATTCCTCCATGCAGATCTCCTCTAGAGCAGTGATGTTTTGAGGCTGTCGCTGGGCAACACGGGCTTTCAAATCACTCCTCAAATTGTCTATGGGGTTGAGGTCAGGAGACTGGCTAAGCCACTCCAGGACCTTGAAATGCTTTTTACGGAGCCACTCATTTGTTGCCCGAGTTCATTCTTCCCTTAACACAGAGCAGTCGTCATGTAAGGGGACACGACTGCCGTGCGATTTTAAGCCAAAACCTCCTTCCATCAGTGAGAGCCCTGAAGATGGAATGTGCCTGGGTCTTCCATCATGACAATGATGCAGAAAAACAGCCCCAAAGCGTGATGTTTCCACCCCCATGCTTCACAGTAGGTATGGTGTTCTTGGGATGCAACTCAGCATTCTTCTTCCTCCAAACACGACGAGTTGAGTTTTTACCAAAAAGTTCTATTTTGGTTTCATCTGACCACATGATATTCTCCCAGTCCTCTTCTGGATCATCCATATGCTTTTTGGCAAACTTCAGATGGGCCTGGACATGTACTGGCTTATGCAGGGGGACACGCGTGGCACTAAAAGGATTTGAGGCCCTCTCGGCGTACTGTGTTACTGATGGTAGCCTTTGTTACTTTGGTCCCAGCTCTCTGCAGGTCATTCATCAGGTCCCTCCGTGTAGTTCTGGGAATTTTGCTCATCGTTTCATGATCATTTTGACCCCACGGGATGAGATCTAGGGTTAGGGTTAGGGTTAGAGTGATTGAGTTTGGAGTCTGACTGTTTGAGGCTGTGGACAGGTGTCTTTTATACAGATAACGAGGTCAAGAAAGGTGCCATTTATAACAGAAACGAGTGGAGAAAAGAGGAGCTTCTTAAAGAAGTTACAGGTCTGTGAAAGCCAGCAATCTTGCTTGTTTGTGGGTGACCAAATACTTATCTTCCACCATAATTTACAAATCAATTCTTTAAATATCCTACAATATGATTTCCTGGATTTTTTTTTTCATTTTGTCTCTCATAGTACCAGGTTTGATTGCAGAATAGCTCTGACGTGAGCTGTTACCTGAGTGAGCGGCGGGTGTCTCTCTCCAGGTTGTTCTCTGGGCCTTCTGTCTCGTAGGATGCCAGCTGTAGCTCTAAAAATGTCAGAACACAAGCCGGTCACAATCACAATCAAAGACAGAACCAGAACCAGTCTTAAGATATCAATAGGCAATGCTGACTTCAATAAAATGGTCATATATAGGGTGTTGTTATTCACCCTCTGAAGCACATCGAGCTACATTAGAAGCATGAAACATTTATTAATAAAACAATTTTATTTATAAACATATAGTACTGTAGAGGATACCTGCTTATCACTACAAGTCTCTGAACACTTACCATCCTCCGTGAAGACTGAGACACTGATGAGATACTGCAGGGTTTTTCGGTCCCTCTCAAATGGACATATCACCTGCCTCCATGAAAGAAACTCGCTCACTTGCTTGGCCAGTTCCCAGAATTTCTGTCACCGAAATGAAAAACTGTTTGGTAACTATAGAAACTGGAAGATGATAATAAAATCACAATGGCAGCTTTTTTTTTTGCAATGCCAAAAATATCAACACTTCAGATGCTAAGAATACAGGATCGGTTGAGGCTTCAAAACTATTTTGAAACACGCTAACCTCAAAATTGATGTGTCCGTTGGGCAGACGGCTGGCACACCCCTCATTAAGGAAGTAGATGTCCTTAATGAACAAACTGAAGAACGGAATAACAATCTGAAAGAGAAGATAAATGGGTAAAGTATTTAGTTATGAAAGGCGCATTGGACATTTTAGTAGCTTTACTTGCAATATAGACACACTTCGTAGTTCTACAATAACAGACCGTAGTCCATCTGGTTTTTATGTACTTTGTTAATCCCCTTTCACCCTGCTCTTCAAATGGTCTTACTGGCTGCTGTTATTAATAGTATTTTTCTATAAATTAGATCATTTTTATTCCAATGCCCTTAGTATTCACTGAGCTGGTTTCAATGGTTTATGTTAGGAGCAACTGAGAAGTGCGTGAAAGACAGAATTTACCTTTTCTCTGGTAGTGTGAGCTGTAGCGGACCTCTGTGTAGCTCCACGCAGTGCAGTGCGGTAGTTGTAGAAGTTATTGGATGGATCCATTTGATGCTGTCGAAACAATAAACTTTATTAAATAAAATTCTGATATTTCAAAACACAAGATGAGCGCTTCTCTGTCTCATTGTACCTTACCTCCAGGATTTCAAACTTGTCAGTGTTGACTTTTCCCCATGTCTTCTTCAGCCTGGACACAGGGTTCATATTCATTCCAGCTGTTGAGCGGAAGCACAATACATGAGATTAATGGATAATTCTGGTTACAAATTTGTTTTAAAAATCTGAAATTGTTAGCAACCTAAACTGCTTGTGTAACGATTATTTTCTGGTTACTTATCATCTTTTAATAAAGGCAATATACTACTTTTTGCTATGGGTTGTGATGACCTTAAAGCCTTTACACATTAAAGGTGATGCCAAATAAAATAGCAGGTTTGCACCGCCACTCGAACACAATGTTAATCAGTCCAAATCATTTCTTCTTCTCTAAGAAAGCGGTCAAACAATGACTTTGGAAGGTGAAAGCTAGGTTGACACTTTCCCTGCACCTTTCAGGAGCTTTAACTTCCATTCACATACACCTCAGGTGTTTATAACTCAGTTTTACTTCCATTCAACTGTGATTTAGTGATGATTACATCATCTGTGAAAAACCAGAGGATTAGCTCATCTCTGATGAGTGTGAATAAGCTCATGCTGCTGGGAGACAGCCGATTCATCAGTTTGAGTTGCATCATTCCAATTTCAGGGACAAACATGAATTTATGTTGCTTGTGAAAGTTCTCAGATATAAAAAATGGTATGTGAATTATCACCACTGTACAAATATTCAAACTAATTAATCTGTGCCTTAATCATTACAAAAATCATTCCATAATCATAACATAAAATCACTCTAATATACAGACTCTTGCTTATACTTTTTAATGGTAACAATAATAACATTATCTGAACTCACTAATAATGGCCATCAGAGAGTTGAAGTTGCCGATGTTGAAACATTCCCGTGCCACGTCTATGAAAAACTCCAAGACCCGAGCCCTGTGTTTCTTCTTTATTGGCTATAACATACAAACAGCCACCAGAGGGCAGCATTGTGTTAGTAACAGACGTATAGAAAACGGGAAACTTTTGAGGTCAAAGGAGAGTAAAACGTGAATTCATTTTTGCCAAAACATCGCTGACAAAATTAAATGAATCCAGTACATCACTGTTACACAGTCGTCTGGAACATTTAAGCTATAAATACTGCATGAATTAGAGTCAGGCTTTTGTTCTCAAAATAGACCAGAAGTGTGCTCACCAGGCAGATTTCAGTGGCCACCAGATAACTCAGTCGATTAAACCATTCCACATAAGCCTCAAGATTACTCGCTCTTCTTTTGCTGAAGAAACTCTGTGGACAAAATGTTTCCACATCAAGTCGTGTAAACAGTCCTTTCACCAGTTCTATAAATAACGATGAATGATTAGAGAAAAATCAACTGTTTTTTTTCCACATTTAGCCACTAGGTCATGTGGTTTTACGTCATGTAGAAATAATTTAGAACTAGGTCAGTGAGTCATTTGCAACCCATTTAGTGGTCTCTTGCATAACCTGAGGTTAGCTTGGTGAAATGCTCACCTTATGATTGTCAGAGGGTCTTTTCTGGGTGAATGCTTGGACAAACTCTTCAGGGCCGATGTAACTGAGTCTCTCCTGTTATATAAAGGTATCAGAATTGGTCAGATAAAACTGGTCAGATATACAGCACACAATCATACAAACTAAACTAATGCAAACATGACATGCCAGAAAGGTGCTGCAATTCACACCTGCCTTGTCATACTGATAAGGTATGCATAGGTATAAGAGACATGAAAAAAAAACAGGCATAACTTTTATAAATTTTATGTGTCCTATTATGCATAAACAATGTGTGTGCTAATTTGCTGCCTTCAAAAGAACCCATTCCGCTTTACTGCCATGTCATACTATCGCATCACAGTCTATTATTGTTTACAAGTATTTTATCAAAGCTAAAATCCACTCACCATCTCAATGTGTGTGAGCTGTTGGGCGAGAATGAAGGGGTCATCACAAACACTCAGCACACATTCCTCCCTACGCACCACATGCTGCTTAGCCTTCAGACCACCCGTTTTCTCCACTGCTGCCGCTGCCGCCGCCGCCGCCGTGCTAGACGTCACCAGAGATTCTTCGTACTGTCCAAGGATTGTCAGCTTGCGTAAGAGGCGCTGGATCAGTCTCTGCATGGCTCTCCGGGACAGCTGTTCAACATCAGGAGACGGGAAGTTAGAAGTCAATCCAAATCTTATTCAACGTCTGCTAGAACACTGGCTCTCTTTACACTGACATGTCCATGCCTGTTCTGGCCAAACGAAAGCTCAAAACCACAACAGCAATGAGCATACTTATTGCACTGACGTATGGGGAAAATTAGGTCCATCTACAAACCTCAGCGTGAAGTAGGGCTGCACAATGAACACAAAACCCTAGTAATTCAGATCATGTCCAAATGTAACCAGACGGCATTTCTAATTTGTGATTTTGCTTTCAGGTGCACACCAGTGTTCCACGATGCACATACACCTTATATGCTTCCCAAAAGCTCTGCCAATAGAAGACCACTATGCCCTATGCTGAGCAGTAGTTAGAGAGGTCAACCCCTTGTCAACCCCCCTCCACCCCAATCATTTGGCTGTGCAGCAGTACAGATCCCCACGTTCAAGTGGACTTAGGGATCCAGACCATTACAGAATACGTGACTAACACTCCTGTGGCTGAATGCAATCAAATCTTTACAGCAACTTTTCGACATTGAGCCTAAAGCCTTCCCAGAAGTACAAAGGCTAGGACTACAGCAAAGAAGCAACAAACTCCCTTCATTTCAGAGGAACGGCAGCAGCCTACAAAAGCAAAGACTGCGCTCTCGACCTCTGAATCATGCAAGATATGCTGCGTAATCTCTTCACATTGCTCTCCATGTAACAGCCGCGATTATTTGAAGGCATTCAGAGAAAAATACAGTATGTCTGACTCTAACGCACACTTGTGCAGGCAGATGATTGGCTGGTACAGTATGTCGCCTAGCGACAGGTCAAAGAGAGATCCTGTGTCCATATAAGCAGAAAACAGGAGGAAAGGCGATGACGTCACCAGCTGTGGTGACGACCAGTGATAGTATCAGAAGAATGACATCATCCCTTCTGGCCAATCAATGCTGAACAAAAGGGGTGCTGCTGACCTCGTCTCCAAAGGCCAACCGGTGGGTCATCTCCTTCAGGCTGCGCATCATTCGCTCGTCCCTGAAGTCGTATGGAAACGTCTCTGTCCATTCTGTCAGCAACTGCACAATCTTTGGAGCGATTTCCCGGATCCGTTTCTGTTGATCAACATATCAGAACATTTTTTTACAGAACCAAAAATGTTAGTATGCTACTTAGGCATTATTGTGCTTAATATGTGTATATTATTGTACAGCTACATGTGCAGCATCAAGGCTTAAAAGAATATTCCTCTGTAATTTAACAGCAAAACAGTGAAGCAGCACCACTGACACGACTGCTACAATCCAAGCTTTTCTAAAATACTGTCCACTTACACTTAAGTGTTATTTTAATGTTAAAATCCACATTTAATGTATTGTGAATAACACCTCCTTTTAGGATGCACAAAAAGCATCTAAGTAAATATATGTAAAATGTAATATATTTTTTTATTATTTTAAATTATTGACTTCTCTGAGAAGGTCTTTTTCTGATGGAGTACTCAAAAATGCCAGTTTTTAAACAACGATTTTACATCACAAACAGAATTCCTGAAACAAGATTTAAAATTATACCTAATATATTTGAAATAATTTTAAACATGCATTATTTTTTAATTCAAAAAGAAGAAATACAGATTTGTTAGGTAATTGTTTTGTTGTTATTGGTTAGCATAACAAAAACAAACATACCAGCTCTCTGTGATTTATTGTTTGTGTTTTATTACTTTGACCTCAATGAAACTATAAAACAGTTTAGTGGGTTACCGTATAACTTATTTTGTAAGTATTTTATAGTGTAATATATTGAAATTATAGTATACTCTTTAAATGAATACTATTTAATTATATTACAGTGCTATATTTACATCACGTACCTTATCGATTTGTGGATCTCCTACTCTGTGGTGCTCTACGCACAAGTAACAAACTCTGGACATGAGCTCAAACGGATGCAGGAAGAGACGTGAGCTAAGGAGGAAGGTGAAGATGTATGACCTCTGAAAGAAGGGAAAAAAGCAGAGCGTTAAACACCTTCCCTCAAGCTAGGGAAGTTTATTAATAGCATTTCTATGAAAGTCCACATGCTTACATCAGGGTAGTAGTCCACTGTAGGGACAAGGTGCTGTATAAGAGCCTCGAGTGAACCTGACACAAGGTTGTTGTCATGATAGAGGAGACCCCCATAGCTTTCTTCCACTGGTTTGTAGTGAGAGTGGCTGCTGCCATAAGGGTTGGGAGTGAACTTGGCTGCAAACGGAGTCGTCTGGGGCATTCTGGTCCTAAGGGAGAAATTAACATCTGTCAATATACACCGGAAGGCCATCTGCCACTTTCCAGTTTTGCTCCCAAGTTGCCTTAAAGGCTGCTGTCTGTCCTATATATGCTCTTAACTCTCCTAACACTGTAATGGGATTAGAGTAAAGTCCTCATGGACATGTGGTTTTAATAGCAGTTCTCCCTGGTTTTTCAATCTTCCTTCAACAAGTTCAACACTTCCCTTGGTCTTTGGAATCATTTTGGGTGAAGTGTCATCAAAATGAGCCGCTACGAACCGAAGACTGAAAAGAATTATGCATACTTGGATACCATGCATATATTATTTGCAATATGTTGTCATCCTAACGTTTCTTAAAGGGGACAATAAATGCTGAATGTTGCTCTGTGGTGCCCTGAAAAACTCAGCAAGTCACCGATCGCTGGTAACTTACTGCTCCATATTTACTTTAATATGTTATCATCATACTGATCATTATAACTGAAAGGCATTCAGTCACCTGAGAGCTGCACCAACCACCAATGTCTTTTGTTTGTTACATGATACGTAACCAGTACTGCAAAACTCTGCGTTTGGCTTTAGGTTCTTTAGTGCTGTTTGCTGTGAAGGAAAAGTCAGGATTAACTATTGTTTAGAAACAACCTAAACTGAATGTAATGTGTCCATGTGCCTATGTGGCACCCGTGCCTTAATGTAAAACAATACTTTGGAATGTTTCTGAACTCGCTGGACTGGGAACATGGTGGTGTTAAAGCTGACGCACTTTGAGTGGTTCGAGGCTGCGTGCACCATAACTGACGCATTCTCAGCGCCTCCGCCCCCACATGGCACGTCTGAATTTTCTCACCATGCATGCCACTTCATTCAAAGTGAATCCATTATCAGGGACATTTGCTGAGCAGGTTTGCCACTACAGCATGCATTTATGAGAGCTCTGTCATGTAATTACTGAGGAAACTGCAAAGACAGAAGAGCTAACTATAAACAGTAATGCATTCGCTGGGGTGGGGTGTAGGTGGTTGGTCTGATGGCAGTAAATCACTAGACCACGTGGTTTTATCATGATGGTGACAGAAATGTATATTGTGATAGCCCTAATTATGGGTGAAAAGAAAGAAAAACGAATCAAGGAAACTAAAGTAACTAAGGTGTTAGTAATTAAGAGTACATCATTTTAACCTGGAGGTGGACCATAAGTTCATGGCATTTTTCTTCTCATATTTTTAAACCCTAAAATAAGTAATGTGACATTAAAACATTAGGCTATCATCTCAAACTACAAGCCCTTTTTTAATATATTCAAATTGAATGTCAGGGAGTGAAATGCTTCAAATTATTGTATAAACATCATATTCGTCCTTTTTTTTGGCAGTGTTGATTTTGCAGTTTTTATTTGCTTTACATGATCAAACTTTGTAGCTAATGACTATTACATGGTTGTTACATTAGGCTCTTACTCCTGTGCAAAAATAACACAGCAAGCTTTAGATGCGAAACATGCATTGACTCATTTTGTTTGGGGTCAAAAGGAGGAAAAAACTTGTAATATAGATATGTTTTCATTCATTTATGAAAGTACATAGTATGACATAATTGTAGATTTTGTGATTTCAACATAAAAGCAATAATTGTTTTTTGCATTAGTATTTACTAGGGGTCGGGGAAAAATGATACAGTATATCAAAGCTATATTTTGTGATTCACTGGGAGTATCAATACTGAATGAATTACATACAACTTAATAATTGATAATAGATCAATAAAACCATCTGCTTTGAGTAAGGACCAATAGATCGCACTGATGTGTGGATGTCAAGGAAAGTGAAATCTTATGTAATAAGACAACAAAGCTTTGCTTTTGAGGGCAAAGCATTAGAGGTGCGGGGAGGAAATCTACATAACATAGTTTTGCAATATTTCACGTGGCAATATTTTATACAGATGCCAAATATCGACAGTTCATTGCAGAAATTTAAACTGAAGGTTTTTATGACAGTGCTACTCGAGATGTCTGTTTGACAATTTCATTTGTCTGCAGTAAAAATGACTGACGTAAGAGGAACAACTCAAAAACTGTTTATTAGATAAATATGTTTATGTTTTGTTTTACTAGATAAACCAGAAGTTGACTAAATCTTCCTTTGGGGACAAAAAAGGTTGAAAAGGTAATAAATAAGTTAACAATTCACAATGTAATCGCAGTATTCAGTGTAAGTGCAATTATATCATATCATGACTTGTATCACAGTATCATGGGACCTTTGGTGATAGCCAGCCCTAATATTTACCATTACAGGCTTAATGTTTCCACATAAGCAAAACAAATTACGTCGTCCTTTTTTGATAAGGGAAAGCAAACCAAAAGGTACCACCACAACAATGAGATGTGGTATAAAGTAAATGATCAGGTACACTATCTTAATCAAACAAGAGCTGGAGTAGATTACTATGACACATTTGACTAATGCTACCTGTCCACAGGGACAGCAAACACTTGAATCTGTCTCCAGATTTCTTGGAGCATTAACCACACCTTTTCTATTTGTCTTCAGTCACCCAATTATTAACCAACACAGACTCCTTCAACCATTTCACCACAAAGCACTTGGGCTAGTGAGGTCATGCTCATCAGCCTTCATGTTAAGGCGGTGTTGAGCAAGTCAGTCCAACAACAACAATATTCAGGAAACAGATGAACACAAATACATTTGTCTGGGTATTTCACTATCTATGATTTCTTATATTCCAGATGAGTATGGAAGAGGATAGTCATCACAAATGTGTGCCCGAAAAATGAAGTTAAAGTAAAAGAAAAGGGACACATATAAGAGTTTTATTCGCCATTCTCTAGTTCCACCTTAAATGGTGCCACGGCGCCAGAACGCAACTGCTGCACTGTTTTAAGGTGGTACGGGAAAAATACTAACAAGAAGGTGGCGAGCAGGAAACCAACTTCACCCTCGTCTTTCCCACAAAACACTAGTGAATCATCTGTGCTGGAAATCAGTGGTGAGAGTGTGTGAGGAGGACAAAACAGCCCAGAGCAAAAACAACAACAACACGGCTGAACTCTTATCCAAGCAAGTACCTGAAAATAGTTAGCTAAGTTAGCTAAAGGCAGAGCGATAAGGTAATTAGCTATTGAGGGCGGAGGGCTTATCACACACCTTGAATTGAGAAGGCGAGAAGACATTAAGGTCTATAACTACTTCAGCACGTCGAAGTAAACTTCATGTCACTTAACATTTGGTTAATTTAAGTAAATTGAAATTTGCTAAGAACAACTTAGCGTTAACTGGGTTACAGCAACTTACCGAGAAAAGACAGCTAGCTATGCTGACGCGAAAAGATCCTCGACAAAAAAAACTAGGAAACCGATAAAAAAGCCCCAATCCCGCGTCCAAATATCAACAAAACGGTGACAGACTTCCTTTATTTTCAGTCTCTGTCCCATATAACTCGCATGTACTTGCAAACAGAAACTTAAACGCGATGTGTAGTAACTTCCATTGTTAGTCCTGCAGGTTAATCCAGTGTGAGACTAGTGGGAGAAACGCGATGGAGCCATTAAGAGGAGACCGGGCAAAAGAAGGCCCACCCACAACAAAGAAATGGCCAATCGCCTCCAAAGAACACGCGGGTCGAAACGTCTGAGCAATCTTATTGGCCAGCCTCGCCGTCCATCATGGTTCAAAACACTCCACTGGCCGTTTAAAACGTCCCGAGAATAGGGTGGATTGTTTCTTCGTTAGGGATGCACAATACCATGGCCAATATCCCGATACTAATGCCGATATCAATACGTACATAAAAAAAAAAGAATTATTTACAATTTTCTAACTTCAACTGTGAACATCTAATGTATACAACAGTGCTCAGCAATTTGGAGTCCAATTCCTAACTCTGTGATCTCATCACTGTTTTTAAAATAAAAATATATATATAAAGTTAAAAATAAATGTAGAAAAGTAATGTAGTAGTCTTAAACCTAAAACCCAGTTTACCATATTTTGCTTACCATTTAAAGGTACTATGAATTTACGTTGTTATAGTCGAATAAGGAGAATTCAGTACATAAAACTGACATTAAGGCGAACTAGAGGTCTGTCAAGGCTGATTTTTTAATTCCACTTCTGCTAGAATTTGTACCACTCTTTCCATAAACATTTTGTCCCAATACCACTGAACACATAGACAATTTGTCCTGCTCCCACCTCCAGTACAAGGGTGAATGGCCTCCAATATTTGACAAATATATACAAATAAATTATTTTCTTCTGAGATAAAGCTGAAAATGACTGCTATATGTCAGACTTGCCTTTAATTAGCTTGGTGTACTGGCTTTCTTTAGCGCACTTTCTACAACTGAGGCCGACTGACTTGTTTTACTGCAGCCCGATAATGCAGTTCATTGATTGTTCATGTGATTAGCCGCTTCACAACTTATTCCTAATGATATCTTATTGTGAGTTACTGTCATATTGATTTTTTAGCTGCTTTTCCCCTATGTTAAATATGCATGCTAATTATTGTGTGATTATTATCATTTCACTTCATAGCCTATTTATTCATTTTCAGAATTTATCTACATATTTATGGTCATGACATTAAAATGTAGACCTGTGTTGCAAATTATTGTGGTGGGACCTACAAAGTTACATGGCAATGCAGACCTCAACCATAAATCTCAAACTGTCAGCTTCTCCTTGAAATAAAAATCGTAAAAGAGGCCAATTCGGAAATCCTAATTTGTTACGTAACAGTCTTGACTCATTAATATTTTCAGTTTCTGAATTTTTCATACAGTACAATGATAATGGTTCAACAGCAACAAAACATTCTAGGCCTTTCCAAGAAACCAAACCGCCAGTGGGGATGGTTGATATTTATCTTTGAACAAGGCTGAAGTTGTTTTTCTGTTTGCCAGCTTCTAATGCTCCAGTCCACATCAAATGCTACAACATGTGCAGACACCCAGAATGTAAATGTAGCTTATCTTATCATATCATAGTTTCAACACGACAAACAATACCTTCTATATAGACATCAGAAAACAATTTAAAATGTGCAGTAAATACAGAAACAATGGGTATTAACAATTATTATCAACATTTGTTGACAGTACTCTTAAAAACTAACATTTGCATACTAAATAAGATGCCTCAAAAACCAAATGTTTAGTAGAGTGATACAACTCCATATAATCTTACATTTGATTCTTTATAGAGAGTTGATTTTGAAGAAGAACTATCTGAGTTACCGATTCACTTACCCTCTTCCCCAGTTTTGGCCCCAACTTTAATTTTTTTAGATGCTTTGTCCCCTCCCTAGTGTAGTTCTGTACCAACATCATAAACACAGCCTGACTCCACATTTATGCATTTACATCGGAACCCATCCCATATTGTTTTAACATTGTAATAAACAGTTTGCGTC
This sequence comes from Prochilodus magdalenae, assembly GCA_024036415.1. Lineage (NCBI taxonomy): Eukaryota > Metazoa > Chordata > Actinopteri > Characiformes > Prochilodontidae > Prochilodus > Prochilodus magdalenae. Next base: position 2,066,956 of record JAMWET010006814.1, on the reverse strand, counting down.
CTCATTTGCAGTAGTACCCAATGTTTTGAAGCCATCTAATATTGTTATTATAAGGTAATAAACAGTTCTAGCAGGAACAATGACGTAAAATAAGTTTCTTCCCTAAACATTTAATAGCTGTGCTGCTTAACAACAAGATAAATGTTACCTTAAGCATTATAAATAAGCCATAAGCCATGAGAGTATATTAACAATGCCAGTGCAAACACATCCAAATTACATGGCCAGCCCTTACAAGCAAAGTGATCCTGCGCCAAACATACTTTGTTCTGTAGAACTCTGTAATGTCGCCTGTTGTAAACAGGAGACTACAAAATTCCTACACACCCACTTTAGGACCAATGTCAATGGCATCAGAGGGGCTTTAGAGAACATGCCTAGAAAAAAGAGACTGTGTACACAGGTCACTTCAACTCGATGTCCACTTCTGTGTTTTATAAAAGGGTAGTATGTGAGAGTTCATTAGCTTAAAGTTTTGGATGTTGACTTATTGGATAGAATGTTCTAAATTGTGTGTGTGTGTGTGTGTGTCTGTATTGGGGACGGGGGGTGCGTAGGCATCCGGTATGAATTAAAGAGGAAATTATAGTAGTTTATATTTTATAATAATTTATATAATAGTTTCATGTGAAAAACTTTAATCTAGAGAAACTCCCAAGTCTAAAATGTTCACAGTGGGAGTGCTGGGAACCAGACGTCCAAAGAGTTTAATGTCTCCAAAAGCTGTTTTACCTACGGATAATGGTTACATGAACATTGTGTGATGGCTGAAACATTATCTTACAATAGTTTTGAGGATGAGGATGTAGTTTGGGCTTAAAATATTCCACCTTTATACCTTAATGAAACACATGGCTCCATTTGCTTTGTGGACATTGTGACCAACAATTATTTCAACAATTAATTATGCTGACATTCGTCTTTAAATATATACAGGTAAAACAACATGCTGGTCAACAGTATACTGGTTCTGCTGTTAACCCACAGGGCCTGTGCATTGTATACATTGTGGTCTAACTGTTGGTCTTATCAGCAGGACCATGCAGGTAGACCAGAACTGACCAGCACTAATCAGCTTTAGACCAGCTCTAACCAGCATGAACCAACGAGGTCTGTTTTCTTCCATCATCATTATCACACCCTCCTAATGTAACTGCAATGTTTCTTCAAGAAGCCGTAGGAGCGGTCAGCATTATGTGGTGTCGGAATAGTGGGAGTTTTCAATTACATAAACAGCGAAGCGTGTAAACATCGTGGAGGCTTTGGTGAGTGATGCTGACACATAGTCAGTGGGCGGACTGTATTTCAGGCCAGAGCGCTCTTCAGCTCCCGCACAAGAATAATTCTCCCCTAAAGAGGCCATTATCGAACTCTGTGGATCGCCCACGTCGGCCAACAGCACCTGAGCCATGCTAGGTGCTTCCGCTTGGGCTTAAGCTCACTTACAGCACTCGTACCTGAACTCGGGGCGGATCCCACCCACGGCCCACGGCCTCCAGGCCCTGTGAAGTGCTGTTAGAATAGAAGTTCTGCCCGCTCTCCTCAGCAGTAAACACCACGCTTCTCCTGCTGAACACCCACACGCATTGCAGTCACCCAGGCGGAACCCTACAGGGAATCCAATCTCTTATAACTCCATGAGATGGTGTTCTGCTTGAGATGCCCAAGCTTGCATAACCACAGCTAACTCTTAGTGTATACACGGGGATGCTTTTAGCCTATTTTGGGTGAAAGTTTTACTGATGCTCCTCTCTCACAAGCTTGGCACACAACTCCTGTCTCTCTTGGTGGAAATAAATATTTGAGGAAGTTAAATATTTTTACCTGGGATGCTACAAACCTCCCTGGCAGCCTTTATATCTCAACCACACACAGGGCTACATTCCAATAAATAAACCTTCATTTCCCTACAGAGCCTTTAATTGGAGTGTAAAATGTATTGCAGCATCCATCTACTGGCTCGTACTCCCATGGACGTGCTAGAGGTATGGTCATGCAGTTCTGCCATGCGTGGAGCCTGGTGGGAGTGATGGACTCTTAATAGGAGATTTTAAACTGTAAATAAGTTCTTGTTTACTGCAAAAAAATAAAATAGCCAATAAAATAACTCAAATCTTATTGATATATCTCATATTTCTCATTTTAATATTGTTTTAGACAGTAATAAAGTCAACGTAATATATCTGATTAATGTGGAAATTACACATATGAACCACGTAAACAGCGTATTCTTTTTTTCAGTGGCCCGATTGTGTAGCTTAAGCCTTTGCTGTGCCTCCGACATACGAAAACAAGGCGCAAAAATGCCAAAAATTCACAACAAGGAAATTCCTTTGAACAATGCAAACAAAACCTGTAGGTCATTAGAGAGAGCGCTATACCATCTGTGGGGCTAAGAATGGATCACTTGGAAAAGGGGGCAGACACTGAGTCACTGCTTTCCAGTAAGAGTGTGAGTCAGTCCCCCCGACCCCCATTTGGGCCTTTGACCTTCACACATAGAGCCTCTGTGTAGGATTCAATAGCCCTGAGCCCCTGCTAAACGCTTACAACTCAGCCAGACCCCAGCCTGCTGGCGAACAGATCGGACTCACTATGCACTATTTGTTCCGGACAATTAAATCAAAGACTCTTGGCCAGTTACGCAACACCCTATAGCAGGCTTCTGTTTGTACTGAAGTAACGGTTTCCTGCTAACACTGGTTCTGTGGTGTGGTCATCTGGAGTGAAGTTGATGCTATTTCGGTCAATCACTCAAAAGACACATTTCCAATAAGGAGTTTTGAAGTTACAAAGACATTTCAAAGGAACATGACTCACCGTGTGGTGACTTCATCTTAGGTCATATGCCTAAAACAGTCATTTCTTAATGATGAAGAATAGGGGAAAGGGACTCTTTATAAACATTAGCAACAGAATATTATTATTGAGTTCATTAAAAAACCTTTTTTACAGACTTCACTCTGTAGGCTATGCACTATAAAGCACAACAAGTGCACTAACTATACACAGTGTTAATATATTACGAAACTTTACTTTTTTTAGTATACTGCTTCAGTTATTTAGGTAAATCTAGGTATATCAATAATATCCAGTAATATAACATCAATTCATTTAGGTCCGTCCTACAGACTGAAGAGTCTTTTGCTAAAAAGTCTTCCCAGCAATCCTAGCAGTTTTGTTTCCTGTTAATTAACTATTATTTAAAAAACATTATACCTCTTCTCCTAAATTCTGATGAAATAAGCACACCCACCACCTCACAATAACTGAGCTCTGTATTAGCGGACCACACTTCAAAGCTTCAACTAAATATGTTCGCTATAATGTTGCTCACATGGGACATCTAATGTACTGATGGAGTAAGAACCTGATTCTGTTCTAAACTGAGGCTGATTAATTTATTTTCCAGTACTAGAAGGCAGTTCTAAAACTAATGAGCTACCTAATAGGCTCAAAGATTGCAAACATGCTAAACTACTCCATAATTAATACACCAAACTTGAATTAAAGCACTTACAATATGATTCACTGTAAAAGAACTAAATAAAAGTCTAAGGAACGTCACTAAAATGGCTTACAGGAGTTTTAGTCAGATATAGCATCAGACCCAGGCTGAAGCTCGATGCCTCCAAACTCTCTAAATAGTGTGATATGTAATGCATGCGTGTATATGTATAAGTATGGATGTAGCTGAATCTCAGATGACCGCTTTTAGCTATGCTATGCACTGTTGGGCTGCAGGAGGCATTGTTTAAATTCCCACATCGTGCACTATGTGGGGAGCAGGCACGTGTTGGAGATTCAGCCCCAGTGTGGAACTGGGGAGTGGTGCTGGATTGGTCACTCATGGTGGCTATCTGATGATAAAAGGTTTCTGCACTAAACAGTGCTATAACCATATGTGCTTAAAACGTTTGTGAAATGTCCACAATATACTATGATGGGTGATCAAACGTTCTTCTCCTTATTCAGTCTTTGGCTGTGATACCATACTCTACAGGAACTACATTTCTTGGCAGAATACTTGTTTATGTTGATTATTATTAATAACAAATTATTTTCTGATATATATTATATATATGATTATATTCTCAGATATTTTATAAGTCACTCCAGGTAATGCATTACTGTGATTTTTTGAGATGAGGGTTTACTTCATATTGAACCTAAGAACTCCCTTCTCTGTAATAAATTAGCAGTAATTACTTTAGTTTAGATGCATTTTACACGTTTCTGTTTGATAGTGGTGGTGGTTTGTGTTCAGGTTTTGCAGCATCAGTTGTGCATTTCCAGTTTCAGTATAGCATTATCGGGTTCCTGTAGATTTATGCTTGAGCTTTCTCTGTCATTTTGCAGTTAAAACCTTATTGATGAAAAAGTAGGCTTTTTAAATCTGTGATTAGTGGGTGGTAATGTTTGCTGCCAGACATTTGACCCTGTTCTTCTGTTAGTGTGACCTCAGCAGTTTGTTGCTGGGTGTTTTTTGGCTGTAACAGTAATTCTCTTACTATTAGCCTAGCACTTAGTGGGCTGTGCCGGGGTCTCAGCGCAGGTGCTGGAAGCTGATCATGATGCAAACAGGATGGATTGAAAGAGCTTTTCCTCTCACTATACACACACACGGGAGCCTCCAGAACGGTTTCGTTCTGACTGCTGACCTCAGTCCTGCGCTAATGTTTACTGCCTATTTCTGTGGTAGACATAGTTACTGTAAAACCAATCCATTTTCTTTCAGCAGACAGATCTCTGTATTGTGAAGGCGGGAGAGAGAGCAAGAAAGAGAGACAGAGAGAGAGGGAGAGAGAGCTCAGGGGAAAGGGAGTGGACAGCAGTACAAGGCCTCAGACACACACACACTCATGCAGTGTGGGAACAGTACGTACAGCTGGCTGGGAAAAACAACAGGGGGGGAGGACTTTCAGGAAGAGAGGGAAACTGAAGGAGAACACCCTCCTCTCTGTCTCTCTCTCACTGTCTCTCTCCTATTCTAGAAATTTCAACAACAGTAAAAAGCAAAACAAAAAAAAAAAACAACGAAGGACTACAACAACAGTCACAGCACGTCACAAGAAAACCTGCGTCAGACCGCTTCTCAGTAAACACTTAGGCGGGCTGTGTCTCCAAAGCACAATTTCTATACCGCCGCTGTCAAAACTTGTATCTCCACAATGGTAACTTTTCAGAAGAGCTCAGTGGCTTAGTGTACATCCGCAGAACCAGACTTTCCCCTCCAAGTCATGTGGACTATTTCTTTTGTTTTATTCTTCATGAGTTTGCACACAATGTAAAAGGCAACATGCCATTTTATGGGGATACAAGAGTTATCTCAAAAATTCACACTCAGAACCAGTTGATACTTGAGAGAATGATGGACACTATTGTCCCACAATGCAATGGTAAATGGAAAGAGAGTTGCTTTTGACGTCACGGAAAAAAATGTGTGAATTAAACTGTCACAACAGCCTGTATAAATAAATGTATTCTAGTAAATAAAGCATTTATTGGTTTGTGAATAATGCAATAAGCCACAGCCTTCAGAATCCAGCTTGTCATGGTGTAAGCCTCATCATTTCCTGTTAGTTAAAAAACAATGCAGTATGCTAATCTTTCATGTACTAGCCTGCTAAAGATTACTACATAGTATATGCTGTGTAGTTTAATTGAGGCACAGCCAAGGATTTGTTCCACCATCAACTACATGATCAAAACCTTCACTGTGCCTCAATCGTTTATCTCCTAAATGATGACTTTAAATAAAAAGTAAAAACAATGTATCAATTTTTTTCAAATTGTTTTAGACAAATTTTGTGGGTAAGTTCATGATGGTTAGATATTATAAGGGCTAGCTAGAGGTTTTAAATTATACAAAAGAGGTAAAAATGCCAAAAATAGTCAAGTTTGTTTTACAAATGTGATCATATATGTTTTAATATGTGATATAGAGGTCGGTTATAAGGCAAACATATATTATGTGATTGTGTTCTTGAAGTCCTCTTACACGTGCAGAGTGTAATTATTTGTTTCACCAATGTCCCATGTACAAAGGCAACTTCAGAAAAGAAAAAACAAGTGGACTAGCTAGAATAATATAATACAATTATTTTAGATGGACAAAAACTGACCAAACCCTTTTGGCATTAGATGAATTTATTTCTGTGTATGAAGCCTGAAATGCGACTGTGGTTAGATGACTTTTGTCATTCAGCACAACTACTAAACTGTGTGAGACAGGGATGATCTTGCTTTAATAGCACTGGCAAGGATAAACACTGCTGCTTTCCTGTTAGCTGTGGGTCTGTTAGCACCCTCAGCATCTCATTTAGGAGTTTCCTGTAGCTCTCATCAACAAGTAAAAGCCGTTTTGAGATTTATTCTGGTCTCTTGTTCGGTCATACTCTCTTTTTCTCCTCTTTACTTCTTAAGACGTCTCCTTCTGTCCCTTCTTTAGCCTTGTAGCTAAAGAAGCAAACATGTCTCGACAGCCCAACTACTTTTTGGTATAAGCTTTATACTGTGTAAAGTGTTTTGTAGCTATGTTCACTCTTTGATGTGCTTGAGAAGTTTGAAGTGAAACCACTCGTAGCTATTACCAGTCTCTTCTGCTATCCCAGCAGTACTTTTAATCACTTACAGGCAAAACAGCCTGCTCTGCCTTACGAGGGCCTCTGTGGCACAGTTTCAGAAGCTGTGGGAAAGCCCACCGCAGAGGGAGAATGCCAGCCAACTTTCTGGAAAAACAAACAACCTCCAGAGATGGCCTGAGAGGCCATGGGCGAGCGAGAGTCAGCTGACCTCACCCTCTCTCTTCCTCTGTGCTTGCTCAGCCTTAGCGGAGGATGTGGATGGCCTTAATTCACTGTAATGCCAGAGGCCTTGTTTTGGTGCCACAGGCTGCTTCAGCATGCATAGCGTCTACTTCAGGAGGCCTGGGTGGGTGCTAACGTGTGTGCGTGTGCCTCTGCATGTTTTTGAACAAGCTTGCTGAAGGGACAGAAGTGGAAATGCAGCTGGAGTGGTAAACACAGCTGGGCCAGAAGGACTATTGTCTCAGGCACTTGGGTCAGCATCCAGGAGACAAAAAAGGAAAGGCCAGGGCGGAGGGCGCACACATGGGCAACTGTTTGTTCTGGTCAGGTTAGACTGGTGTATAGTGCTTGGGTAGCTACTCTAACAAATGATACATCGCAGATTACTACAGATCTGGAACAACTGGAAAGTGCAATTCAGCACCTGTTTAGAACAAATAGCCTTTCTATTGTGGTCAGTCTTGTTCCTGCGGGGGAACAGTAAATATGTACTAAGCTAACCCTTTGAAAAGTCCCTAAATGGCCAATAACTGACCAGTTTATTACACCATAGTTCTCTCCTCTCCAAGTAAACTGGACGATCCTAATCTTGGGTAGCCCTTACACAGCCATTTTACTGACCAATCACAAGGCTAACAGTTTCTGAAGCAGAGAAACCTCGAGAGCTAAAGCTAATCTAGCATAACCAAAAGCTAGCAAACTAGACCACCTGTCTGTGACTGCCTTTTGCCCATTCATTCCTATATCTGTACACCCACATTGTTCCCTTTTCTGTTCATTCTTTTATCCATTCGCCAACATTGTTTCTTCATCAGCTCCTTCATTCATGCATTGCTTCATCCAGCGTCTCTTTGATTGTCTGTTCCTTCCATCGTTGGTATGTCCATTCATCCGTTGCAGATCTGTTTATGCATTTCTTAGTGCTGCCTGTTTGTTAATGAGCGTTTTGGTACATTTAGTGTCACATAAAATCAAGCTGCTCAATCAAGCTGCTCATTAGCCACACCCACAAAGTTCCCACATAGGTCTGATCAGTGGTTTTTAAGTCATTTTTTTTCATATTTATATATTATACAAGGTTTGCTAGATGTTTAATATAACACTCATTTGACCCGCAAGTCACCATTAGATCATAAGAGTCAAGCCTTAATGGGAATTTCACTGATTACATGAAATCAGTAATTGAAAATGGTGTGATGTAAAATTCTAAGTGTATATATTGTTCACGGTGGTAATGATAGGAACCAGATGTCTGTAGAGTTAATACAGTCATTGTTTAATAATGAATTAGGAATTAAGTAGTTGGGAGGTATCAATGTTCCCATCATTAACAGGTTCACTAGTAGTTTTAGATAATAAATAAAATGTCTGCATGTGTGTTTTAGATATAGCAACCCCTGAATCTGAATTATGCAGAAATAAAAAAAAAATATCAGGGATAAAAAAACAAACTTGAAATTAATAAAACAGCATGATTATTGTTACAGTAAGTAATCAAGTGAGCACCTTATGCATTACATTTTATCCTTTTATATGAAGTATATTCATTCATTCATTCATTCTTTCTTTCTTTCTTTCTTTCTTTCTTTCATCTTTCAAGCCGCTTATCCTTCTGGGTCAGGGTTTGAGCTGGAGCTTATCCAAGCACTCATTGGGCAAAATGCCGGAAACACCCTGGACAGGCAAAAATTATATTCAAAACACTAATACATAATTAAATGATAACTAAAATACTGTAGGTCTTTAAATTAAATGAAGTATTTAATCTTGAAGAGTCAAAGGCATTAGTTTTTCTCATTGACCTTTAAAAGCAAACAGGAAAAAGTCTGAAGTACAAAAAAAGTGAACATGTAAATGCAGAATGTAAACTTAATGTAATTCATAATGTAATTCTATAGGACATTTGACAGAGAAATACGGTTTGATTGTAAGCCTATAATCTGCACTTTCCACATATTTTCTCTGACATAATTCATATCCAATTATAACACACTTCTCTTTCTGTATGGTGTATGGAGCATGGTGAAGAGAAATACCTAAATGTTAGGTTGAATGGAGAATTGAGGAGGAGTTAATCTGTTTAGGTCGAGGGGAAAGGGAGGCTGGGACGAGCTGTGCCCAGGTGTCCATTATCATGACTTTTCATTTATTTCTCATTTACTCCTCATCCCCTCCCTTCCACTTTTTCCTTCCTGCTGTGAGTCTGGGACCTGATCTCAGGAAAACCTAAGGCGTCAATCAGCAAGTGACCCCGTTTCTAAGGGGCGGGATCCACTCTCTCACTCTCTCTCTCTTTCTCCCTCCCTCTTTCTCACTGAGACAGATAAGGATAAAGAGCCGGGATCATCCCCTGTAGAATGTTCCAGAAAAGCAGCTCTATTGTGTGTGTGTCACTGTCTAAATCCAGCACGGAGCCGAATGGCGTGCAGATAACTCATGCTTTCCTCTTTCTGCTTGATTTGATAATTTGATATTTGATATGCAAAGAAACATATTCTCTCATCAAATTACAGAGCGTTACATCATCTCCCAAAAACATTATCAACAAGGAAAAACTTTCTTTGGAAAAAAGGCACGGCCCATATCCTGGAAAACGTTTCTCAATACTGTCATTGGTTTCTTTATTTTGATAAAGATTTTAGTGCCAAGTGTAATCAGTGTTAAAGACTCAACATGAACTACTTGTTCCCCAGTGGCAAAATTAAATAGGGAAAAACTGACCGTTTTGCGTCGTTTTTTATGACATCACAAAAACCTACATACTGCCACATTCCCAGTTTACCTCTGTTTATTTATGCTTTTGAATTCACTGTTTTGTGATGTCACAAAAATCATCCCCATATGTGGAAAATTATAATGATGATGGTATTATTATTATTAGTATTATTATTACATTATTACGTATTAATGATGGTCATATGGAAGTAAATTAGGACTCACTCATCTTCAAAACCACTTTATCCTTCTGGGTCGCAGGAGGTGCTAGAGCCTATCCCAGCATTCATTGGGAAGAAGGCAGGAAACGCCTTGGGCAGGTCACCAAAGCATTGCAGGGCAGACATACACATTCACTCACTCACACCTAGGGGGGCAACTTAGCATCACCAATTCTCCTGGCTGCATGTAGTAGGACTGTAGTAGGAAACCCATGCAGACACAGGGAGAACATGCAAATTCCACACTATGTTTAATAACATCACTTTCTAAAAAAAATGGTGCGCCTACAGTTTATTAATTTCATGTCTTTTTTTAGGAACGGCCTCTCAATACAGGAGCCGTTTTTGAGCAACCCCTCAGAGCTAAAGCACCGGGATTATACTTTATAATCCTCCACTGGCTTGTGTCTCAGTGGAGAAGCACCTAGTAGACGTGAATACAAGCAGACAGAATTGGGCCTTGGGGGGGTTAGGGGTGGCTTTCATTAATCTTTTCCAATCTGGAGCCGTGAGCACTATCACCCAATCTTTAGCCCCCAGTTCCCCGCTACTGACGTTTTATACACACAAACAACAAATAAGCACATTCTGCTGTGCTAATGGCTCATCTGTGGAGGATTTTTAGTCATCGTGCTTAATCCAGGCTCTTTGACCTGGCAAAATAATAGACCAATGTGCTGTGATGGATGACTCAAGCCTCTAATAGATTCCAAAGGCAGCCCACTGAAATTACCACACAGTACAGTAGCATATAGTGTTCCCTTCCGAGGTAAGTAACGCTCGCCTTTTCATTAGGCAGCAGTTCAGAACTGTTCAGTACAAGAATATATACAGTATTGGTGGGGTGCCAACTTGAAGGAAGGTCATAAAGGCTGTTAGTAAAGTGTTGTGGCACCAGGAGCCATCAGAACATCTACAAGTATCTGTTATCTAACATGTCCACCAAAGCTGTAGAATATGATTTACATCACTTTCATTGCCATCAAACCATTCAATGACCCTTTGTGTCCTGTGGAACTAGAACAGACTGTGCTGTCTACATAGGATAAAAGGTAATCATTCAGAATAACTTCTGAGTGATTTACAGTGACTGACTTTTCCCTCTTAGGCTACAAGTGGACCCAAAACATCCCATTAAAATGTCCCCATAGCATCACAGAGCCACCTCTTACTGTAGGACTCAAGCATATACTGTTCTTTTCGTGTACATCACACATGCACTCGTCCATTAGACGCCTTATTTCACCATATCTCTGTAAACCAGTGCCTGGGGGTTTGCACCTCTAGGCTCTCAAATGTCAGTTCATCTTTATAACGAGGCATTTATGCACTGCAAGCTTACTATAATATAGATGTCTACAGAAATCAGCAGCCACACATCCAAAGTTCAGTCTTAAAAGTTGGTTATATTGATCGGTTCTCACCATCCCAGTCATCCCAAAGACATTCAGTGATGTTGAGGCCATGTCTACAACACAGGTGTACATGTTGTTTACTATCCAAAACCACCAGTGAACTCAGTCAATACGTCATGGCGATTATGGAAATATTTTGCCTCACAATCCACTGCATGTACCCCTCTGTCATGATATGTTTAAATAAACGGATTAGTAAGACATTTTAAGCCAAAAAATTATTATAAAACTACTGTAAATCAATCAAAAAGCATATTCATTATTACCATTATTTGTAATAACTTTAAAATAACATGTATAACTTTTTGTTAGGAAGCTTTTAGAGGTGGATGCCTGGTTCCCATCACCACCACTGTGAACAACTGTGACTCAGTAAATTCCTCTAGAATAAAGCATTTCACAACAAACCACTCACTGTTAGAATGGCTTTGTTTATATCCTAGCTAATTAATTATAAAGGGAAAAACACAACTGTTTAAGTGTCTTTAAGAACTGTGTATCTGATGGGGACAATGTTGGTGTTCTACCAGGTGTTCCAAGTCAAGTCAAGTTTATTTATATAGCGCCTTTTACAGTTTGTCAGTTTGTAGAGTTTGTCAGAAAGCAGCTTTACAGAGAATTGGGGTCCAAGCCCCCCAATGAGCAAACCAAGGACAACAGTAAAAAGACTCCCTTAGAGCGGAGGAAGAAACCTCAAGAGGAATCAAGACTCAAAAGATTCTCCTCAGGTCAACACCAAACAGAACGACAAGCACATAAAAGGATCAGAATTTACAAATATATGGAATTATATTCCAGGTGGTTGTTAGGATACGCCACCTTTTGAAGTTTTAAAACTTCTGTTGTGTTCCTGAATCATTCTTCTTCTACGCAAGTGGATTATCTTATATCTAATCTTATTACAAACATCTCCTGAAATAATTCATCTTGTGCTTTAAACTAGGGTGGTCTCTGAAATGGTCCTTGTTTGGAATTTTACCTTCATGTATTTTACAAAAACAAGAAAGAGACAGCAGAAAGTGACAGCAAATCCGGCATAATTTACAGACTTATGCTTAATCTCTTGAGTGGCTCTGCTCCACTCAACACTTTCCCTAGTTCATAGTTACTTATGACTGCAGTGCAGTACTTTAGCGACTGAAGGCTTCAGTCATAGGGGGTTTCTGAGGGACACCAGCTGCTTCCCCCCACCACCACCCAGTCTGATGGGGAAGGAGATCAGATGTCAAAGGAATTCCTCGCTGCGCATATGCCTCAGAAAACCAGTTCAGGCCTCTTTCTGGCAGTGAGGCTTGTGGTGAGCTGTAGTTGATGTAAAGCATGCTGTTTAAAGCTCGATCAGTGCTGTGTAGAAGATGTTTGAGGGCAAAAACAAAATATGAAGAACTAACTCTGTGCAACAAAAATCTCTGTATATAAATGTGAAAGGAAGCTGGGGTTCTTATTCTCTCCTCTTGGATTGTTGCATAACCCCAGATTGATTCCAGAGACTGTGCTGCCCACGAACATTTCTTGCAGGGGGCTTGCTTGCATATGGAAAATAGAAGCAGTCTCTGGACGCTCCGGATGCGGATCTGCTCCCATCCTTACGTAACCAAGCCAGAGCTATAGCCCACACTGAAATCTGTGAATAAAGAGCACACTCATGCAGCTCGGTTTCATCTGGCCAGGGCTGCATCTTTCCATCCAATGCACATTGGAACAATTAGGAACTCGGGGAGAGATGACACTGATTCATCAGAAAACAGTGAAGCGCTCCATCTGGGAAGACAGCACATCATGGAAGAAGAGCGTGAAAGAAAAAAGACTGGAACAACCTCCTGACATTTAACATGAAGTATTGGAGATTTAAATGGCTCCAGTGATGTTATGCGCCTTGAATAAAATGGAACCTTTAGAACAAGACAAGTTCTCATGCCTCTTTATAGAGATGTTTGCATAGGGCTGGTGTACAGTTCCTCTGAGGATTGCAGTCAATCCCTGCCAACTCAACTCAGTACTGATCATCCTACTGCTGCCACCTCCCGCTGCTAGCAGACATGTAAAGCCTGGTCTGCTAACTGAATAACTTAAGAAAGAGTACTAAACCATACAGTGCCCAGACATCCAGAACCACATCTCCATCAAAAATGTTTGCACCTAGAAGGGAGTGTCACACTGCAGTGCTATTGGCAAGGAAGATAAAGGTTACCAGGAACAATAAATGATGATACATTAAGGCTGATCTACACAATATTTATTAAGCTACACATACAGAAGTAGTGTCACTCATTATGGCATCTGGACGCCATGTTTGCTAAAGCAACATCCCAGACATTTCAGCATGGAGTTGTAGAGATTCCTAATGCTGTCCTGTGATAATCCATTCCTGACCACAATGCCTCCACACACAAACTAGTTTGTAGTCTCAACCAGGACAAAAGGCACGACACCATTGCAGTCTTTGGTGATGGTGACATGGTGTTAAGGGTAGTTGTTCTAACGATTCTGTATGCATGTAGCGCTGCGCAATTCAGCCGCCTGACAATAGTACTTGATGGCTCATGAAGACCAGTACTGCTTCCTGAATGTCCACAATCATCGCTGTTGGGTCATTCAGGTACAGTGATATATCATTTGCATATCTCATGATGTCAAAACTACCCACCAAGTTTAATTTCTTGATTCTTTCTAGATGTAACTATTGTTTTGACGATGAGTGGCTTTTACATAAGGTATGCAAACGGTAAATTTGTCCCAAAGGAGTTACTGTCATTATGTTCTCCCTCAAAGTTTGAGTTTAAAAAATGATTGCAATACGGAAAATGGGACTCCTAAACACCACCTGGAAGACCTGGTAGACCACTAAAACCGTCCTTATTAGATGAACAGCACTTCTGTCTTTGTGAAAAGAAGAGAACCTTAACATCACTGAATATCTTTGGGGTTGTTTGAATGAACAGAAGCAGAAAATGTTTAACCAGCTTCTAAGACTGAACTTTGGAGGCCTGACTGCTTCAGCTTCAGCCATCATTAATCTGGCTTTCATTGCCCACCTCCTTTAATGATCTAAATGGGAATAGGACCCTCAGCATGAATGACGAGAGAATTGAATATGCTACCGGGGCACTTCTTTTTCATCCTCTCATGCTGGACTGATTTGACTCACCCCTACAATGACTCACTATCACCTGCTGAGGTACAAAGTAGCATTACAAGACAGGATAGGCCAGGGCTAGCTAATTAGCATGCTAATTTTCAGTAGATTTCTCTGCAGCACATTAAATAGACCTCTTTAACACAGCATCAAAACTGTTACTGCTTCACATTCTGATGACAGTTTTGATACATATGGCTTAAGAGGACTGATGACTGGCCTACTACTTACGAGTTCGGATATGATTAGCTTAGTCTTTGGATATTTAAAAATGTATTAAACATATATTTTAAACACACTTTCATGTGATGGTAATTTTCTTTTTGCCAACGTGTTTTGTGTCTGGTGTTTTTCAGATCACTGTTAGTTTTTTGCATTCAAAATGTCATTGTACACTTGATCTCAACTCCACAAACTAGCTGACAACATATAAGACCAAACGCCTCATACAAAAGTTCCCACCTCTGTGTTTTAGTGCAGTCTGATTGGAACTTTTCCAAAAGGTTTTCTTCTCACAAAGCTTTAAAAGTTCTAAAATGCTAAATGCTAAAAGTATGAGAATTAAAAACCACCCAAGTGTGGCCCATGCACAGACTTGTGTATTTGTTCAGATATGAAAACCCATATTTACACAAGACACTTAAAATTATTCATCATATGAGTTTGGCAAACTCTCCTCACATCATCTGAGAGAGATAATCACTGGATTTTACAGTAAACTAACCGTAAACAGTGAGACTAGCACACCGTGGTCTATATTATTAGAAGCATGCCTGAGCCTGTGTACCTCCTGAACAATAACAGACATTCAGCATAAAGTTAATCAGTCAAAGGGCCCTGCAAACATCCTCCAGCCTGACCTTGCACTGCTCTTTCCCTTCCACAGCTCGCTTGGCCTCGTGGTGCACGGATGAAAAACAGGTTTGAAAAACAGTCAACAAACATGTTTTTCTTGCGCTCGCAGCCGCCTGCTGTAGGCTACTGTTATTCAGTGTGCGGCAGTCGCCCTCAGATCAGATCTTTTTTCGCAGCCATTGTAAACCGCACCATGCTCCTGTAAACAGATGTTTCTTTTGTGCGTATAGAGCACAGCAGAGGTGCTGGAGTCTGTATTGCGGCCTTCATTCATTGTCTGCAAACAAAACAACGCCTCTCTGTTTTCAGTGAATGCGATCGGATCCAAAAGCGAGTCAGTACAGGGTGTAGCTTTAAGTGATAACACCTGCATCCTGTATGCCAATGAATGGCTGGATAACGCCTTAAAATCGAGGCCAGAAATGTAGAAACATGACAGAGTTTAAAGGTGTTTGACTTTTGGAGCCTTTGAACACAATGGAACAATCTTAACTTAAAAGGCACCTATCATGGAAAACTGTGTTCTCCATTATAAGGAAATACTACAGTCTGATGTAGTATGTAAACACTATTGAAGTCGGCTGTATGGAATCTTTCAGCATGGAATCCTTTTTGAATGAGACACAAAGCAGGGCACTCCCAGGTATGTAAATGATGTAAGTGATATGTAAATGTTTTTGAACATTTGTGTATCAGGAGTGCCTACCAACAAATAGGTTTTGCCCCTCTTCCTACATCAGATGGGGCCTAGTCAGAATAACACTGGCCCCATGTGTTTGTCTCTGCCCACCACTTCAGAGCTATCTCCAGGAAGGGGCTCCACTTACATGAACTGACGTGAGCTACCTAATGCTAACAGTGGTAATACTGTATATTAATGGAGTTGTAGAAAATTCTTGCTGTTTTGCTATAGCTAATGCTAACAGAGATAATACGGTATATTGATGAGGATGTAATGTCCTAGAATATTCTTGCTGTTTTGTACTACCTAATACTAACAGAGATATAAGGTTCTAGAAATTTCTTGTCATCAAGTCAAGTGGCTTTTATTGTAATTACAGCTCTGTACAAGTACATGAGAACGTGAAATGTAATTTCGTTTTTTTCCAGAACAAGGGTGCCACATGGAACAAAAAAGCAATACAGTACAGGACAGACTGCAGAAAGTGCAACATGCAAGACAATAAATACAATAAATAAGACTCAATTCTGGGCAAAGGTATAAGTGTAAGGTGCATAGATATTTAACAGGTAGGTATTGGTAATAAGGTGCATAGAAATTTAACATGCTGTGACGTATATGCAGACAGCATACATCGCACATGAAACACAACACTGAGGTAGTAAAGTGTAGAATGCATAAATAAGATAAATAGGATGCAGACAGATTTAGAATGCAATGAGTTGTGGGGGGCTTTAGTTTAGTCAGTGTTATAAACTAGCTAATGCTAACAGCTGAGGAAAAATATTCAAGGAGATGTAATGTTCAAGACTTATTGCAGGATCCACAATGACAGTGAGATGAACTTTGTTATGACAGCAGTACTTTAGCTAACACTGGATATAGAATAAATAAGAGATGAAGGGGTGTCATGGGCATGAACAAATGCATGTTTTCATCATTTGCCAGCGTTACAACAGCTCAAGAGAGAGAACAACACATCACAGTGTTCAGTGCATTAGAACAATATGGTATAACAGAAAGGTCAATGCTTATAAAATACATCAGAAACTTTATTTGATCAAGGGGTGAATAAGTGTTGGGACACGCCCCATGGAAGAGGGGGCGGGTCAGCATTGGCTTATTGCCTTTTAAAGGAACAGACACTCATACCAGTCAATCTGAACAGAGCTTAATAAACAGAATGAGAAAGGAACAGTGCTGCTTCGTTCTTTTGACAGACATTTCATCAAGACCCCAGCAAACTGTGGGGGGTAGAATATCTCACCTTTAATGACAGAACTACATGTTTTGTCTTTTATTTCAAGTAAAGATTTTTTTTTTAGATTTTTTTTAAAGGAATTCAATAAAAAAGGCCAAAGTGATTTATGACTGGACTTGGCACATACTGTATGACCATATGTGTCGTGAGTAGATCTGAAGAGAAAAATAAAGAAGAAGAAAAAAAGAAAAATAGAATGTTCCCTAAGGGTCCTTTAAGAGACCCTTAATAAATGAACTGCAGTAAACAGCTGAACTTCACTACTGAGTGAGTACTGTACAAACGTCACTTATGTGGTGTCAAGTGCAGGATGCTGCTTTCAAACCCAAGCTACCGAGACATAACAGGTCTCCAAGTAATGGGCACTAGAGATACAATACAATAGCTGTTGATGTTTGAGCTATGAAGCCGCTGGGCATGTGGGGCAGCTGGAAAGATGATCTGTCCTGTTTAATGGATTAACTAGAATTAGCTGAAAACAACAAGCCACATATGGCACTGCTGATACTTATCAGCTTTTATATCAGGGCAGCCGATGATTATCAGATTTTAGTTAGGCATGTGATAAAGTCAGTGTAGGCTGTTCTTTATGCGTTGCTTTGCTTCACAGAAGCTGTTGGAAGGCCTGTGTGGCAGCCAGTCAGACAGTGTTAAGGAAAGCCATGCATTGTCATGACTGCCATCTGGAGGAGTGTTTTACTACTACAAGCACAGAGCTGAATTGCAGGCAATGGGACCATCCAGTGGCTCCTATGAGAACTGCATGAAACCAGTTGAACTGATGGTTACCACATGGAGTAACAGGTCTTTTAGGCTGAGCAGGCAAACATTGATTTACAGGGTATCTTCATGGTGGTTACAGATCCACACAGATCTTTTCAAGCACTAGAACACAGAAATTAAAAACCATGTAAACATGAATAAATGTATGTAAAGTATGTGTAAAAAGTAAAATATGTGACATATGTAATATACAAATTCTATGGACTGCAATGGAAATATAATTGCAGTATCCCTGACTAGGTTTAATATGTTACAGTCTTTCTCAGTCGATTTGGTTCATTTCTCAGATCGGAATGGAAATTCTCAAAACTGTTCATTCAATCTCCACATCTCCTTGGCGCTTGTGCACTTGAGCATCATACTAGCATTTCTCATTGTGTTTGACATTTTGCAAATGCTTTTGTGCATTCATGCAAATGGACGTGTACTACTGTCTGCTGTTTTTGCATTATCAAATGCTGAAGTCATGTTTAGCAAAATGTGTTCTACTGATTGTCTGCTGAATTGTCTTACCCTCCAAAACATTTAGGCTTTAGGTCATTGCCTAGATTATTACATGCCAAAATGCTGAACATGTTGGCATAATCTCATAATCTCATAATTTGTAATTTCCTTGAAACATTTTTGGTAAATTTTGGTACTTTATCCTTAATTGATTATCCTTAATTGTCCTCAGGTGAATCCTGGCTTTCAGTGTAGGGGAATTTGTGAAAGTTTAGATCACCCAGTGGTCAAATAGCTCTCAACCATAGGTCAGAGGTGCATCTCATGAACCTTCAATTGACATATATATATAGACACAAAACATTGTAGTGTCACACAGTCTCACAATGGAAAGACAGGGTAAACAACCAAGAAGAGGGGTAAGGCTGCGTGGTGGAAGGCTGAGAGGACATTGACATCAATTTTGAAATGTTATTCATTCATACAGTCATGTGTAACTTTGTGCTCTGTGTAAGTTTGTATTTTGCTAGTTTCCATCAGAATATACAACAGAGTACACTGGTGCACTGACAACATGACTAAGTATTTCGACTGCCTTGTTCATAGGCAATGACACACAAACTAGACATTTTGATGGCACTGACAATTTGATCAACGTAAATATTTGCTATTGAGGCCAAAACAAAGCATTCTGAGTGAGGTATGTGCTTTTCCAGGTTTTTCATTGAGTTTTGCTGTTTACACTAACTGTTTTGAGAAATACACTTGTGATGCCAATGTCAAGCATGATGTGAGAAATGTACCAAATCGACTGAGAAAAACTGTAAAAAGGGGAATTTGTGAAGGTTTAGATCAACCAATGATCAAATAGCTCTTAACCATAGGTCAGAGGTGCATCTCATGAACCTTCAATTGACAAACATATATAGACACAAAACATTGCAGTGTTGCAAAGTCTCACAGTGGAACGACAAGGAAGACGGGTAAGGCTGCGTGGTGGAAGGCTGAGGGGACAAAACAGAGGAAGAGGTAGGGGAGTCCATGGCCATAAGTTTCAGATAAAATAAGGGCAACAATTATGGACCATGTTTTAAATCATGGTCCTACAATGGCTGAAGCTGTTTGCCGGGTGCAGCCGAATACTGGAAGAACAATATTAATTTCAAACAAAATAGAGAGATAGATAGATAAATAGATAGACAGACAGACAGACAGACAGACAGACAGACAGATAGATAGATAGATAGATAGATAGATAGATAGACAGATAGATAGATAGATAGATGAAAAGACGGACAGGCAAACAGATAGACAGTATATCTGACTGTAGCTGATCCCTCGGCGCTGTAAAAGGCTTATGGTTTATAGTAATCAGTTCCAGTAGAGTGGTGCGGTGTAGCATCCAGGGGGCGGGGTTTGGCCTGCGTCATTACGTCTCTGCTGCTCGTGACGCGCAGGTACAGGGATCTGAATCTGAACTGGAGAAGTTGAGAATGCGCGCTGGACTGTGTGAACCTGCAGGCCACTGCTCTGTGAATGAAAGTGTCCTGCTATGAAACATGCTGAACTGGGTCCCGCTCGCGAGGAGCCTCTGGTGGACCGTGCTTTTGCTGCTGTCTTTGATGAGCGGACAGACACACGGAGGTGAGTTACACTGGATTACAGTGAAGAAGAAGATAAGAACGTCACTTACCTGCAGCTGTAGAGGCAGATGAGCTGATTCAGTGGCCGGTGGACAGTGTGTGTGATGCACATATTGTTTTGTACTTCATGCTGGACAGTGCATCATAGATTGACGTCAGACACTAACCGAAGCTCTCTTCATATATAGCAATATAAAACTTTACAGTAGGACCCATTCAGCACCCCAGACTTTCCTCCGGGGCTTTAAAGTGGAATTCCACCAATTTGTCAAAATTTCTGCATGGTCTAATCTTTAATATGTGAACACAATTACAACAAAAATGTTAGAAATGCTGCAGAAACTCATGGAGTCAGAATTGTCCATAGTGATAATGATGGGAACCAGATGTCCTATCACCACCAAAATTGTTTAATGCTTGTGAAACCTCACTCACAGAAAGTTATAATGAAATGGTTGTGAATACGCTGCTCATGTCAGAGATGGTATTTCACAGCAATTCTGGAATGAAACGTTGACCTAAAACATATTTTTAGAAATTTTAATTTATGGTGGCCAGATACAGACACATTAAAGGGGTGTTAAGTATCATCTAAAGAAAACTGTTTGCCACTATTTTACCATGACGTATAAAAATGTACTGGTTGTTATTTAACTTAAACAATATATATTTTTGCGCATTGAGAATCCTGGTTCCAGTCACCACTGTAAAGAAATCCAGTTCAGCAGGTTGCTCTATAATAGATAAACATATACATAAATTGTAAAAATGGTATTATGATGGTATTATGATGGTATTATGCAGACAACTTTAAATAATTCCCCCTAAAGTTCCTTGAGGAATGATAGATGAGGTTATTGAAGAGGAAGAAGTGGTTTGAACTTGTCATTTTGCTGATGCAGAACTTTTTAAAATAAGGTTTCCTCATTTAGTTTGGGCTTCTGGTCCCCAAGTGACCCCAGTGATAAGTGAGAGCCATGTGGTGGTACACCCTACATAACGACACAGGATATTGTGTGGGAGATATTATCAGCACCTTGGTGTACAAAGTCATTACACTCATGTCTGGCTTTGGATTAATCATAATCCGCTCTATCCGTGTTCATGCTGCTGTTTACTCCATTGAAGCCAGACTGAAGACACTACAGGCTTTTACAACAGTGTAAATAGACTGTAGTGTAACATTAAAGGGTCCATAGAAAACATTTATTAGTGAACCAGAGGTTACAGAACCAGCCTTGTGTTTGGAGGGCTGCCAGTTTGATTCCCTGAACCGACAGTACCTACTGAAGTGCCCTTGAGCAAGGCACCAAACCCTGAACTGCTCCCTGGATGCTAAGTATAGGACTGCCCTACTACTGTGCCTACTGCCCCATAGTGTGTGTTCACTGGTGTGTGTGTTTGTGAGTGTTTCACTTCGTGATGGGGTTAAATGCAACTGATTCTAAATTCTAAATTCTAATTCTGTTTTTAATTCTACAAAGAAGGGGTGTCTTTAAATGCATTTACATTCCATGATCTGGTCTTTCCCTCTGTTTCTGTTTTCCCTTCTTTGGTGACCTCATGAATAAATTGATGCGCTTGATTCTGATAGACCCTACGATGGATTAACAGCCTGTCCAGGGTGCCTCCTGCCTTGTGCCCAGTGAGCGCTGGGATAGGCTCCAGCACAAGTGACCCAGAAGGATAAGTGGCTCAGAAGATGAATGAATGGGTGTTCTGATTGGCTGGTTTACAGCAAGACATTGCGAAGATCACACAGAAGCAACATGTTCAAATAGACACAGACAGGAAAATAAAATGACCCTCTGTGTAAATAGGTTTAGTCTTTAAACGATTTAGTTAGCTATGTTAGCTACTTGGAACTGTTTCCAGCTAATGTTACATATATTTGACACTTGCTTTTTCTCTCAACATCAGCACACAGTAAATTAAAGATGTTACTTACTATGAACTCAGTTTAATCTGATGAACTCAGATAATCTGCTTAACCAGTGTCAAATGCTGAGGGAAGCTGCTCCATATTGTCAAAGGTTTGAAAAAACTGGAGTCTGGAGTAAAATGTGCAGAGCAATTAAGGTTGTCCAAGATCTTGTTAATAGATGTTGGAGCTGAAGTCAGCTTCCTGTTTGCCAGCTTGGTTTGTAGATTTTCCATTCCACCTTAAATTGTGCAACAATTACACACTGACCCCCTTACAAACTGTAGCATTTAAGGTGGAACAGAACCTTCAAAGCCTTGTTCAGGGATGAACATCAGCCATCCCCATTGGTGATATCTTTGGAGGAATATGAAAAGTACCAACGATTAATTGACAGTCCCCCAATTTCAGTGCCAGTTTTGTACATTTTTGGGAGCGTAAATAATAATGAGTAATGTTATATAACAGTTTAGGTTTAGTAGCCCTTACACTACTTGTTTACACTGAAGTCTACTGGCTAAGGATAGATGCCGACACTGCTGACTGTCATCCATTGTCTGAAACCAATCTTTGTATGTATTATTAAAAAAATCAACATTACTAATTGAGAATTGTGCAGTATAACAAAACATAACATTGTAATATGCAACTGTATCTGTATTTTCTTACTGAGAACTCGAACAGCTAATGAAATCTCTTTTTATATAATGAATACTGCAGAGTAAACTTCATAGTGTCACAAAATATTTACCTGTGCTTTATAAAATTCACAAAAAAATGTTTTTTGAGAATCTAGACTTTTGAGGGTGAAGTGGAAAACTACCCATGACATAGACTCCCATAGTGTACAGATAGCTCAACAACAGACTAGGGTAGTAGCTTCAAATGACACAGATCAATAACATGTCTGTGTCTCAAGGGATGATATCTAGAACAAGGCAGTGTTTCACTTGAAACCTATTTAGTTATTACTTTCTAAATCATATTGTTCCAGTTTGGCTCTTAGAATGCACTAACAAATATGGCTCTGTGGTGAGAATGCAACACTCATTCAGATGGTTCGTCTTCCAGCTTATCCTTCTTCACTGCCTGATTGGCACCATTGACACACTGCTCTACAAATAATGCTCATCCTGTCGTGCTTTTAACAGGCTCCTAGTGCATTAGCATACATTAATTGAATTCAGATAAAGCATTAGGAGCGGTGTGTGCTGAACCACTTAGTCTGTCTAATGTGCTGGAGGCCATCGTCGGGGTGGAAGGGGAACAGATGCCGGACAGTTGATTAGGCTGACTGGTCAATTCTCATAAAGGAATAAGTATTTAGGAATATGAATAAGAGCATTAAAGGATGAGGTTGCATGTGTGTCATCACTCACACTGTGAAAATGTGGTGATGATTCTGTGTAAACTGCACACATTATTAATCCACTTTAATTGCCTTTGTCACTTGTACCGCTTAGTGCTGACATGAGAAGCAGAGGTGTTTCAAGTCCATGAGAATTTCATGCCATCTAGCACTAGAGAGGAATGTGTGGGATATGCTCAGCAGCCTAATCTTCCATGCTGAAAGGCAGAGGTCATGTGGAGCTATCTTCATCAGTCTATAAGTTGCAAGCTGCAACATTTTTCCATATGTCTGCATAATTAAACCTTTAAGATATAAACAAAGCCATTCAGAGTGGTTTAGTATGAAATGCTTTGTTTTGGAGAGACAGTCAGAAATGTGGTGGTGATGGGCACCAGATGTCTGAAGCGCTCTGTGTGTCTGAAATGCTCCACATAAAGCTTCTTGTATGAAATGCTCATAAATACACTGTCTGGTATTTGAAACATTGTTTTATAAAAGTATTTTTTGCTCTAAAACTTAATATTTAATATACAGGCAAGGCAAAAAGGTACATGAAGGGTGTTATAAGGTTAAAAGAGTACCCAAAGATTCAGATTTAGCTACATATAAAAGCTCAGCATGTGTAGATTATCTGGTGGTTTTGAATAGTGAATACATAGGCTATATTTGTATTGTACACATGGTGACCCCTGGTTACTATCACTACTACTGTAAAGAATCTGAGTCTGTAAGTTTCCCTACAATGAACCACTTCACTACCAATCACTCTTTGTGTCCAACCACTCTTTGTGACTCTCTTTCTCTCTGTTAAGGGGAAATTCCATGCATTTTTCTAAATTTCCATTATTTTGTAGATTAGATGTAAACAGAGTGCCGCATGTAAAATGCGGAATAAAAATCGTTGTATTAATTAGGGATGCACAGAAATGAACATGAACCTTTTGACTGAAGGCTGAATACCAAATAAGTTTTTTTCTCAGTGTTTCATTCATTTTCACCACTGCATAAATTAAATAGGCTAAATGTATTTTAGTCTTGTTTTTATAAAGAAAAAAACAATTACTAAACTGCAGTTATTTATTGAACACTGAATATTTTTACATCCCAGCAGACATACCAACAAAGCACAATATGACTTAAACCCATCCCAGCTGACATGTTTATTGCCTCACTCAATGCTGGGTGCGTTGTTACCGCTGTTGTGTTAAAATGGGGTTTGTGTGTCTTTAAGGAGGATGCAGGCACATGCACCAACAGCAGGAGTGACAGAGAAAAGGCAAGCGGATGAATGAGATAAGTGGAGAGAGACAGAGACAGTAATTGAGGGAACACACGTATGTGCGCACAAAGAATCTGCTGTCTGCCTCACTGTAACGCTTGTTAAAGCTAGTGTCTCTGTTCTGTTCTTCACTCTGTCTGGAGTTTCATTTGGCTGGAATGCTTGAAACTGAAGAAAAGCTGGGAAACATCACCGCGGTGCAGTGTGAATCGCACTGGAAAAATTACATGTTAAAGTGGGTATAACCCTGGAGCTGTTGGCTCTAGCCCCGGAGCTAAGGAGTAAAAGTTCCACTGTGGTACCTGCCTACATCTGGGGGCTAGAAAAAGTTAACAGCGTCATTAGAACCTCATTGTGCGATAAAGTAAACAGCCTTTTTACTAAACACTTTTTGCTTTGATTGTAGTATTATATTTTTACCGTATCACACACGACTGAGATGTCTGCATATTTGTCTTCTGAATTATAGAATACATTCACCAGTGTAATTCTGCACTCACAAACTGACATGAAAATCTTCAACTTCTGTTACAGCCTCTTTCTATGGGGATGGGTTTGTGCAGCTGAAAACCATGGAGTCGTCTGACAAAAACTCCCTGCATGTACGCTTTCGGACCTCTGGCCTAGATGGCCTGCTCTTCCTGGCAGCTGGAGAGGTTGACTTCCTTTGGGTGGCGGTACAGTCTGGACGCATTCAGGTGCATCTCTTTGTATTAGTTAATAAGATAGTGCCCTCTCCCCCCAATCCAGTTCAGCTGCTCTATTTGTAAGTTGTCCCTTCTGAACTTTCTGAAAGCTCAGGTTAAGTATATGTTTTCTGTATATTAAAGCATGTACATAAATGGAACATATATTTGTAGGTTTTGGTGCATGCAAAAAGTCTGCAGTGTTATAAAGCCCAAAGTACACACAGGAGCAAGAAACTCTTGTAACATACAACTAATTGGGAAGTGGGACTCAAAGATTTAGAAGCTCTAACAGAGTATTTCATGCAGAGAGAGAATACAGGTGTACAGTAGGAGAAAAATAAAATCTATTGTAAATCTATTGCAGCAGAGCCCAGTCATTCAAGTTATGAACACTAAAAATTAACATAATGGTCCCTTTTAATGTCAGTTTTGACCGTATGTTTTGACTGTATGATTTGACTTTATGGATGAAGGATAGAGTACTCTACATATATTATGGTAGAGCTGAGTTTGTATAAACATAAAAGCCTGAGATGTAACATGAGATGTATGTTGATGAGATAATTGGATATGCAAAAACAAAAAGCTGTGGTTTTAAACTGACTACTGGCCAAGAATTTTTATAAACTTTCATAGTAGGAGAAAGTATTTTGTATTCTTTAGACACAGTAATGCAATCCAGACTGAGAGGATTGTGACATTGCATATACAGAGATTTTCCCTTGTAGGCCTTCACGAATAAGAAAGATAGCAGTAATTAAGAAAGATAGCAAACAGCGCACACATTTAATTAAAGGAAATGATGTAAACATAGTCCTGCTATAAATCTCTCATTCTTTATGCAGTCTTTATGCAGCCCAGTTTGTTAATTCCTAAAGCTGTGATAAATACTAACCTCCCACAGAAGTAAAGTAAACACACCAGCAGTTATTATCTTCAGGAGGCCTGAGGGTGAAAACAAAAGACGGGTGATTTCTTGCTACCTTCAAACAGAGAGGGCTTCTTATAGACCCACTCCACTGCCGACATCATTTTGAAAGCAAGTCGCCTCATGTTTCCTCTGTGTTGAGGCTGCAGATGGTAGATATTTTACATGTTGACTTCACCATTTGTGATTTGAAGAAACTGATCGTGTTGTTCTTGTAAATAAATGTAGCTTGTTTACATACAGTGTTCCAAAAAGTATATGG
Source organism: Prochilodus magdalenae (assembly GCA_024036415.1). Taxonomy (NCBI): domain Eukaryota; kingdom Metazoa; phylum Chordata; class Actinopteri; order Characiformes; family Prochilodontidae; genus Prochilodus; species Prochilodus magdalenae. Next base: position 2,040,562 of record JAMWET010006814.1, on the reverse strand, counting down.
ACACATTTAACCATTTAACCACTGGTTACATTTGAATAAGTCTCTTTTGGTTATGTCATAAAAAGATTCTTGTTGTTGAAAAAACTAATTTTTGCATGACTTGAAACTGATGCTAGATTCAATGTGGAAAATCCTGACCAGACTTCATAGGCTGCACCCAACACCAGATGGTGGAGCAGTACATGTATATATAATAGTGTTCAGTGCAGGTAGTGAGAATAGCAGTGTTCAGCTAAACAGCTAAAACAGCTGGACAGCTTACAGTATAGATGTACAGTATCTAAAATGCACAGCTCAGATATTAAAGTGTGGGTCTAATTCAAGTGCATACAGTCCTGTGGGCTAGTGGACCCCCTGTGTAGCCCAGTGTGTTGTAGTGGGAGGCCCCCTCATCTATTAAGTGTTTTGTTGTAGACGGGCAGGCTAGCTGTGGGTGTGTTGTGTTAAGCATGGGGTAATTTCATGGAAGCTAGATCAGTGGCGATCTATAGTGTTGTAAGCTTAATTGTTGCCTTTAAAATGCTTGTGTACTGTAAACATATTGGATTGAATTCTACTTTTAAAAAAATAATAAAAAGCACATGTCTTTCATACTGTATATATGATACTGAAACATCATATGGATTTATCTCCACTTGGAATGCTAATGTGCCTAAACTATTGCACGTGTTACGAGATATTGAGGTTTGGTGTGCAACCAGTTACAAAAGTTCAAGAACTGGGTACTCATTAAAGAACATTTGTTTCTGCTTATCGATTCCTACAAACACGTTTTCATTCATACATGAAAACTATGTCTGTAAGGGTGCAGCGATCTGCCAGGACACATTTAACTGTGTTTTTTGAGAAGGTCCACTACAGCATTAGTCAAACATTAAACACTCCCCATGCTCTAAAGTGTGGCTCGACTTTGTGAAAGAAAAGGTAAGGTGAAGTACATGTGGAAGGTTGAGCTGTTGTAAAATGGGTTGCAACTCTAAATATGGTCTGAGGTCCAGGTCTGAAAGCCTATTAACCACAGACCTCTAGCTTCCCCCTGGTTTTAGGAGGAAAGTTAACCAGGGAGAAAACTGAGCAGTATCTCAGTTACAACAGCAGCCTGACCAGACAAAGACCAGACAGTAGAGTATATAGGGAAGATGGCACACTCCTCATAGATGCACATAATTTACAGACAAGACAGTGATGATCTCTCTCACTTGGTCCCTAAGTTGAACCCTGCTCATATTCTTTGGCTTACTTTTTTTGGGACATTGTTCTTCTGTAATGTAGAACAGCCAAGTTCAAGTTTCAAGCTGAAGTTCAGGATAAATGTGACCAAAATAAGAATGATGCCCTGGCCTGAATGTAAAGGAACTCTTAAAATAACTAATCTAAGTTACATTTTTTGACCAGAATGAAACTCCTGCATACAGAGTTTATTTATCTAAGTATTTATTATTTATTGTGCAACATGTGCAGACAACATGTTTGTCCTTTCCTCCTGTGAAATGTGAGAGTACCATTGACCATTATTACTTTAATTTATAATATATATATATCATAAATATGAATTTAATATAGTTTATACCACATTTTGTTCTGTATAGGATTATTTATTCTTTGAGTGGCAGATGGAGCAAACTTTTTTTATAGGAGGGAGGATTGTAGTGGGAGCATTCAGATGTCAGGTGTGGCTGTTTGGTTATTGCCAAAGGTTTGCATGGCTCACAGGTCTGGGCACTCTTGACAGATATTTAGTTCAACCCCCAGGAAGGTCAGAACTGGCTCGGTACTGAGCGTTTGACAAATTACAGAATTCCTTTTTAAAGAAACTTTGGCAACCCCATCAGTGTTTGCACAATGTTGGTGTGATCATAAGCACAGCAGTGTTCAAAGACTAAGAAATGCTAATAATGTAACACTTTATCAACCAATACTTATCCAAAACTAGACTGCAGTTTAGAGATGGTCTGTTTAAAATAAAGTTTACTTATTACATTATAATGCAAATATGGCACAAATATCCAAATACCTTTTGGGGCCATTAGCACCAGCATGGTGCTCACACTCTCAGTTCAGTTTGTGTAATATTTGCCCATCGTACTAAAAACATTCTGTTCCTCATAGGTGCGGATTGAGCTCGGCTCAGGAGAGCACACCCTAAGATCAGAGAAAGGGGCTTCCTTGAATGACCAAATGTGGCATACCATAGAACTTCAACATGACAAGCACAATGTCACCCTGACTGTAGACAAAACCTCCCGGAGCAGTCTCAAGATGCCAGGACCTGACCTGGAGCTCAGTATCCAGGAAGGCCTTTATGTAGGTGGTCTTGGAAGTTTGGATAAGCTCTACCTTTTTGAAGACATGTGCCCTGTGGGCTTTCGAGGTTGCATGGATGAAGTGCTCTTCAACGAGCACAATCTTCTATCGTCCTTAAGGCCGTATTCTGGCTACAAAATGGTCCATGAAGTGTCGTTAGGCTGCAGCCCACAGTTTTCTGCCTCTGTAAATGACTCCATCAGTTTCTTCAGTTCCAAAGCCTACATGTCTCTGCCTGTGTGGGAGGTTCCACAGGAAGGCGTGTTTGAATGTGAGGTTTACACATCAGCTGAAGAAGGGCTCCTTTTGTACAGCTCGGCGGGGCAGGGGGACTACGTGGCCCTGGAGATACGAGATAGGCACCTTGTTGCAGTTGTAAGAATAGGTGGTAGTAAGACTGCATTACGTGCCACAGCGGCAGTAAACGAAGGAGGCTGGCGCTCGGTGCAGCTTTATTTGGCCCCTAGGGCCCTCCACTTAACCGTAGGTGAGGAGATCCTCAACTCCAGTTTAGGGGCCAAGTCTAGGCCTCTTCAGCTCAGTGGACCCCTCTTCTTGGGAGGGGTGGATATGAGCACTCGCGCAGAAGTCCGCAGGAATGGCTTGCTCTCAGTAGTAGGGAAGCATATAGGTGGAGGCTCCTTTAAAGGCTGCCTTAGAAATATAAGGGTCAATGACCAACACATGGGTTTCCCCAACGCTGTGGTGACCAAAGATGTGTCTGTTGGTTGTGAGCCAGTGAAGCATGTTGAACCGGTGGCCACTGTAAGTCCAGCAACACTTCAGCCAGACACCACTGAACATCATCTTGAAGTGGACAGAAAGAAGGTCCAGAACTTTTTACAACTCGAAGACTTGATAGTCCTGGAAGGTGGACGAGCGCCACTGGAGTCAAGGCACATTAAGGTGAACCTGGCATTCCGCAAACTTGGGATTCGTCAATCCCAGATTATGTTCCGTATTGAGGAGCAGCCAGTCCATGGGCAGCTAAGGCTTGATGTTGATCCAGATCAAGAGGAAAATACCTTCAGTATGCTGGATCTTTGGCATGGTAGGGTCATGTATGTACATGGAGGCTCTGAGGACCCTCTGGACTTCTTCATGTTTTCTGTCTTCACCAGCAGCAAGAAAGAGGTGCCTGGTTATCTGAAGGGCAACCGTTTGCACAGGTTCAACATCACTGTCGAGCCTTGTAATGATGCACCAGAACTCAGCCTGCCAGAAGGTAACCTCTTTGTTGTCCTGCAGAACTCCAAACGACGTCTGACTACAGATGTGCTTAGGGCCATGGACCCCGATACTAACTCCACAGAACTGGTTTTAATTCTACTAGGGAACCTAACTGCAGATGCTGGATTCCTAGAACTTGAGGATAACCCTGGACAAGCTGTGAATTCATTCTCCTTTTTAGATCTGGAGAGGGGGAAGGTGAGTTATGTTCACACGGGCATCAGAAACTCTAGGATGGCCATCAGGGCAAGCGATGGGGAAAAAGTGAGCAATACGGTCGTGCTAAGGATCATGGCTGTCACATTGGAGCACAGTGTGGTGAACAACACAGGTGTGGACGTCACACAAGGTGGAGCTACACACATTAGTAATAAACAGCTGGCTGTACAAGTGAATGTGGCTGTGCAAGCAGCGGATATCCGGTACGATGTCATAGAGCCTCCAATTTATGGTGAACTGCAGCGACTGCATTCTAGCGGGGAATGGAAGCAGACCAGTACCTTCACGCAGAAACTCCTGGAAAAGGAACGACTCCGGTATCTCAGCACATCTCAAGCAAGTCAGTTGAGTAATGTTACTGACAGCATTAAGTGCAAAGTCACGATTGGCTCGCTATCTACAGTGGAGGTTCTCTTTGTGGTTCGGGTTCGCTGGATTCATTACAAAGTCACAAGAAATAAAATGGAAGTAGACACTGATCATGAAGTCACACTGACTCCTCAAGATTTCCGAATAGTCTCAAAAGGTGTGAAACTGTCGGAGGATGACATTCATATACGTTTGTTGACTTTACCAAAGAGAGGGCACTTGCTCCTAAATGGTGAGGTTCTCAAGAATAACTCTACTTTCAGCCAGAGGAACATCACGGATCACAAACTGCAGTATAAGCTTTTTGAGAAGGCATATGAAGACATGAGGGACACGTTCAGTTTCCAGGTGTTCTCAAAATACTCCCACTCTGGAAAACATGACTTCAGGATCAGCATTAAGGCAGATGCTCATAGCATAGTCTTGAGAAACCATGGACTTTCAATCTTGGAAGGGGAGAGTAAGGTCATAACCAAAGATATGCTTTTCTCAGAGACCCTCAGCTCCAGAGATGTGCATTACATTGTCACCAGCAGCCCTCAACATGGGAAAATCACAAGAAGAAGCCACCCCAATTCCACCACCGGCAATGACAACATAGTGGAGTTCACTAACCAGGACATTCTGGAGGAGCATATCATGTATGTTCATGATGACAGTGAAACCACACATGATGCATTCGTGTTCCGTGCCTTTATGCCTCCTCTGAAAGACAAAGCTCCAGTTGCAGAGGGTACCTTCAACATCTTCATCCAGTTGGTCAATGATGAAAAACCTGTCCGTGTTGTGGATAAAGTGTTTCATGTTGCCCGTGACAGTCAGAAGCTGCTGACATTAGAGGATCTCTGTTACCATGACCCTGATTCAGACTATGATGATGGACAATTACTTTATACCAGGCGAGGGATCCCAATGGGGGAGCTAGTCTGGGTAAATGACACAACCCACAAACTTTATCAGTTCCGTCAGAGGGATCTTGAGGAAAAGAGAGTGCTGTTTATCCACAGAGGGGTTAGTTTTGGACGCTTTGTCCTCTTCATATCAGATGGCAAGCATTATACCTCAACACTGCTGGAGGTCAGTGCCCAGGATCCATACTTGAAGGTGGCCAACAACACTGGTCTTCTAGTTCAGAAAGGCAAGGAGGTCATTTTAGGGTCTGCCAATTTCAGTGTCACCACCAATGTCGACATCAGAAGTGATGAGGATGTGCTGTTTGAAATATTTCACCCCCCAAGTTATGGAACGGTACTCTGCGATGGCGTGGAGGGTGACGCTTTTACACTCTATGATGTGAAGGCAGGCCATGTTGTGTATCGTCATGATAACAGCATGAACATGGTGGACGCCTTCAGCTTCACCGCTACAATAAATGGGTTGCGTTTGGATGTGACTGTGGCTGTGAAGGCGTACCTTGAAAGTCATCAGCGGCCTCCGCAAGTCATACACAACAACTCTGTGCTGGTGGAAGAAGGGAAACCAGTTAAAATTCACAAAAAGGAACTCGAGGTTTGTATTACATCAATAATTGGCTTGATATTTGTAGAGTAATGGGTTAAACCGCTTTGGTCAGTATACTACAGCTGATAACCAAGGCTGGCTCAATTTATCTTTGGCATGTTTTTTGCTAGTAAAGATGAGGAAAATAAAAAGCCAAAATCTGTATTAGTAGGGTAGCTACTTGGTTACCTAGACCTCTTACCTCAGTTTGTTGTTTTTCTCCTTTTGAAAAGATCAAACTTATCTTCATTTTGTGTTGAATAAGGTTATGGTTTTGTCCAAAGACCGAGAAAAGAGCTACACCACTGTATACTAATTGTATTTAATAGCTTATAATTTAATAAGGACTGGTTAACACCACACAGGTTCCCAGTTTTTTGCTAGGAGTTGTATTAAGGGGATGTTTTTAGAATGTGATTGGGTGATCGGTTTCATTCTAGGTGGTTCATGAGGACAGCACACCAGAAGAGATTGTGTATACTGTGAAGGCTCCTGCCTCTTACGGCTTCCTGCGGCGTTACGTGGATGGAGAACCCCATTACCAGGGAACACTTGAAAACCCCATTCAGAGCTTTTCACAGGGAGACATCAATACAGGACACATCCAGTATGTGCAAGTGAAACAAGGACACGCCAACGACTCTTTCTCACTGAATGTCACCAATGGGATTCTCTCAGTAAGTGACCTCATAGTCTCAGTGGAGATTATCCCGCTGCACATACCGCTAGAAGTTTCAAATCTGACCTTGAAAGAGGGCTCTTCAAAGGCTCTAACTCAGGAGGTCATCAATGTCACCAGCAGACATTTCAAAGGACTCCATTTTCAGTATCATGTGATAGAGGGTCCACATCATGGTCATATAGAGCACTCAAGGATTCCTGGAGTTCCTATTCCGTCTTTCACCAGGATGCAGGTCAGTTGCTTGGTTTTTGATGTTTTCATTATTGTGTAAAGTGCAGTTCAAGCCCCAGTGGTGTGGGATAACCCAGACATTTAAACACTGCTTTCTCTGCATAATTAAGTTGTTGAGATGTAAACAAAGTAATTCAGAGTGGTTTGATGTGAAATGCTTAAGTGTTGAGATAATTACAGACTCCGATTTCTTCATAGTTGTGTAGAGGGCAACCAGGGGTCACCATATCCACAACACAAAAATGTAGCCATGTCCAAAACCACCAGTGAACCTCCACTCTGACTGTTTTACTGCATATAATGGTGAAAATGGTAAAACGATATATTTTGAATGAATTTAATATATTTAAACTGTATTAAAACAGCGTCTCTGCCATCAGGAAGAGTTTTCATAACCGCTTCATATAATTACATTCTGTTAGGTAGCTTTTATAGAATGAAACCTTGTGGATGTCTTGTTCCTATCACCACCACTGTGAACAATTGTAAGTATCGTATGACTAATGCATTTCATACCAAACCCCTCTGGATGACTTTGTTTACGTCTTATTAGTGTAATTATGCAGACTTGTGGAATGGATTGTTATCCAGTGTAATTCAGGGATATTCAGTCCGTTTGCAGCTTTTAAATTTGTGTTGTTCAAAAACAATTAATGGTATTTTCCTGTATCACATTTTTTTTACTGCTTACTATGATGTATATGATCATTTAAAAGTAAAATAAAAAACACCTTTTCTTTGTTCCTGGTACATGTATAATATCTAGCATGATGCTAGATGCCTTTTGTAACTACAAAAGGTTTCAACAGTTCTTAGAAAACTGTTTAAAGAAGTCATTAATATTCACAATAATTAATGCTATATAGTATATTGTTGTTTTAATTACTTATTGTTCCAAAAACATCTATTAATACATTCTGTCTACTTAAAAAAGTAAACTACTACTTAAATATTAAAAACAACAGTGTATACATTATTACTGGACCAACACATTTTGTATATTTAACAAGCAATTCCAAACTTTTGAATGATTATATTATACAGTGGGATCTAAAGCCTGACAGCAGTAGTGAACGTGGTTTTTTTATTTTCTTATTTTTCATTACAAATGATATAATGAGCATTTATAATGTATAGGCATTTATTTGTAATATTTATATTACTTCGTTATTTGTCTTTTGCCTTTTATTAGCCCACTTCTGTGGTCAGGACCACCACAGAGCAGGTATTATTTCAATGTTAGATGATTGTTAGCTGTGTACTGACACTAACGTGGTGGTGGATCAGACACAGCAGTGCTGAGAGTAATTTATCAGCCAATAATATATGGCCATTTGGTGGTCCTGTTGGGGTTCCGACCATAGAAGTGGGCTAGCAGAGTATACAGTGAAAGCAGTAAATGTGGAACTGTATTTGTGGAAGTGCTCCTGTATGGTAAGTGGAGCTGATAAAATGGACTATGAGTGTTTATAAACAGTGCTTGTACATTTTTCCATTAATGACAGGATTATTTATCTATTGCACAGGTTGAACATGAGTTCATATACTATGTCCATGATGGCAGTGAGACGACAGCAGACAATTTCACTCTGGTCGCAAATGACACGGACCTACGCAAGCAGAGTCTGCCTCACATCATACATGTGACTGTGACTCCTGTAAACGACGAGCCTCCGGTTATATCTGTAAACAGGATCCTAAGGGTGAGCTCACTGGGTAAAAACACTTATCTACTCTGATACTAAATTCACCTCAGTTACCTGCGCGGCTGGATTGATCATGTCCCATATCCACTGTTTAGTTCTCTGTGCTTGCAGACTAGCACCAGTTAGAACTGGAATTCAGAACCACGTGGCCAATAGTGCTTACACACAAGGGAATTCTACCTCTGCATTTAACCTATCCATGCAGTGAAACGCCCACACACTAGTGAAGAGTGAGCACATGTAGCCGGAGCAATGACCAGCCCTATCCATGACACCCGGGTAGCCTTGCTTAGGTGCCTTGATCAAGGGCACTTCAGTCATGTACTTTCGGTTGAGGTAATGAAACCGGCGATCCTTTCGAGCACAAAGCTGGTTTCCTAAACTTCAGCCCACAACTGGACCTACATTAAAGTAATTTTGTAATGTAATTTTAATGGATAGCAAAACAAGGAAATGCAGAGCAATACTTTCAAGGTAACAGGGTGCTAAGTTAGTGGGGTGTAAAAAATGTTGCAGTACTTTGCCCTTCAGTCTTGCTAGGGGTGTGGCTAGCTGGGGGGGAATGATTCTGAGGAGGACGGTGGGATGGGAGGGGGATGAAGGTGAATGGTGGGGGGGCACCTCTATGCTCAAACAATGTCTCCGTGTGCTACCTGTGTCATTTCTATCAGCAGCTCATGTCTTGCCATGCAGACACGCCTCGAACTGTTGTGAGACTTGGCTGAGAAACTTGAAGAAGATTTATCACTGACAGCAGTGAAGATGACAGAGTGCAGTTGAGAAATAGTCTAGGGGGTGGGAATCTAATTATCAAATAACAGATGACATTTGTAAAGGCATATAAAGCCTGTATTAAAAATGATTCTGTATAAAAATAAATAAAATTTTAACAAAGATGTTAGAAATCCATCCAGTGCATCCAGAGTTCATCCTAATTGTTTGCAGTGCACAACAGTAAGTCTTGCCATTCCTACTATGAATTGTACACTGCTGCTAAGCTTTGCTATCTGCAATTTTTGCTGCTTTTTTTAGAGAATTAAAAATTGGCAACTGGTCATCATGTTTAAATCTCTTGATGAATGGACCAATAGAAATGCTCCGCAAAGTATCTGAAAAAATAAAAACATCCAATTCCTGTAAATTTGCCCTTTTGGAGCTCTGGTTGCGACATTGTGGATATGCATATACAGCTCATTCATGCACGTGTGTCCCGTAGCTGAGGTGTGGGTTGTCTGTTTTATCTGTCTGAATTCTTTGCATTCCACAGTTTATCCCCCTGCATTGAGATTCGGTGGGTTTGTTTGTAATAGGGGCCCCGTCTGTGTATATGTGGCTTTGTGTGGAGTGTTATGATACAAATGCACTCAAGTGATGAGAAGACATAACTGCATGAAGTCTACGTTCTGTCTTAGCTTCTTCCTTGGGTTTGTGGGTCTTAACAGTGAGAGCGCTGGAGTTCATGTGGGTGTTATTCAGTTTGAAGACAGATTGTTAGTGAAGGCATCTTTAAAATTGTGGGCGTTGCTTTGATTACTTTAGGTAATGGAGAGGTACTGTATATAGAGAATTCCACCCATTTTCAAAATGAGGTAAACCACAGTGGTTTAATCTGAAATAGTGTATTGTAAAATAACTTCTCTATAGTGGTGATCTTGGGAAGCCTGGGATTTAACGTCAACAACACAATTTTATGCATTTTATTTACTATCCACAATCACCGGTCAACCTACATAGTTTATATAGGTTTATATAAATAATGATGATGGTAAAATAGCATTGAAACAGACAAATGTGGGATCTTTTGGGGGTATTTTGGATCTAGGTGTATCTCTGTCACAAGTGTATTTTATAAATTGGTTTTGGGCCAAAGAAACGAAAATATTATAAACAGCATATTTATAACATCATAGTTTTTAGATTTCTATCACAATACCCTCTATGTATCACTCTTCCATACGTGAATAAAAACAGGTCTTAGACTGTATGTGTTAGTAATAAGATCCTATGTAGCATCACCACCACTGTAAAGTATATCGGTATATTTTTCCAGATTGAGTTTGTTTCCATATTAACCATAATAAATTCTGCAGACATTTTGAAAAGGAGAAGTATTCCTCTTTACGTGAGGTCATCTTTGAGAGGTGTATTTCTATGCATTCCGGGTGTTGTATGGAGGTTTTAGTGTCTGCTACTAAACCATAATATGAACTCCTTTTTATTTTTTGCTTTTCACACTAAACAAATTCTGTCATATGGATTATTATCATTCCATAGATCATATTATTTAATAATGGACACAGTCAAAGTGAATAGAATGAGAAGCCCAGTTATTTCAGTCTAGAGCTGTAATGCTTAGTTTGTCCAACAGGAGGCTCAAGACACCCCACACATGCTCAACACTGCAATGCTTTGCAAAGCAGGCAGGTTTAACTCTTAAACAAACCTCCGCTACTGTGTCAAACTGGGTGTTTTGTAACTGTGATGCATCATGTTGGAAGATATTGCACTTCTGAAACAATATTATACTTTATTTTTACTAACAATGGCTCATCTTTCAATGTTTATCATTACACGTCAGCTGTTACATGAGAACTTCATTGGAAGTGGGCCAGTAGAAGTGCTCCAGCATCATAAAAGCTTATTACATCATTTAAAGTACATGGCCATGTGCTTTTGTTTTTGTTTCCTTGATCTGTTCCTTTGTCTTGGTCTGTTCCCCCACCCTGTAATTGTTCCCAGTTGTTTTTTGTGTGTTTCTTCCTTCATTTCTCCGCTTGTGTTGGTCTAGGGGGTTGGAGATGTAGGATGTTCTTATTGGACAGTCCTCGTCTTTGAGCTTAAGTTTTCTGGATAACTGAGAAATCCCGGAAAAACATTTTTTCCTTCTCCTGTATACTGTGTTTGGATTCATGTTTTTCTTGGAATGGTGAGGGTGACAATATGCCAAAGCTCAAACACTCCTGGTCAGTGTTGTTGGATTTTGTTGATTTTTAGGTTAAATTGGGGAACAAATGATTGTAAATGCGGCATTTCACCCAACCTTTTTAGCATTAACAATAATAATAATAATAATAATAATAATAATAATAATTACTTCAGGCCACACTGTTGTGTTATTTTCTTCCCCAAAATATTAAAATCAATAAATAAACAATTTAAAAAATCTATTAAAGTGTAGAATGTCTGTGTTGTAGACATCACAACCCCTGGTTCCTGGTTCTTGTAAAGAGTCTGTAGGTTTTTATAAAAAATTTGAAAATCACTTCACATTAAACCACTGAATAGCTTTATCTATATCTTAGTTATTAAATCATTTTATTAGTTGTTATACAGAATAAAAAAGACAAACTCCTCTATACTACTCTATGTTTAAGGTCCAGTGGTGCAAAATGTAATTAAACTTCTATTCTGTAGGTGTGGGTGGACTCCATGACTGAAATCACTACAGAAGAACTGAGTGCTGAGGACCGTGACTCACCTCCAGAAAATCTGGAGTTTATCATCACACCCCCAAGCAATGGACACCTGGCCCTTAAGAGCGCCCCCTCCAGGCCCGTCTTAAACTTTACTCAGGCACACATCCTGCACAATCGCCTGGTGTTTGTACACAGCGGTGAGAAGTGAGACCTGATTTGGTCATGTTATGTTTTTTCTGAATTGCTGTCATTAATGTTAAGCTAGATGGGGTATAATGTCTTGATTATATTAATAATAATAATGATAACAACAACAAAAACAAAAACAGTTAGTTGGCCATCTTTACATTTACAAAGTCCAACAAATGATTCCAGATATATTTCTTATAACTAGTGATTAAGAACACAGATTAAGAATACAGACGTCTGATATGTGGACTTTTTCTTCAATAGGAGCCTTATCTGGTGGGTTCCACTTCCAGGTCAACGATGGAGTAAACTTTGCCCCACGGCAAATCTTCAGCATCACTGCCAAATCTCTTGTGCTTAGTCTGGAGAGGAACCGCGAACTAAGAGTGTTTCCAGGTAATGTTTCATGGTGTAGCCTCATGTCTTTCATACCATTCCATTCTTTCTTTGTTCTTTAGTAAAGTCCATTTTTCTATACAGACCCATTGGCATGCAGAAATGTTTTTTTGCATGGGAAATGGATCTTCAGATTGATGGACAATGTGTTGTAGAATGTGTAGTTCTATATACAGTAGCACCTAAAAGGGTCCTCATATTTTTACAAGGAATGTTTGGGCACCACTTCCCCACCTTTTCTTGCAGCTCCTATTTGGATAACTCCGAAAGGACTGGCACTTTGTAGAACTGTTTTCAAAAATGTATTTAGAAACATATACAACACACTCTACATAAATCTGAGGAACCATTGGACCTGCACACAAACATTTAAGCATATGTATGGCCCTTTAAGTATTTATGGTTTATATAAAATTCTTGTTTTTACTGATAAACCCTTAAAGAAGCATCTTTGTAGAGTCTGTAGATCTGTAATGGCTATCTTTACTCAAACATTGCCTTCAGAGTAAAGAGATCAAAGGTAAGAAATCACATGTGTTTCCAGATATGTTAAGGGTTTGTTTTAAGGCTAGAGGTGGCATAAAGGCAAAGTCGAAACAAAAGATTTGCTGACCTTTTTCCTATTTTCCAGGTTCCTCAAACTTGATTTCTGTAGATGACTTGTTGATCGTCACAAATGACTATGAAGATATTCATGGGAATCGCACCATCATGTACTCTGTCACCTCTCCACCAAAACTGGGCAGACTGATCAGGACACAAGAGGACAATTCCTCTGAGGCAAAGCAAATATCCACGTTCACTCAGAACATGGTGTGTCTCAAGTCATAAAATTTCAAACGTCCCATAACCACATTTAATAGTCTGATCTTTTTCCAGTATGCTACAGTTTCAGCATAGTTAAGTGCTTAAGATGTAACAAAGTCCTTCAGAGTGATTTAATAATTCATTCTAGAGAATCTTGCTTGATTAAAACATGTTACAGTTGTGAAAAGGAACAAGGCATCTCTAGAGCTCTAGAGTAGTTTAATGACTCTAGAGCTACATCACAGGCACATTGACTGAAACCTGATGCATTGTTAAAAAGCAATTTGGTGATAAGATTTGTCTATTTGATTTAGATCCACACTGTAAGATTTGGCCTCAGAATTAAATTAGTTGAATAATTTGATGAGCTTTGCTCTGATTGGCTGGTTTACAGTTATGAGCCACAATTATAACACAGAAGCCACCTGTTGAAATATATAGAAATACAGAGAAAGGAAAAATTGCTATGCTAGTTACCTGGAGCTCCTAGTAAGTCAAGTTACCTATACTAGTTACTTGCTTTCAAGTTTGATGTAAACACACAGGAAATTAAAGGTTTTACTCACAAATTTAAACAAGGGAAACATTTTTGGTTTATCTTAATTTTGCTTAATGGACGAAGTAATTTTGAAGCATCATGACATTTTAAAACAACAGTCTGTAAAATTCCTATTATGTAAATATTTAGACAGTGACGATGTAATACAGTGTGATAAAAACACAGAGGTCCAAAACTGAACAAGTCTTAACTTCTGTTGACATAAGTTAAAAAACTGTCCTATCAGTCACTCATTTTATTCACAAGCATTTTCATATTCAGTAATGTCTGATATTTTTTAAATCATGTATTTATTACTGCCTTAAATTATAATCTTTCTGTTGTTTGTTTGGCTCTGCAGGTGAAGGCTGGCATTATCTTTTATGAACACACTGAACCAGTGGGATGGGCAGCAACAGACTCCTTCATCTTCACTGTGTTTTCTCCCCCTGCATCCCTCCCACCTCATACCTTCAACATCCACATCTCTTATGACAACACAGGCCCAGAGCACAGGACTGTACTGCTTGCCAATAGTGGTAAGGGCTTCATTCAGTGTTGGCATTATTCCGTTTCAGGATTTGCCCTGTAAATGGAATGTGTACACAAGTGCTGATCATCTCTGGTCATGACTATGATGTAGTGGAAATGATTATCTTCCTTTGTGTGCTTGTAATGTCAGGTGCTGTTGTGGCTGAAGGCAGTCGGGTTACAATAGATAAGTCAAAGCTGGATGCCTCAAACCTTTTGGGCAAGCTGCCTGAAGAAGAGCGCCACTCCTATGAAATCTGGTATGGAGTCACCACCCCACCACGCTATGGTACAATCGTTGTGGGTGAGCGGAACCTTACCCGTGAAAAACCCAACTACTCACAGTCCATCCTCAACAAACATGGAATCACGTATGTGCACGATGACTCAGAGACCACTTCTGACAGTTTCCGCTTTGATGTGTGGTTGAATCATAAAGGTAAACCTACACACCGACCACAGGATGCTGACCTTATGGTCTCTGAGACATTCAACATCACTGTGACACCTGTGAACGATCAGCCTCCCTTTTTTAAAACCCAAGCGCCTGGTCTGAGGGTGGTCAAAGGGGACTCTGTAGCCTTGAGCCCTGAAAACCTTCAAGTGGTGGACCTGGACACTCCACCTGAGGACATCCACTACACTGTAATCAGCAAGCCCAACAACGGCTTCCTGGCTTTGGAGGGTAAGTTAAATGAGTCTACGCTCACTTTTACCCAAGCTGATGTGAACGATGGTAGAGTGTACTTTGTTCAAGACGGCCATCCCACCTCAGGAATATTCTACTTCAGTGTAACTGATGGCTTCCACCATCCACTCTACAAGCTCTTCAACCTAGAAGTTGACAATGTCACCATCAGTGTGGTAAATAACACAGGACTGTCTCTTGTGCAAGGGCAGACTACTGTGACCCTGACATCTCAGCACCTTGCTGCAGTAACCAACAAGAAAAATATGACCATAAAATATTATGTTACCTCACCATCGAGTCATGGCAGGCTCATGATTGGGGACGAGGTAGCCATATGCTTTGATCAGGAGAACCTTCGGTTGGGGAAGGTATCCTACCACATGACAGATTTGTCCTCCTCCGAGGACAGCTTTGAATTGGCTCTTCTCACCACTGAGAGCAACCTGACCAATCAGGTGGTTAATGTCACAGTCAAGCCACTGATCCACCTGGGAGACCATGTCCGGATTGCTGATGGTGTCCCGGTGAAGCTAAGGAAGGATGTTCTAGATGCCACCGAGTTGGCTTCCATAAGTGCCAGTGATCCAGTTTTTGAAATCATCATCCCTCCAAAACATGGCAAGCTGGTGAAAGCAGCATACGGCTTGGGTGGTCCTTCGCAGACTGTGCAGTCATTCTCCTTTACGGACATTGAACAAGGGAGAGTCGCCATTGAGGAGCACATTAACTTCACTGCTATATATGACAATGCCACAGCAGTCAGACAGAACATAACAGTTAATGTGCTTAATGACTCATTTGTGTTCCTGCTGAAGGCAGCAAATGTCCAGCCTGCAAAAGGAGAGTTTGTTTATGTGGTCTTACCATATGACCCAAAGACAGGAAAACACATTCTTGCAGAAACTCCGGGGCAGCCTACCAGAAATCCTTCAATCAACAGAACCACTGATGCTGTTTCCCCCATGAATCAGCCATCGCATACTCATCCAACCACAAGGCCGCATAGGATCTTGCCAAAGACACGATCAAGGCACCGCTGGGGGAACCACACACGAGGCAGGTCCACGATTTCCACTGCACCCAGGTCTCCGTTGGGCAAACAGGACGATCCCCCCAGGAACACTCAAGTCAGGGTGGAGTCTCTGCCAAGACCTGCATCTGACCCTTTGCTAATCATCCTGCCCTTCCTGGCCTGCCTCCTTCTCATCGTCATCCTGGTTGTTCTCATCCTGGTTTTCAGGCACCGAAGAGAGAAGCGGGCCCAGCCTGCTATGATCCCAGATGTACCAGAGAATTCTGTGGAAGACATTATCTCGCAGAGCCCTTATCTGGGACAGCCTGAGAGAAGCCTAACTGTCCCCTCTGTTGTTGTGACCCCACTTACTCCAAGGTGTCCTGTAAACCCTGTTCTAGAGGCCATGCATAGTGCTGCCTTGGTACCAGCATTAGCTAACCCTGATCCTCCACTGCTTCTCTGTACTTGGACTCCAGTGGACCATGACAGTGCTCATCGGCACACCCCTGCCACACCAACCCTCAGACAGAATCAGTACTGGGTTTGACAACCTTTCTGACCACTGAAACTACTGTGACTCAGTAGCCACAGCTGAACTCTGCTTATACAACTTAATATTTTCTTCTCTGTCATGGAGCTAGAGAGACGTTCTAATCAAAAGAAGAAGAGGAAATAAAATGTCTTGAGGTTTGCTAAGTTTTCTGTGTCCTTCTGTGAGCAAATGTGTTAGCCTACCCGTAAGGTTGCTGGCAATTAGGATTTGATCCTGTTTGTTGGCATTCATTGGTTGCAGATATTTTCTGCCAAATAGTTTTACTGTTACACCCAAAGTATTTGAGCCAAATAAGGTTGTTAAAGCATTGTGCAGCTGTGTTTTATTGCTAAAAATGTTCTGTACGCTTAGCATGTACAACAGCAATGTTTTAGATCGGCACTATTTTGAGGTGTTTTTTTTTTTTTTTTTGCAAAAGTCAGCAAGTAGAGCCACTAAGTCCAGGCATCTAGCACTATTTCTGTAATTTGTTGCTGCAGTTAAGTTTACATCTTTATGTTTTCTTTGTTTATGTACATGTCATATGTGTGTTTCACTCTACCTTGTTGCCTTACATGTAAAAATATAGCCAGATCTTATACTGGAAACACTGTACATATGTGACTGATGGAATCAATTACATGTTACTTAATTAATCCAGTTTAGTTTAAATTAACAACATATGTTTGATGTAGTCAAGGCAGCTTCGCTGTGTCCTGAAGTTCACTAATTTTATTTTATAGGGTATTTTTCCCATTAAAACCAACAACAGAGTCAGTTAAAGGTTAGTGAGTTACAGTTGATGGTTATTTTTTATGTATTGTTACTGTCAAATGAAAACCTTCTGTGGTGATTCTTCATTTATAATATTAATTTAGGTCAGGGTGCAAAATGTCCAGATTCTTTTGTTTTATATGCTCATACACACCATGTGATTTGGCCCCAGAGTGAAACGAGCGTTTTCCCTTTTTGGGGATATCATGAATAATTTGATAAGCTCTCTGGCTGGTTTACAGTGAGATGCCTCTGATTATCACACAGAATCAAGATGTTGAAACAGACACAGACAGGAAAAAACTTCTATCGTAGTAGCTAACTAAGTTGCTTCCGATAAAAATAGCATGGCTGCTATTTACAGGTTGTTGGTGGGGTTGTGATGCTAATGAAGGTGAAACTGCTTGTTTCTTCATTGTCAAAAGCTGAGCAAGGCTGCTCAAAATAGATTTGAGAAAACTGAAAACTGAGAAACTGTCTGAAGTCAGATCAAAGTTAAAGTTTTCCAGGATCCTTTTTGTGGGCTATTGAATTTTCCATTCCACCTTAAATGGTGCTGAAGTTACATTCTGGTGCATGTACATGCTGTAACATTTAAGGTGGAACACAACATTTGATTAAGAAGCTGGCAAATGAGAAGACAGTTTCAGCCTTGCCCTTCAATCATGCCCACTGACAGTTCGGTTACCTTGAAGAGGATATAAAAAGACACCCCCTTCACAGCCTGGAACAGTAGATTTCTCCACATAGTCCACCATTTTCATTGTTGCTGCTCCGTTGTGGTGGTCGTATGTACATTTTGTGTAAATCTATGTACTAAACTGCTTTTTAAACTACGACAAGGTAAATACAGTTTTCCATTTAATAGCACCATGATCATAGTTGTTATGTTCATGTTTTTTGTTCTTATTTTATTCTATTTTAATTCTGTTCAGTTTTGGACGTTTTTTTTTTTTGTCCTGTTCATTATTATATATTCACACAATGTAAAGAGCGGCTTTCATTTTTTAATGGTACTGATGGCTCTATGAGGTTATTGTAGGACAGTAAAGATAGGTACACAATTATGAAAATCAGTGTTGTGAATTGTGCCCTGGTTCCAGAATAAATCTCAAGACCACAGGTGCAGAATTTAAGTAGGAACTGAAACTGTTGTGACAGTTTTCAAGAAGATCTCATTATGCAGTTGTTGTGGTTTGTGTCAGTAGAAGGGTTGGCTGATGTATGTTAAAGTCATTCCAGTGTTAGAGAGCCACAACACTGCACAGATTAATGTTTAGCTGCTCTGACGCACCTGTTTCACCTTAATAAGGACCTGATCTTGTTGTGCTGGTTTGAACTGGATGTGTGAGAGCAGAGAAAACAACAGACTGCTTAGCTTTCGACGGAGCCATGAAACCATTAAGTGATAGCGCTTAATTTAAAGGTATATCTTATCAGTATAATCATAATTTAAGTGCAGGATAAACACTAGTTGGTAAACAGTGGTTGGTGTGACTCAGTGGATAACTATGCTACCCGGCAGAAAGATGCCAGTCCATGTTGGAGGTTCGATTCCCGGTTTTGGTGATTATGCTGTGCTATACCAGTAAGAGTTCTTGAGCAACCAAACACTACATTGTTAGGACTCCTAACACTACATTGGCCTACCTGTAATATGAATAACCTTGTAAGTCACTCTGGATAAAAGTGTAAGCTAAATGCCATAAATGTAAACATTGTTCAAGTTTCAAAACTTACAAATTCAGTTCCAAAAAGGTTGAAATAGTGTGTAAAATGATAACAGACAAAAACAGTGTTCTGTTTAAACCTGAAAACAATAAAAAAGCAACTTTTTTGTTTACCTTTTTTATTTAAATATAAATATACATTTCACATTTGATGCATATAACACCACACTAAAGTGGGGACAAGGGCACGTTTACCACATCATCCTTCCTTGAACAGCACTTGATTATTGTTTGGTCCAGTTTTGATAGGGAGAATTCCTGCTATTCTTCTGTTAGGCAGGTCTTCAGTTGTGAAAGCCTTTGTTGTTCTGTTTTGAGCATAATAATGGAATAGCACCCCGACTGTCTGACTGTGTAGCTGTCCTGCAGTAAACATGCAGAATGTTTCCCTGAAAAAGATGGCTTTTGACAGCATATGTTATTAGTGCTTTCATAGATTTGCAGGTTACCCACTAATACGCTCCTCCTCACCTATACCATGATAGACACTGCATTTGGAACTTTATCCTGGAAGCCATCTTTATGGTTCTTTACTTCTTTGGTGCATTACTTGTACCAAATAATCTAAAAGTTAGGATTAGGGTTAGGAATTAGAGTCATCAGACCACATCAATACATGTTTCAATGGAGCATCGGTCAGTTTCAGAAGAACTTGAGTCCAGAGAATCAGCACCATTTGGCATTGTTGATGTATGACTTCCACTGTGCATAGTTCAGCCCTAACCTGCATTTGTAGATGCAGTGACGGATGGTGTTTATTCTTGACAACAGGTTTTCAAAATATTGACCTCAAGGCAGCCCCAGGACCCACAGGAGTGATGATATCTCCAAGATGGCCTAGGAGCATTAGCTGAAAGAAGTTGCAAGGAAGAGAGCCATCTGTGCTTCTCTACTTTCAATACTGCAGCTGCACCACTAGCTGGACTAAGTGGTTTAAGAAAAAGATAGATGGCTGCGAAAATAGCCTGTGTAGTATCTGTGATGTCACAAGAACAAATTCCTTTTTCTACACACCTGCTCAGAAGAATGATCCACGCTTAAAACAGCGATACATTACACTTTTAAAGGTCCTAACGACACATCATTCACCAAAAAGATAAAGCAACTTAGCAACTTGGAAAGATTTTTACTTTCTTTTACTGACAGAGCCATCAGTACTGTTCCACTCAGCACTAAGGGCTTCCAACAGCCGAAAAACATTGACATTAGTTAGTGTTTAACGTGAGCCCAGATATTCTCTTTAGGGTTTAAATCTGGACTCTGACTAGAACAAATCTATCAGTAAAAAGCATTGTGCTTTTGGGCCTGGCCCATTCTTTCTACTGCCCGTTAGTGTATATCTACCTATTCAGCCTGTAGCTGTTTAACCACACCCACTCACCATAAAGGTCTCGGGAAGCAGCCACCAATCCTCCGCCTGGAGATCTGCTTTCTTTTCACCTCCGATCCAATGCTAACCCACCTAATCCAGGTCTTCTAAAGGCAATACTTTTTAAAACTGATTAGGTTGGTGCTAAGGTTAGCAGGAAGGTAGCTCTCCAGGAATAGGGATGGTACCCACTAGTCTCTAAAGAAATGCCTTTCTGCAGCACAATACAGGCAGACCAATCAGGACACATGCTTAGAGCAGCTTATTGCACATATTGATCTTAAAGAGACAGTAACACAACCTGTTTCATGTTAAGCAATAAAGAGTAAAGAGAGGTTGGAAAATGGTATGGCCATGTTTGGTACATCAACACAACACACAATATAAGTAGACTTCAATAAGAAAAACAAAGTACAAAATAATGTAACGTGTAGTGTGAAACTGTTCCTCATTCAGTTGTGGTTCTTTATAAATTGGTTAGTGTTTTTAAGAAAAAGCAGTACGAATTCTATCAAGTGAATGAACAGCTATGTGGAGGACAGAGGAACGCCTGATTTATTCTTTTTTTTTTTTTCATGGTCTTCTCTGATTTGCTTCAGTGATCAGTGTCGTCTCCACCCATACGTATATGTAATTATTTGGCCCATTTATAAGTTCTGCATGGTGTTTATATGTGTGTGTGTGTGTGTGTGTGTACATGGGCTCATCTCTCATCTGGTGTTTGTGAAGCAGTCATTCATGCATGTGTGAATTTGTGTAGTGAGTCTAGTAACATAGTTTTTATCATCAACACAAAAATACACTCATTCAGCGCATCATTAGGTACTTACTATTTACCCTCACTGTTTATTTTATCAGCTCTATTTACCATATAGGAGCACTTTGTAGTTCTACAGTTACAGACTATGGTCCATCTGATTCTCTGCATACCTTGTAACCTTGTTCTTTAATGATCAGGCCCCTCACAGGACCACCACAGAGCAGGTACTTATAGGTGTTGGATCATTTTCAGTACTGAAGTGGCACTGACATGGTGGTGGTGTGTTAGTGTGTGTTGCGCTGGTGTAAGTGTATCAGCCACAGCTGTGCTGCTGGAGTGTTTAAACAGCTCAGTGTCACTGCTGGACTGAGAATAGTCCACCAACCAAAACTATCCAGCCAACAGCGTCCTATGGGCAGCGTCCTGTGACCACAAATGAAGGCCTAGAGGATGTCCCACACAAACTGTGCAGCAGCAGATGAGATATTATCTCTGACTTTACAGAGCTCAACAAGGTGGTGTAACAAGCTAGGAGTGTCTAATAGAGTGGACAGTGAATGGACACAATATTTAAAAACTCCAGCAGCACCTAAACTAAAGCTTAAACTAAAGTTATGACTTGTTTTATATTTTATGTTTTTATTATGAAATAAGAATATGAAATGAGAATAGTTTCACCCAGAAGGAATCAACCTACAGGAGTAAAATGTGGGGGTTTGACATTTGAAGGATTCAAGTTTCATGCCCGGCAGCGCACATGACGTAAACAAGGACGGGCCTTATCACTGTACCTGACTGAACCAACAACCTTTGCAGACATTTAGCGAGCAGTGATGCCCTCCATGAGTCATCCTCTTAGTGCCACCACCATTGGGAAATGACTGCATGACACAGGACTACATGCACGCAGACCGTTATAACAACTACCCTTAACACCATGTTAATGTCACCAAAGACTTGAATTGTGTCAGGCCTGGTGACACTCCACCTTCACCCCTACTGCACAATCTGCAGGAACTGTGTGAGAATATTCAAGCTGCCTGGGATGGAATTTCACAGGACACCATTAGGAACCTCTGCAGCCCAACACCCAACATTTCCAGCAGTGGAAAGCAGCACCAATGTAAATGTTAATGTCTTGTTCTGCTTCTATTTATTTCACTTCTCTTGATCAACATGGTTTCTTGCCATGAGCAGGTGGTGACGGTTGCTTATCAAGATCAGAACACATGAGATTCGACCATCACTGCATTTACTGTTCCTCTTACTGTCTGATCTACCTTTAAAAAGAAACTGACCGTTAGAATTGTTCACAGTGGTGGTGAAAGGAAACAGCTGTCTAGAGCGTTTAATGCCTTTTGATAGTCTGATAAACTGTATTGAATATAAAATATATTTTATATAAACATTTATGACAGAGACAGAAATCTCCAATACCTTATCAACATTGCTTATATAAACACAAAAGACACATCAGCGTTTTGGATGGTAAATAAAATGGCTATATTTATGTCATAAATATCATGACCTCTTTTTCCCCTTCACCACCACTGCAAAGAAATCTAAGTCAGTAGGTGGGTACCATTTCACACCAAACCACTCTTCTACATCTGAGTAGCAGAATTCTGAAGAAATTCTCAACAGAAATGGGCAGGTTTCCCCTTGAAGTACGGACAACATTAACGGTAAACTCAGAAAAGCGATAAAAGGTCGTCATATTGGCCATCCCTACAGGAAAGATATTGATATATCAATCTGCTGATTCTACCCTCAAAAGAGTGATAACATCTGATCTGACTGGCTACACAATCTATAGCATGAACCTAAAACAACCCAAGAAAACAGACAGCAAATGACCCCCCTACATCACCTCCTACTACCCAGAGTGGGGGTAAAAATGCCCACCAGATGATCAATGCTGACTGCTTATGTTGTGAAAATGGCCTACATCATGAAATATACTATGTCTTTGCTAATTAGGCCTCATGGAAGAGATCAGATATCTGGACTTGAGGTTTGACTGACAAACAATAAGACCACCCACATCACCGCAAAGCACTGAGGGTATAAAATGGCTGCCAAAAACACACTCCTTAAAGAACCATGCAGTGCATAATAACTTTGAATGGGACAATGCATGTAGTGCTCAGAGGTGCAGGCACTGGTCAGCAGGAGGAGGGTCAACCATTATCAGTTTCCATGCCTACTGCAGGCAGGCAGCAGAGCTCCTCGCAGCACAACTCTCTATGCACTGCAGCTGAATTATTTATAGGAGCTAATGTTCACCTTTCTTTCCACTCACAGACAGACCAGTGCTCAACCACTGAAGAATTCAGCACCACACCTCTCATAATACTGCCAGAAATACCAAACACACTGGCCATCAAATAATTCAGAGGCGTGTTTGGTAAACTTACTCAATTAAACACTTAAGTATGCAATAGCTTTATTAACAGCAGGCCAAAATCTAAATTTGTTTGCGGATAGGAATGAGGGAGAACAGCTTTGTATGGGTAATGGATAATTGTTGTTTTTTTCCAAAGTGTCTAAACGATTACATCATTCAGAGTGGTGAGAAATGCTCAGTTCCAAAAAAATTTGCTGAGTCAAAATTGTTCACAGTGGTAGTCACAGAAACCAGGCATCTGGAGAGTTGAATGCCCCTATACGTTTCCTTTGGGGGAATACATTTGATAAGTGTTTGTGAGTATGTTGCCTGACGTCTGAGATGTTGTGTAATAGCTTTGGCCTTAAACACATTAAACTCTGTTCGTGCTGGAGTGGTACGTCCAGAGAGCTGAAATTGTAGTATGTAGAATTTCCATTATTTGACCATCATCAACGTTACATATAAATGTTCAGCAGTCAAGTCAGTTTCGTATTTGTGTTGTAGACACACCACCATTGTTAAGAATACTGAGCCTATAGGAACATCTACGAATGAAACATAGCACATCTAACTGCTCTGAATAACTTTACAACACGTCCATTTAATTATACCTAAATATATGTAAAAATACATATTTTAAGTATATTAAAAGTGTTTTTTTAACTTACTTATAAATATTTATTTATTTATGAGGTAATTACCTTTGAAGAACATTTAAAATGTAAAAATAAATACATAAATACTGGACATATGTAGTGTACCATTTTAGATTTTTTTACCATATTGTCCGCCCTTTCTTTTTCACGTTTAATACATATTTATTAATTCATATTCATTTGATCTGAGCCTTTCATCTAGCATTCTTGACTTCTGAGTTTATTCTTTAGAAACATCTAACAGAATCCTATATACCAG
Source organism: Prochilodus magdalenae (assembly GCA_024036415.1). Lineage (NCBI taxonomy): Eukaryota > Metazoa > Chordata > Actinopteri > Characiformes > Prochilodontidae > Prochilodus > Prochilodus magdalenae. The sequence goes on along the minus strand of JAMWET010006814.1, from coordinate 2,016,269 downwards.
AATTTATATTTACATAAACACTTTCCAGTACTCTATTTCTTAGTATTAAAGATTTCATTACTGTGCCTCTGTGCTGTTGGCTGCTCTGTAAAAAAATCCAGGCTGACACTGATACATGTAAACATGTAGCTTTGATGTGACCTCACAAAAAATATGGACTGCATGGAGAGAGAAGTGAATCGAATGAATCTTGAAATTCTACATTAAAAATGAAAAAAAAAAGTTTTCCGCGATAACAGGCCTTTCAAATCGATACGTCACCACAAACTGGATAGGTTTTCAATGCCGCGAGCCACATTCATACACCAAAACAAACATTTAAGTCAGGGTCTGATTTGAGTTCGGTTCACCTTGGTGTCCAAAGACAGCCTCTGGTTATATCAGAGTAAAGGGAATCTTATCTGAATAATGAAAGAGGGGTAAACTGAGCCGAGAAGCCGCGAGTGATCTTGCCTGCCTCGTCTGGAATGTCCTCTAGATAACGAGGGTTAGGCCTGTGTTTTCTAGGTCACGCTTCGCTCTCTAGCTTTACGTCTCCTTTCTCTGCTTTCCGTACAAAGCCCTAATTCGAAACAGACGTGGGTCCGTTCCTCATGGTGTGTTAGACAAAGGTCTATAACAAGGAAATGTGAGATCAGTTAATGGAGGGAAAGAAGTCACACAACCAGAAACACTAAATCTTAAACACATTCAAGATTCATAAATATAGAAGTGTATTAAAATGCCTCAGGCTGGGAGATAGTAACTCAGCGAAAAGGCACAAAATGCCTGTACTTGGCAAATCATGTCCAAAGTGTCAGTTAAAGTTCAAGTCAAAAGCACAATGTGAGGAAAGTAGGCCAGGCAGTACGGCTATCAGGAAAGGGGTTATGGGCTTTGGGCTGATAATGAGTCCTTCACTGACCTGAGCAAAGCTGGTCGAAATGTAAATGTACACATGGGGGTGATTATTTCAGTTGACTTCCGCATAGCAGAAATTGCTTATGAATATGAGCATACTAACTACTCAAATTCCATAAAGAAGTCATAGTAATGCACTAAATTTACTTGCTTATTGTAATTAAACTGCAACACAAAATTTTGGTGATGTGATTTATACCACCAGGCACACTTACCATGTGTCAAAGTATTAGTGGTGGGGGATAAAACAATATTGTATTAATATACAGTCAATTAATATATATATATATATATATATATATATATATATGTGTAGTTGAATATATATAGTTTATGGGTTATATGTATTGATATAAATATGATATATATTTTTAAACAGTTTCTGATTCTATACACTACTGGAAAAAGCCTCTGAAATTCCAGATCAGATATTCTATTTTAGATCTGTATATTTAGAAAATCACTAATGACGCCTCCAGAAGCCTGTTTTTTGAACCATGCTCGCTGTGCATTTCACCCCAGCCAGTCGCCAGTCTTTCTGTAGGTTATCTTACGGAGGTTAAATGACTTTAAAATAAGGTGACACTCATCACGGTATATATGTCTAATTATACACACGTATGCAAAATTGTTGGTACCCCTTGGTTAATGAAAGAAAAACCCACAATGGTAACAGAAATAATTTTAATCTGACAAAAGTAATAATAAATAAAAATTCTATGAAAATGAACAAATGAAAGTCAGACATTGCTTTTCAACCATGCTTCAGCAGAATTATTGAAAAAAACAAACGCCTGAAACAGGCCTGGACAGAAATGATGGTAGTCTTAAAACTAATATTTTGTTGCACAGCCTTTTGAGGCAATCACTGCAACGATTCCTGTATCTGTCAATGAGACTTCTGCACCTCTCAGCAGGTATTTTGGCCCACTCCTCATGAGCAAACTGCTCCAGTTGTCTCAGGTTTGAAGGGTGCCTTTTCCAGACGGCATGTTTCATGCTCAATAGGATTTAGGTCAGGGCTCATAGAAGGCCACTTCAGAATAGTCCAGTGTTTTTAGGGTGTGTTTTGGGTCATTATCCTGTTGCAAGACCCATGACCTGTGACTGAGACCAAGCTTTCTGACACTGGGCAGCACATTTCTTTCTAGAATTCCTTGATAGTCTTGAGATTTTATTGTACCCTGCACAGATTCAAGACACCCTGTGCCAGATGCAGCAAAGCAGCCCCAGAACATAACAGAGCCTCCTCCATGTTTCACAGTAGGGACAGTGTTATTTTCTTGACATGCTTCATTTTTCCATCTGTGAACATAGAGCCAGTGTGCCTTGCCAAAAAAATTCATTTTTGTCTCATCTGTCCATAGGACATTCTCCCAGAAGCTTTGTGGCTTGTCAACATGTAGTTTGGCAAATTCCAGTCTGGCTTGTTTAACAATGGTGTCCTCCTTGGTCGTCTCCCATTAAGTCCACATTGGCTCAAACATCGACGGATGGCGTGATCTGACACTGATGTTCCTTGAGCTTGAAGTTCACCTTTAATCTCTTTAGAAGTTTTTCTTGGCTCTTTTGTTACCATTCGTATTATCCGTCTCTTTGATTTGATTTGTCATCCATTTTCCTCCTGCGTTCACATCCAGGGAGGTTGGCTACAGTCCCATGGATCTTAAATTTCTGAATAATATATGCAGCTGTAGTCACAGGAACATCAAGCTGCTTGGAAATGGTCTTATAACCTTTACCTTTAACATGCTTGTCTATAATTTTCTTTCTAATGTCCTGAGACAACTCTTTCCTTTGCTTCCTCTGGTCTATGTTGAGTGTGGTACACACCTTGTCACCAAACAGCACAGTGACTACCTGTAGCCCTATATATAGGCCCACTGACTGATTACAAGATTGTAGACACCTGTGATGCTAATTAGTGAACACACCTTGATTTAACATGTCCCTTTGGTCAAATTTTTCAGGGGTACCATCATTTCTGTCCAGGCCTATTTCATGAGTTCATTTTTTAAATAGTTCTGTTGAAGCATGGTTGAAAAGCAATGTCTGACTTTCATTTGTTCATTTTCATAGAATTGTTATTGATTATTACTTTTGTCAGATAAAAGTTATTTCTGTTACCATTGTGGGTTTTTCTTTAATTAACCGAGGGGTACCAACAATTTTGTCCATGTGTGTATATATATACATATAAGTGTCATAGAAACTGTTTGATCATTTCAGTTGTTGCAATAAAAATGATGATCAAATGAGACGAACAGATTGAAAACTTTATCTCATTATATAAAACAGATGTTGACAGCTTCCTTTGGGGGCCAAATTAGTAGTTGAAATAAATCACAAAATATGTTATAGCATGTGATAATATTAGATGAGTCCTACCCATACTGTGTAATGTGCAAAAGACAGAGACCACCACTTTTCACACCTTCTCACATTCAGTGATGTTGAGGTATGGACTCGGAGATGTTGTTCCAAGAACACCATCCCAGTCCATTGTTCCAAGAACACCAGCATTTTCTTTTTTGATTAGTCTGTCTCCTTTTCTCAGTGTGGAGCATATTCGCAGCTACACATCCTTTCAGATCCATAGTGTTAAGTTGTCTTCTTTCAGTGGACGGATGGAAAGAAACACAAGTGGATGTTTTCAGATCTGAAACAAGAGTGGAGCTTTATTTTCTCTCTTATTAAATATTAAAGCTTTAAGTGCTGGTTATCTGAGGGGCACAGTTTTCAGGTCTTCCAGGTGGTTGTCCAGAGAGTCTCATTCTCTTTGCAAATTTTGATTGTTTTTTTTTATCACCATTTTGAAAACTTTACAGTGCTATGATTTTCTTTACCATTGTGCAAGGGAATTATCAGAAATCCAATCTCCTCAGATAAATCTCCTGGAAAAATGAATACTTAATCTACTGACGGCAAATAAATGAACTGTGGCATACGATGCTCTATACAGTAAGTGAACGGTGCAGACAGTGCAGACCTGCAAACCTTAAGAAAATATATTTCATAGTTCTATAGTGTAACACTAATGCACTCACACATTTGAACTGAGAGAACACCGGGTGAAGCCAGGTAAGCAATGGCATGGAGAACGTGGTGCTGGCGAAAATGTTATGATTATCAGAGGACAGCTTTATCAGTTTAGACTGTTTACTTAAGGTGGAGAAAGGTAGGAGGAGCTCTGTACTATTTTACTTGTGTTGTTCATACTGGCTTTGTATGGCTCCCAGTTGGCGTTCCCCAAAAAAATCAATATCCGGTTTATTCCACAACAGCAAAATCTGGAAAAAATAAACACATGACAGACTGTTCCACTCACCACTGCGGTCTGCAAAATGCTGCCGGTTGCTGTGGCTCCATTGAAAACAATGGAATATGTGGTTTGTCATCATCCATCTACCACAAACGTGAATGCAGCATCAGTTCGCATGTCACACCGGCAATAAAAACTGATGAAAAGTCACAATTAACAATCTGAGACACACGGACAACATAACTACTTCACATAACTTTGCCAACTTAAATACCCAGACAAGCAAGCAAGCTTGCAAATTAGAGACAATTCGACTAACATTCATCTCACTCGTCATCCACACTGCTTATCCTCATGGGTCGGGGGCTGCTGGAGCCTATCCCAGCGCTCACTGGGCATGACATAGAGAAGGGCTCATCACAGGGCTAGGCTAATGCTATCAATGTCAAGTATTTTTCCAGTTCTCTGCATTAAGTTAACTCACTTCACAATTTCAACTTTCCACATCCACCCCAGCCTGGTTTCCTTTCCAAACAAACATAAAACCGCCGTCCTTCTTTATGAAAGTAGCCAGATGGAGTGAGGACGATGAACGAGTGGGATAAAACCTTTTTCGTATTGCTGTCAGTTTGCAGTCTCTCAAACTGACTGACAAAATGCATTTGTCATCCTGACTTGATGTTTGGAAAATGAACCTAGCTCTACGATTTGCTGAACTAGTGTTCTTTGGCTTTTGGGAAGAATGCTACTGCCTCCTGCTGACAGATCTGAGTACTGCTCATGCACTACTGAACTCATAGACGTCACCTGCTTTTTGTGCTGTTAAAAGTTCAAAAGAAGCTCCTTTGTGTCCTGTGATATGAGGGGGCTTCGCCTACATCCGTTGTGCCAATCCGACGATACTGCTATTTAATCACAGGCTAATCAGACATTTCTTGTTCTGCCTCATAAAACACTGAACACTTCTCTCTCTATCATCAAAGACTATCATTGTAGTCTTCTATTTAACACTTGCTTTTTGTTTGTTTGTTTTGCTATCCAGTGTCGACCTGAGGGGGATGGGTTCCCCTTTTGAGTCTTGATTCCTCTCGATGTGTCTTCGTTTCACTCTAGGAGTTTTTCCTTGCCACTGTTGCCTTTAGCTTGCTTACTGAAGGCTTGGACCCGGATTTTCTGTGAAACTGCTTTGTGACAACATCTGTTGTAGAAAGTACTATATAAATAAATTCGACTTGACTTGACTGACAATTTGTAGTAGTGTACTTTAATGTCTAAATGCTATGCACACTGCGTACAGGCTGGCAGGTCTGACAGTGAGTGTATGTTTTCCATGTGGGTTTACATGAAGCAAATTCAACGTATTTGATTTTTCAATGCAGGAGCTCTTTCATTCTTTACACGCAGGCATACCACTCATTATGAATGCATCCATTTCAGAGTTTTGACTATTCTATGAGTCAATAACTTCATTAAAAAAGAACACTGCAACTGTTCTCTCAGCTGTGTGGAACCTACTACATATTTGTTGAGACTTGATCAGGATGACTGTATATTGCAGCTGATCCAGAATGCTGTTTCTTTCCTGTTAAGCTTGATCGTACATGTGCAGGGCCTCCTCCAGCTTGCCTGTGATCCGCTGGTAGAATGCGATTTGTTGCTGGAGGTAGTGCTGCATCTGCGCTTTAAAGTCCCGCACACGCGTTCGGTGGAAGTGCTGCATCTCAGCCAGCGTGGCGCAGGAGATAATGTTGCAGCGTTCGTTAATTCCAGCAGGGCCGTCCTTCTCCTCGCCGTGGCGCTGGCTCTCCTTCGCTTTGGTCAGGGCTCCTGGTGGCAGGGGGCAAAAGAAAGGTCAAAGGTCAGAGAGACCAGGTACCTTCATCAGGGGCAGGGGCATTATGGTCTGTGATAAAACAAAATACGTGTCCACTTGTAGACACATTTTTGGCTGCTTTTCCTAGAAACAGAGTATCGAAGGGGAGGTCTACCAAAATTTCAAAGCCAATCAGAGAAGTCTGATGTGAAAGGTACTCTGAGTACTGAGTAGTGTTTACAGTGGTGGTGATAGAAACCAGACATCCATAGAGAGCTACTGCATACTTTTTTAACCATCACCAACAAGGTGGCCTTGGTTTCTATCCCATCTCTGTTAAGAAAGTGCATTTCTTCACATTGCATCACATCAAACCACTCTTAATGACATTGTTTATATCTCAGTGATTGAACTATACAGAACACCTAATTGTAAAATTAGTGTAATTGCCCTTTAACACAGAACAGCACAGAACTAATATCATCATTCATTATGATATGAAAGGCAGAATTTGATCCTAGATCTAATTACTAGTGGACATTTGATAAACATGGGCCTGTTGGTCAATTTCCTGAAGTAAGAAAGCTGATCCTATTTCATATTCTACAGCACATTGATTATGAGGGAGCTTATCCCGTGCCAGCTCGTTATACACTTGTCTGCATGTTTCTCTGTCACTCTGCAGAATCATACAGTATTCAGAGACTCAGACCTGCAGAAACGCACTTTAATACAAGCTTAGACCATCTATGAGCTCTGATTTACGGCTTATGTCTCCCTCTGGAATTTAGGCTAAGACGCTTTCAAGCAACTTTAGCCTCCAAGGCATCTTTAAAGGGCCCATATAGTGGAGAAATTAATTCCTCTTTCTTTTTTAGGAAATAAATGGAATGTGATGTAATATGTAAATATACTGTTACAGTATTGCACCACTCACTTCCCAGTCCATATGGTTCATATAAGAAAACTATGCTGTAAAAACAGCCCATTATGAATCCACTGTTTTTGTGATGTCACAAGAATGAACTTTCTTTTAATATATCTCCCTATTTCGCCTATAGCAGTTTAGCACCAAATACGTCTATTGAAGTTACAAGGAGTCTGCACTGCTTTTGGAATGACGGACAATACAGGGTGTCTGATCAGGACTGTGTTTCCTTAAATGCCATTGAACAACCACTGTGGTAAAAGTGGAGAGACAGTGTTCAAAAGAATAGACTCTCTGTCATTTAACGATGAGAGCAGCTCAACGGCACTTTCAGGAAAAGCACCCTGGAACAGAGCTCATTTACACATATTAGTCTAAAAGACTGATATATGTAAATTGACCTCAAATTTGAAAAACAGGATACGGGCCCTTTAATGTAAGCTCTTTCGTACTGAGAAATCACCTTATCAGATTTTTCCACTCTCAACAGGCTTTGAAATAGCAATAATTTGTGGTTCTTAAACAATTACCCTGATGTAAAACACAAAACGTGAGTGACATGCAAATTAATATTAGTGCAATTAAAATAGCTTGCAACCCCCAACACCTACCCCCCAAAAGTTACAACTGGCTTGGCCTCAGGCTACCACAGTGATTGCAAGGGAAAAATCTGATCCTAAATGCAGTCCAGATTACTCCACAGTCTAGTACACAGACAGGGACATATGCCAGGTTTATGTTATTGAGAGATCATACTGGGAAATATCACTTAATCCCCAGAACACTGCATACTATAGTTTTTAGACCTGTCTACACCAGGGTAGCACAACTCCAGGGCCTCAGCTCATTGTGGTGATTTTCAAACATTTGAAAAGCATACTGTGCTCCAGCCATCTAGTGCTATAGCGGGCATCCGGGGAAAAGCCTTAAAGGAGAGGTCTGGAAAAAAATCTTATTGTGAAATTTTCACTTTACCCCAAACACAGCCCATCAGCCAAGACATGCCTGGTCTATAAAGTTTAGTTTCCAAAGTTTTGCAATGGAAATTCCGTACATAACGTATACACAACTACTAAACTACAAAAACTGACTTCAATTTGCTACAAGCAAAATGACTGGTTGGACAAATGAAACACTTTTACGATTCTTTCAATCAAAGTAATTTTTAAGTACATTTTCAATATGGATTTACATACTCCTTTAATAGCTGGACTAGATGGCCCCTTTATCTCCCATTTTTGTGTTTTATAGTAAAAGAAAAATGACTTCTGTTCTAGTTTTACCTATAACTGTGCATAGGATTATGCATCACCTTCCTCTACATGCATGTATGCACAGATTTGATTGAGGTTTACAGTGAATGGACACTGTTCTGGACATTTTCACCTATTTCCCCTTGAAAAGTAAGAGCACCAAAAAGGTCTTGGCTGACCAGCTATTTGGGATATGTTTTAGTCACGACCAACTCAGACCTACCAACTTTACCGGTCAAGTAGATAAAAAGGTGAAAATTTCATTTTCTTTAAACAAATGCAAATATTTGAACCCCTGGTCAAATTACATCTTTTGATTGTCTAGGTGAAAAGAAGTTTGTCTATAGACTCTGGCAACTCTAAAATACGTCATTTTAGTAGAGTTTAACATGTCGGAAAAACGAAAATATATCATGTGCATAAGATGTGCCGTAACATTTGCACAGGCACCATTTAATGTTGCTTTTTCCCCTAAAAAGAAATTGTGTATTGAAATTTCTCTGTTGAAGACGTGTTAACTTGTTTACACCTGGACAATCAACAAAACATACAACTTGACCAGTGGTGCTCTATATGACCTGCTACAATGACCTCTTGACCTGAACAGTGCAGCATAGGCCTTGAACAGACACACCAGCAGAAAAGGGTAGAACACCTCCCAGAGAGGTTCCCAAACCTTTCTGAACGTGGATGATGTCAGGAAAGTTTGCCAGATGTCCTTGATAAATGGCTAAAAGGTCAGACACGGGCTCCAAGTCCTGACGGGGCTGGTCTGCGAAGTAGTCCCCGATGGTCTCGTAGGCCTGCGAGGTAAAGGCCATCGCCTGGTTCAGCTTGAGGGAGTATTCCTGCTGGTCTATTTCAAATGCCTGGCCGAGAAGCTGGAAGGCCTGCCCGACTCTCTGATACTCCTTCCTAAAGCCGGTCACTTGCTTTCTGGCAAACTCGCCCAGGGTGACGTTGACCTGCGCCAGGCTCTCGTCCATTTTCTTGGCAAACGCTTTGAAGCCGTCCACCTTGTTCTCCACGTCCTGCAGGTCCAGAGGGACAACCGGAGGCACGATCGTGAGGAAGAAGTTGGCGCCCACCAAGCAGTCCCTTTCAGCCTTGCGCTTGCCCTGCTTCCAAGTTTTCTCATCGTTGCTGCTGCAGGTCAAAAAGTGCTGAAAGACGTCGCACCGGGACAGCACAGGATGAGTGGTCATGTGATTCATCCACCATATCAAGCCTTTCCTGCGCTTAGAGATGAAATCCTCCTCAAAGCGACCTGTGGCCTGCTTCTCGGGCAGATGGGGCACCGAAATGACGGGGAACCTTTCCACTAGCCTTGCATAGAGCCAGTCAAAGTGCTTGTAGCGCCTATTCACCTGGCGTTGCGTGTGGGTGGGGGTCAGTCCGTAGGACATGTAGCTCTTCATCCCTTTAAACTTGGTCTGCTTGGTGGGGTCGTCAATGATGCATGTGAACGGATTTGGATTCTCCTGCCATTCTGGTCCGAACCGGCCCATCACTACACATATTTTGTCCTCCTCCCTCACGAATCCTGAGGCTTCACCCAGAACAAATGCTTCTCCACCAGATTTCACAAATGTGGAGAACCGGTTAAGGTTCCTGCCCACTGTGCCTGAGCTCCTGGACTGCTGGGTACTCCCACGTCTAGGGGAAGCGGAATAGGTAGAGGAGGATGCCAGGGCGCTGCCTTTGCCTGGCGCCCCACCTGACTCGTTTGTGGCTGCTGGACCTTCATCCCAGTCATCGTCCCAGTCTTCGTCGCTGCCCTGGCTGGTGGAGTGGTAGGAGTAACTGGGGTAACCCCGTGTGGGGGTTGACTCGGTGGAGGTATCTCCTTGTTGAGCACTTCTCTGATAGGTATACTCAGTTCCGGGAGCTGAGATGGCATGGTATGCCTCTCCATTGCCTTGCACTGACAGTCCTTTGTCACTACCAAGTATCTCCACATAGGATGCTGGGAAGAGTCCTGACTCACCCCTGCTGTTAGTTCCTTCCAGCCAGCCGTCCACGACGTCTTCGCTGTACAGCGTCAAAAGCTCGTTTTCCACCACGGATATCTCCCCTGGGTTTTCAGAGACGAAGTCATATAAAGCTCTCGCCCTGAGCGCCATAGCTGGTTTGGAGACGTGGGAGTCTGAAGCTCCGGGACTGAAGTTGCTCCACCCGCGGACAACTCGGAAACTTTTCTTTGGACTTCTGGAGCACGTACGGTCCACGCAGCCTCGTCGAAAACCACTCGCAGTCGATTATTTCGGCATATTAACGCGTTTTGACGTGGATCAGCAGCAGGATCTGAGTTCTGGGCTCGTCTTTCTCCTCTTGTCTGCCTCTCGCTGTATGCAGTCTATGGGTGGAGCCAGCGCAGCGGATCAGCCCGGCTGCGAATAAACCCCGAATGCGCCCTGATTGAGCGCGCTGAGTTCTAGATCTGCGTAGAGCAACGTTGAAAACTGGAAGCGGTTAAATGGCCATCTTTACTTTTCCTGTGGTTTCTGTTTAACAGGTGAAGGAAGGCCGTTAAAGGGTCATTACCCTCCATCTGACTTGTATTTAACTTTGTCCACTCATGACACTTTTTGTGGTTGGACAGTCCTAGCAGAGGGAGTCCTGTATGCGGTCTTGTGCAAAAGATTTAAAGGGAAACTCCACCGGCTTTCCAAATAATCCTGCACATTGGTCGAGATGTATACACAGTCGTTCAGAGAGGTATGGTGTGAAATGCTCCCTTCTAGATGAAACCTGCCATGCTAGGGTTATTCACAGTGGTGGTGATGGGAACCAGACGTCTGAAGAGTTTAAAGGAGCCAGACATTTGAAGAATTTAAAGGAGCAATATGTAGGATTTATGCTATAGGGGCTAACCAGCTAGCCCTGACCCATCCTGCCATGAAATACACTTCGTCAAGAGCTGACCATCATCAACATCAGCCATAATCAACACTTTAAAAATTCAGATAACACATGTATGTTCACTGGTGGTTTTAAATAGCAAATAAAATGTTTGTTGTAAAATGTTGTAAAAATGTTGTAAAATGCAAAAATATTTTAAACATTTTATTTATTATTTAAAGTTATTTATAGTGGTGGTAACGGGAACCAGACGTCTGAAGAGTTTAAAGGAGCAATATGGTAAGGTTTAGATTGTCACAGAATTAACTACAACTAACCACAGGATGTGAAAGAATTACCATTTTGACTATGTGTCAATCACGTCTATGTATTACAGAGAGATATTTGTGTTGTAGAAATAACAATATTTTGTTAACTCTGAATGACTTGGAATGCTACATCTCAAGGACCAAAGAGATCAGAAATTTAGAAAAGCTGCTTCAATTCCTCTTTAACATATATTTATTTGCGGTGTCAGATGTTGCACAGGACACAGAATGTGCTCTTTTTCATCATCTTATTTTTTTTATTTTTTTAATTCAGCAATTAAATAGCTTTAAATGATACAGATTAACTCATTGTTATCACTCAGAAATTAAATAATTAGAAAATCATCTGACTCTGAACTGTTTACCTATTTATGTATTAAAATATCTTTTCAGGGATCTATATATAAAAATTAATCATTAATCATACTTAATTAATGTATGGTCATTGTTCTGACTTTCTTTCTGCATTAGAATGAATTAGGCTGTTTACCGTGCCTTTAGAACTGATATATTTAAATGGCCACTTTTTTGATAGGCAGCTTTATGTTGTGCCTAAATCCTTATAACATCAGCATGAATGGGTGGGGCTCTGCGAAAGACTGGCGGCCTGTCCAGGGTGTTTCCTGCATTCTGCCGAATGAGCGCTGGGATAAGAAACCCCCAGAGTCCAGAGGAGTGATCCATGGGCCTGTACACAGATGGAGGCAGTAGTCTGCAGTGGGCTGGAAATGTAATATATTACCATATTAGTGTCATGTTAGTTATATGATATAATAATATGTATATTAGTGTACACATGTACTAACAAACATGTAGCAGCAGGCTAATTACACATCATCAGCGTGTGACAACACAACTGCTGGCTAGCCACTGATGGAAAGGCTTCTTGGAATTTGGATACATCATACCTTTTCTTTAACCAAATTTCTTTATATACATTACAGTTATAAAAGTTGGCTTGAGTTTTTTGGTGGGCTGCTATGCTTTGTAGTTATCAGGTGGGCTTTGGCGAGGAAAATGAAAGAATAAATGAATGGGGGTAAACTGCTTTGGTTGAATAGACAGATATACATGATTACATTGTTTTTATGGGCCCTTTAAAGGAAACATACTCTTACTTGGCCAACATTTCAATGACATAAAGACTCAAGTAACCACCATTTCCTGACACCCACCACAACTATAAATGTATCAGGTATTAAAAAACTAAAAAACCCTGAAATAATACTCTTCCTTAAAACGTATTTCCAGAATTCATAACCAAGAGAGCTCAAGCTTGTTAGACTCTTATACTGTTTTGGATTCTTGGTCTAAAATGAAATGCTTTATGTCTAAACTGAGAGGTGTGAGCAAACCTGAACCACCGTAACAGACTGAAATTAAACCCAGGAATTAGAGGAAATAGGAATTAGCAACTAAACAACATGACAAAGCCAAAGCAGTATAGCCTGAAAATACTCAGGAAATGATCAATCCACTAGAATTCACCCTTAAAGTGCAATTCCACCAATTAGCCCCAAAGAAAACATGTTAACCAGCATAAACAATACATATTAAACCTGGTGTTTTTGGATGGTCAATAAAAATGGCTATGTTTGCACTGTAAGGGTAAAGATCCCTGGTTCCCATCACCACCACTATAAAGGAATCCAAGTCAGTTCATTTCTGTACAGTGCACCATTTCACATTTAGCCACTCTTAATGACTTTGTTTACATAGGAATGATTCATTTCTGCAAACATTTTGTAAAATGGAAAGGATTTCTCTTTAGTAATTATTAGTTGTGAGTATTTCTGTTTTGGTTTGTTGGCATGTTATGCTGACTGAACAAACAAACAATAGAAACAATGAAGAAAACTGCAGAAATGACGTCCTTCAAAGTGTTGCTGTCATTATTATGCAGTCATAACACTGTAGCGGTGGCCCTCTACATACGGGCTGCCACTAGTCAATGCGCCAAAGACTGCAGTAGTGTCGTGCCAGAATGTTATGGTGATAATGCCAGACGAGTCCTGCTTTTGTTGACCAACAAATCCGTGTGTGGAGGCACCGTGGTCAGCACCTAGGTTGATTTGTTGGTAAACACCACACGTCCAGAAGGTCTGGTGTCACTCCACCTCCACCCATAGTGCAAAATCTGCAGGAACTGTGTGAAAATATTCAAGCTCCATGGGCACAATACTTGATGACATCACACAGTGACAGTGAGAAGGTCATGATCTGAGGCTTTCCAATTAGTTTGTCAACATTCAGTACTACATGGGGTTAACATCATTAGAAGTGTGTTTTTCATCATTAAAATCAGTTTAGATGTGATTTATTTTTTGTCAAATTATCAAATAAATTTGTTGCCATTATACACAATACAAATACGTAAGTCTGTGTCAATTCAACCTATTGCTCTGTAATTGATTGTAATATCACCTGGTTACTCTAAGACTACTGTCTGTGATACTATGTTTACTACTTTTTAAATATATTTAAAATGGATATATATATATATATATATATATATATATATTTATATATATATATATATAATATATATATATATATATATATATATATATATATATATATATATATATATATATATATATATATATATATGGATTATAAATTATGCCATTGGAAATCGAGCCTGTACGGTTGTAACAACATTTTATGTCCTAGAAGATAATATACTATATATACTGTAGGTACACTGGATTAATAGTTTACATAGTGTGGTAACGGTAATTGTAGGCTGGTAGTATTTATGTTATTACAGTGTAATTATTACACAAAACAAGTGAAATGATATTAAATAATATAATCTAATGTGTTATGTCATACATGAGTCACACACCTATGACATGTAACATACTGAACAGATCAGACAAGGACTTAAACTAAGAAAACACGAAAACAAAATACAATCCAATAAATATAATAAAAAAAGAAGACGAATAATATCCATTAAAAGTCCATTAAAAACTTTAGTACTTTTACTCAAGTGGAAATCTAAAGGGAAGAACTTCTACTTTTACTGCAGTAATATTTTATCTTTGGTATCTGTACTTTAACTCAAGTACATGGTTTGTGTACTTTGTCCACCTCTGTGGAGAATTAAAAGACATTAAAACGTTGTTAGTAACATTTAAGCATGTTGAAGTAATATTTACGCACTACGGGTTAGTGTTAATTTTCCATACACTTTATTGTCTTGTTTAAATAATAACTCGTGCAATACATGGTGGAACGCTGGGTGTTTTGCATTGTTTGACCGGTAGATGTCGCCACAAAACAGATATCAATTTTCTATCAGGTCTGTCATGTTATGTGCGAAGAACCAGCACAGCCTCACAGCTGGGTAGCGTTCCTGAATCACGTGATTATGACAAAGATAGTTCGGAAGCGAGAGCGTACAATACGAAGCAAGGGTATTACAAGAGGTTTAAAAACACATGCAGCGTGGTAGCGTTCCTCATGCTTGTTCGTTATTCATACTAGTTCGTATTTATTTTTTATCGCGATACGTATTCGTTGTTAAGTAATGTGTTAAAACGACGTTAAACGGCGGGTTGTTTTGCCCTGCGAGCAGCCGCACGCATGACGTCATGCGGAGTTCTTGTTTTGTTTTTGGATTATCTGTGGCCGACTGGCGGCTAGCAGGTTAGCCAAACACTCGTTGGCTTTTTAGTCGTCAGACTCGTGAGAGGATTCAAATAAAAAAGGGAAACAAAAAGGGCAGGAATGTGTGCGAATATATAGGAAGGCTAAAGGGCTGCTACATTTAGGTTTACACATAAGAGGGCGGAATACAAACAGTGAGCGAGAAGGAGAAGCGGTGCTAGCGCTGTTAGCTGCTTATTATTTTAAGGGAGCTTTATTAGCTAGCTAGCTAAATCTTTTTTTCTATCGGAGAGGCGGGGAATCCAAAGCCACAGTTTTTTGGATGCATTCGCTTTACGCCAACAATTCATTTGCCAACCTGCTTCGTCCGGGATTTCACTTTTCTGAGGACAACAGCGAGCTATCCAGGCATTACATGGATTATCTGGTAAAGTATTTACCTCACATTTCAGGCTAAGGTGACTAGCTAGGTAGCTAAGAGCCAAAATAACTGGCGCCCAGCGCTGTTAGGCAGCATTGTTGTTGGGGATGAGGTAATTCAACGTCACCAAACTGTGACACTGCTTAAGCAAGATCTGACCAAATTAAATGTGACTGCATTTTATGTTTCTCACCTATAATGCAATGTGATGTGAGGATTGGACAGACAGCTTCATCTCTGTGTTGTGCTGTTTAGCTTTGAAACAGACAGAGACAGATAAGATGTTGTATAACGTTAATTTGAAGCAAGGTGTTCAGAGTAACATCTTTTATTATTAAACACAACTGATCACATCTTTTTTATAGCTGGGTGCTGGGGAAGTCTGTGGCTTTGTTCTTTCAGGATTTATAGCACTGCTGGTTTACTTCTACTGATAAAGCTATATTAGATAAGATTGATGTAAGACATCTTCATTTAAAGTGAGCAGGATTGCACTTTACATAACACTTCTGCAAGTCAAGGTCCTTTAGGAATGCACGGTCACTAATCACTACCTCAATCTAGATTGGGATTCTGACCTTGGTACCCCTGGATATTAAAGATTCATCACTTTTATCACTCCCGGCTTTTCTTTAAAACTAGATCAATTTAAACAGGCCAGCTTTTCTCTTATTGCATGTCTCTGGATCTGAAACTGATGGAAATATGCTTACCCAGCAGCTAATTTGAGTCAGAAATGTTGGGGGAGTTTTTCAGTAATGTCATGGTCCAGAGATCACCACAAGATGATAGAGCAGCTATCACCCTCAGCACTTTGTGTAATGATAAAGATGGGTTTAACACAATGATGTATTCTGGGAAACTAGGGCTTGGGAGGTAAGGTTTATGTGATGAAGCCCACGAACACAGCAGCTTTTGTGTTTAGCAGACAGTGAAATGAATGTGTATACTGTTGCAGTGCTGGATCATGTTTCTTTGTGACTTTATATAATGTAAAACATTGTTTCCTCTGGAATTCTAGTTTTACGAAAGACCAAAATAGATATGGCATGGTTTATATAATCACCATTCAGACGTTTATGCCATCATTTTTATGATAATGATGTAAATATAGTTTATGTTTATATGGAGCAGAGATGCCCTAAGTATGATGTGAAAGACAAAATTGGCCTGCCTGAAAGTAACCCAACTCTAATCGTTACTTTTGGGACAGAACCTTGAATGTGATCATTTTTTCATTTTATATGTAATTTAAAATCACCGTTCCCCTAAACTATTGATTTAAAATACAGTATTGCAAAACATAAAAATGACAAAAATGCAGTATGATCAAGTATTACAAAACATAATATCCTAATATTTAATATTTACTTGGACTACTAGAAATGGTCTAAACATACTTGGAACAAATCATTTTGCTATTAACTTCCATTAAAGTGAAGAAGGTCTTCTCCTTCTCCTATAAAGTTAGAGCTTTAGAGACACAAGGAATTATTTCAACTGTGTCAATATTCCCCACTAAATATAGAACAAAATACAGTATGATACAAAAAAACTCATTTGAAACTGGTTTTTGGTAAATTGCTTTGTCTCCAAGTTCACCTCAAAAATTGTACTTTGCCCTACCCGCAACACAAATGGTATGGACATCCCTGCTCTAAAGCCAAAACATATTGGTAGCTTATAGAATCTAAAGCCAGTAAAGTAGATTTTATATTTTGCTGCTATTGAAACAAAACCATGTCACCAAAATGTGAAGACGCAGGAAGACATCTACTGTACTTTTAATGTAAGTCAGTGTAACCAGAATTGTTTTGAGGTTATTTGAGGTTATTGCACCCATTCATCATGAAGTTTATGGGAACAGTGCTTTCAAATTTTTCAAATACTAAAAAGTGATAGACATGGAGATTATGTTCTGATAGCAGGGATATAGATATCATACTTAAGCTAATACTGTTATACAGCCTCTACCTCAAATGGCTTTCTTTTAGTTTATAGAAATCTCGCAAATGGTGTGGCGTGATTAATCCCCCAAACTGTAGGGGCTGCACTGTTTTCTTTGGGATGAAGTGGGAAGCATTCTCAGAATAGATCCATTTCCTTAAGAAACACAGCTGGAATAAGACCTGGAAGTGCTGGCCTTTAACCGGAAGGAGCTGATTTAGGAACATGCCTGAGTGATAAAGTATCTGGGACCCCAATTCCCCTGATGACTGTGGTTAAATGAGGACAAGTGTCTGTTATGCTTTCCTCATTGGTTTGTGGATTTATTATAGTACGCTGCCCTATATGAAGTTCAATGATTCAGAAGTTAAGTCATTTGGTTCAGTTTGATAGGGTAGAGTTTCAGGGCAATTTAAGGAAGTTCCTGAAGAAATTGTGCCTTTTGTCATATTAATAGTTCTGTTTTTTTGTGTGTTTTTTTTTTTTTTTTACTGGAGTGTTATGGTTGTCTGCTTGAGAGAGTTCTGTCCATTTAGACTGGTTAAACCTTGGCATATAGTGCCCTTAGCTGTGATGACACAACACGACGCAATGCATACACAGTACCAGTATTTGGGTAGTTGCAAGCCTTTTGAGGACTTGACCAACTGTATTGTAAACAAAGAATGGCATAGCATTTAGCATATGTGTTTAAGTGCTATTTTTCATTTAGACACATGAGGATCAAGCTAGTGTACGTTTGTTGGAGTATGAAAGCTATCTACGCAGTAGTGTAAACTGGTTTAGCCTGATGTAGCCTAAAACCAGTCATAAATACAGATGCAAGTCTTTTGCATACATGCAAACTTGTTTACCATTTTGAGTGTTGAATATGCCATGCACATGAATCAGTAGAAAATTCTAGGAAACACAACGTACCAGTAGTTCATTATCATCCAACCCATATTGTTTATTTTGCAGTTATGCAGATTTTTAGAAATGTATGTGTAATTAGTTGGTTTTAAAGTTAAAAAAATTAAATGATCCATTAAACTTTTATGTGGTAGTGATAAGAACCAGGGTTTGTCTACAACACAGACACTCTACTCCTATATGTAATGTGATATTGTAATGATGGTAAAATAGAAGCAAAAATTGCTTTAGAACACCTTACACATACCTTTCCACCATGTATGTTCCACAAGTATGTTCTAGACCAAAACTTCATCACGTAAGGTATCTGGAACCGTGTAATTGAAGCTTTTAGAGGCGCTCAGCTCTTCAGATGTCTGGTTCCTATTACCATCACTGTTAACAATTCAGTATGTCAGTGAGTCATGCTTTCTCCAGTAGAGAGCATTTCATGTCAACCCTGAATGACTTCTAACCAACTTAATTGTGCAAACATTTGGAAAAAATGGGTGAATATCCCAGTAAATTATGTCATTCAGAACTAAGAACCACATTTTGTGAGCACTGAAATTTCAATTCTGATTTTTCTTTTTTTCCAGAGTGTTTCATTTTTCATAATTAAGACAGTCAGTTGTCATCTTATATGAATTTTGTTAAGTTCTGTGCATTTGAAGGGCCTCAGAAAACATCCCGAATTACGTTGCAAATATCCATCATCGAGTCACAGGCTCATTGCTGTTTTGGAGCCAGTAAAACCTAAATAATAGGCCTGCATTTGAAATAGGGTTGTAGGCTAGTGGGTTCGAAAGAAGATTCCTCCGCATGGAGCATTGAGTAGAATTTCAGCCTTTTTGAACACAGTATAGGCTAAGGGTGTTTTCTCTGCTTACGCATTGTGAGATTATCGGGGATATGGAATTTTCACTGGTAACCCTGTAGTCCTGATGTTTATGTGCTCTACAGGTGAGTGGAAAAAGAGAGCTCATGGCTCCCAGTGTGAGTTTCCTTCCCAATCAAACAGGTGGGGCCTGCCCTGTGTGGCTGGCACCTCTTTGGGCTAATTTTCCTTCATGCTCGGTGGATGTCCAGGGGCATGTGTTATTGTGTTTTTGTTCTGTGTTCATGCTGGTCATTCATCTCCACTCAAGTCTTTTTATTATTGAAGCCACAAAGAAGACTGATTGCAGCTGGCAGGCCAGCCTTTAGTGCTACAGTAACAGAGACCTTTAAACAATAGTGACACCTCCCACCAAAATGGCAAATGTATCAATTTACCGAAAACTGTTAGTGAATGCAGCGTCTATCCTAGAGTGACACATAAAAAAAAAGTAGAAGGCCTCTCCTTCTGTTTGATGATGAAATTAGCTGCAGTTTAGCCAAAGCTGTGTTTTAGACCAAATGAATATTGAGTGCAAACATGTGCTAGTTCTGGCGTCTGTTGCTGTAGCTTGTGAGGTTTAGGTTTACCATTGCAGTTTTCACTGGCTTCTTCTGATGCCCTGAGCAATAAGATACACAAGTGATGTTCCTTGTGTTCTTTTACGATTGTTTTGCTCTTTTAGTCCATGGTTGTTTTTGTTTAAAAGAGTGAAAAGGACTTCAGAAGCTTCTTGTGCTATTATTACATCAGATGTCAGCAGGCAAAAGTATGAATACTGGGCTGACAAACACCACTGCATGCAGTATCCCCGGTTAACAGGAGACAGTAAAAGATGATGTTTGTTTACACGGTTATAATGAAAATGCTGGGAGAGGAGGAGCTTTTTTAAGGCTGGACTGTACTTCTAAAATTCAGTATCACAGTATTATGTTGAAAAATAAGATGATAACCCAGTGTTTTTGAGAGCTACAACTGTGTATTTGACGCATACCTTAAGAACCTGACAAAAGGGTTGTTTTTTTTTTTAATTAGGGATCTGTACTGATACATTGATCAAACAGCAAGCACCCTGGTGTCATTGATGTGGTGTAATAATGCATGCATACCCAACATTATCTGCCTAACATTATCTGCTTGACTACGTGTGTTGGTTGTAAGACCAGATGCTCTCAGCTGAGGCAAAAGCAGTTATTGTTTTTGTTGGATTGTCACATAATATAAACGTTTGTATTACACATTTTTTGTCTATTGGTTTATTATCCTAGATTATATGGTAACAAATCATGTGTTCAAAGACGTTTTAGTTTAGAACAAACTGAACGTACAGACAAACAGCAGCTTTGCCCTCTAGAAAGAATGTAAGGGCAAAGTCATCAGCTCATCTGAAAATGCAACACAGTGTTGAAGCTGGCGGGTCAGTTGTGTGGAATTTCATCATATCGTTTCATATGGACCACAGACCAAAGTATCGAATCAAATCATGGCAAATTTTGAGATTTCAAATAATAATCAGATTAGCTAATCAATTAACAATTAACTTGCATTCCTATTTGTATTGAACTTTTGTTCTGCTTAGAGCTGCAATTAAACCTTTACCAGCGTGGGCTTTAATTTATAGAAATTAATCCTAATGTAAGTCACAGTTGCAATATTGGTCAGAAAATATGCAATTATTATTTCTAAATAGTTCTGCTTCTCTTAAAACATCAAATGACATGCTCTGTCTGATACCCTGAGCATCTGAGAACTGTAGATTATTTCAGTTAATGATTAATTGTTTAGTGTAAACAATAACAAATTGTCTTAACTGAGGAATATGACCGGCACAAATGTTTCATATTTTGGACACCAGTTGGGGGAGAGAAAAGTGAAAATGTTCAGATAACAGAGCAACCCTTTTGATTAGGTCACATTAAAGTTGGTGATATGTCACAGTGCTCTTTGTTGTCTTTTTGTGACGTTCGAGGCACATTGAATGACTTAAGTTAAAAGTTGCATCCTGTACTGATATGGTAATTGTTGACCAATGGTGATATTCAGTGATTTTCAAGTGCATATCTGTTGTTACAGATGTTGATATATAAACATTCATAGAATCATAGAATAACAATAGAATTTGTGTATAGAGCTATACTACAGAGAAACTGAACACTTTATTTTGTAGGGTTACAAATGCTGATATACCATGAATATCCTCAGATGTCTAAACTTCTGTCTGGTGCTGACATTCCTTCTAAAGCAAATACCTGCTGATAGTGATATGATTGCAATATTGTTGTGCAAACTGTTAGTGTATAAATGTATATATGTATAATAGTGTTGTGTAGATAATAGAGAAGCATATATTAAATACATCTCCATCAATCAGCAGTCAAAGCATAAAATAACAGGGCTGATATGATTGACAGGACCATGTGAGTAGAAAGGAGAAGGGAAGTTTCTTAATTCATTTAGGTCAATGGTTTGATATTCTCCTTGTTTTGCTGATAGATATGTGGATGCTATGCAGTGCTTCATGAACTTGCCAACATGTAGGCTACTTTTAAACAGATATCGTGCTTTGAGTTTCAGATTTAAAACAAAAAGATTTTGCCCCTCATGCGGCTGTGCAGGTTTGAAGAATGAACTGATACTGTAATGCTAGTAGTTAGCGCAAAAAAGTGATCTGGGCATTCTGATGTGATGTCTAACAGGGCTGCAATATTCTGTTCTCATGTAGGCTGCAGGCCAACCCTGGTGTGCGTCTTTAAGCAGTTTTATTGCTTGCCACCTCGGCTCCATGCCTCACACCAGGCTGTGTGGAATTCAGCCCACAGCAGCCTTGTTTAGGCATGTTCTCTCACGTTACAGGCGGCAAGGAGAGTTCTGTGTGATCAGGGCTCGTGGTGGTGGTCAGACGGAGGAAGTTACTTCCACTCTCAGGTATTTCTGTCGCAGAGGGAGAGAGTGAGAACGAAGCAGTTATCCGCTTTCTCTTTTAGTGTGGATCGTTTTTACCATGAATTGAAGATTGCTTAGCAGTATGATCCTCATCTTCTGTTGGACTGTTTTGCATTGTGGCTTAAGTCACATGGCCAACAGGACTGAAATGTTATACCTAGATATGGTTTTAGGTTTATAGGTCTCTGCCACCATTCAAGTAGATAGGGCCCGTCTCGTATGACTGGAAATAGTTTTGCTAAGATGTGGACATGCTTTCAGTTCAGGACTTGCCATCTTTAAGTGTCTGTGTCTAACTGTTGCTGTGAGCCTCACTGATGGAGGGGATGTAACCTGATGACAGTGCTTAAAAGGCAATCATTGACGTGGGTAGAGAATTGATTTACTTTGAGACGGAACTGCTTTATCTTTAAACAGCTTAATAAATAATGTTAAATAATAATTTCAGTTTGGTTCACTCGTACTCTTAAAACACTGGGACACTGTATATTAAGGTATATTAGGCATTAATATAATTGGTGGAGTAAATTCTTCACTGTCTCTGCCGCACATACCGGAGTATGATTTATTGTGTGAGGAACAATTTCTATTTTAAATTTGAAACCTGTGAAAATACAGAAACTTGCAAAGGCATCTATAGCTGATCTCCAGGATCACTCCACTGTAATGATAGTAAATGTTTATTAAGTATGTGTTAAATCAATCAGTGGTTTATTTTTCTGAGGGTGTCCTTTACTTTTTAATAAGAAAACATTTTGGAGAACCAAAGTAAATCTGAAATCTATTTATTATACCAAATGATTAAATAGTATACATTTAATAAACAAACAAACAAAAAAAAGCTCTGAATGAAGTTTCATGTCTGAATTTCCGCATGGCTGAAGCTGATTTCTTATTTTTTTTTGTTTGAATTTCCCATTCCACTTTAAATGGAGCAGGCCATGGCATCATCTGATGGAGCTGACTGAGGCAGGTGGTATGAGAGGCCGTCGCTCTGGTGGACATAAGGCTAAGGCTACAAGTTTTTAATCATTAAATCAGACATGAGGCAGCAGATCATCAGTCGGCCTTGGTTGCTGCTAGAGACAGCACTGAAATGTACAGAGCAGGAGACGCTAATGGATTTTTCTTGTCGTGTAACTTTTTTAACTGCTGTTGCATTAGGACCAGTGCACTGTGTCCTTATTTTAATCTTTATTATTTTAATCTGCTTGTGGCAGGGTAATGTTTTGTCAGGAGGTGACCCACAGAGAACAGACCCCCCTGATATATCTCCCACTGATAAGATCAACACGCCCAAAACAGCTCTTTGTGTGACTCTGTTTATTTACTAGTGGTGTGGTTGTTCGTACACTCTTAAAAAAAAATAAGGGTGCCAAAAAGAGTCTTTGGAAAGCTGCCATGGAAGAAACACTTTTGGTTCCCAAAAGAACATTTTGTGAAGGAAAAAAATGTAAATTAGGTTTTCTTTCTCATGTAAGTTGTAGGACTTAACCACATAAAGTATAGAAGTAGGGATATTACAACACAGACTTGATATTGTTTTAAATACAAAAGATATTGACATAATTTATTGACATGAATTGAGACATAAATTCAATTTTCAGACATAAATGTAGAAATGTGTGGAATTTGGAGATTTGTAGAAGGTTATTTGAAAATTTCTGTTCTAGCAACAGATATTTTAAAACAAACAAACAAACACAGTTCCCTGTTGGTTCTGCTGTTAATGCTAATGTGAACACTACAGGGTATACAGGCTACATGTGCCAGTAGCCATCCTTGCTGGAGAAACTTCAGGCTGTTTGGTTCTCTCAGTTCTCTTTCCTAACGTGGCGATTATCAGATTTGAAGCATCTTTATATCTGTGAAATTCTTCAACTGGTGTGACTGTTGAAATGAAATCTGACACAAATGACCCCCAAAAAATCATCCGAAAAAGTGAAATTGCTTGAGCCTTATTGAAAACTGCATGTTCTATATACCTAATAAAATATTTTTCCTAACGCTTTACATCCAAGCCTTGAACCGTTAAGTTCATACTGTATTTAGAGTCATGTCGGATTGTGAATAAGGACGTGGTCAGTGTTTGTAGGTTCTGCTTGAGTGGTCAGTAGTGGCTGGCCAGAGCCTTGTGTAATGTGGGCCATTAGTGCCCTGTGTGATCTGCTCTCAGTGCTAATGGTGTGCTAAAAAGCCACATTATCAGCCTGATCTACTAAACCAGGCTCTAGTGGACCACTACTTTGGAGATTTATGTGCTTTTGCTAAATGAACACACCAGCGCTCTTTAAAAATAAGGGTACCAAAAGGTGTTAAATCTTTGGTTCTCTTTAAAACTCAGTGGATTTTATTTAAAGAACCTCCACATATTTTAAGATGAATATATATTGTAAGAAGAATTTTTTAAAGGTGCCATAGAATGGAAAACTGTAATTACACTGTCATACTTAAATAATGGAGTACAGTATATTAAACTTAACACCTTTTTGTTTCTTCTCCAAATTTAAATCTTGGTAAAACAAATTCCAAAATCCTATTGCCTCCGTAATTTACATATACCAACTCAAGTTCCA
This sequence comes from Prochilodus magdalenae, assembly GCA_024036415.1. Lineage (NCBI taxonomy): Eukaryota > Metazoa > Chordata > Actinopteri > Characiformes > Prochilodontidae > Prochilodus > Prochilodus magdalenae. Next base: position 1,991,673 of record JAMWET010006814.1, on the reverse strand, counting down.
GCCTAGCAGCGACCATGACAACGGATCAGGAGCAATTATGGATTGTAAGTGCGTAACTCTGTTGTTCCAGGCTATGAAGTGGTTGTCTGCACTTTTCATGCTGTTTCCAGTTATCCATTAGTGGCCATGGATGTTCGTCTTCAAACGAAGTTTACAGACATAATAAAATAGTATAGGAAATAGAGTCTTGTCTAGATGAAGTCAAGGACCTCCCTCCTGTCCTACACGGGGATCTTTATTCATCAGTTTGATGTTGGCTTAATTAAATGCTTCAACAGATTGTTAGCTGAGTTTATTGTGCTTTCCGCGTTTGTGCTCATATTCACAATTGAAAAGTGTGGTCAAACGATGCAGAGTTCACATGCACAACATGTGCCATGTTTTTTGGACGGGCTACATTAGCCCAAGAACATTGCATCACTGGTAAAATATGACCTTGACTGTTAGCGTTTTGCTATGGACATTGGTATTTTAGTAAAAACTTGTACCGACAAGGGTTTGAAAAGTGGACAGACTCTAACATTGACTCCCTGTTCACCAGCTTGTCATTTCTCAAAGCACTGCAACAGTTGTTATAGCACCCCAAAATGTAACTGTTGCATAATTTAAGGTGTAACAGGAAAATTCCAACAAGAAGCGAGTGAATAACAAGCTGATTTCAGCTTCATGGAGTGTCTAAATTTCTGCTGATGAAAAACCAAAACCAGTTGTGTGAAGTACAGTCATAGTACAGTGAAGTCATTAACTGCAATATAGAGAGTTATAACACTATAGACATTAATATTATATTATAACATTATAGAGAGTTAGTTTATATAATGTTGTTATTTTGTATTTCATTATCCCAAACGCTGTTTATTAGTTCAACTGATTGTGTTGGAGCCAGACAAAAGCTACGCGCTGTGGCCCTCTAACTTATAAGATTTCTGCTGGCTTTCCTTTTTATTCAGATGACTTCACCTCAGCTCAAGCTGAGAAAGCAGGTTTGACTTTAAAAAAAAAAAACCTCACTGGAATCCATGTCTGGAGGCAACTACGCCTTCTCCTGGTAATCTCCAGTGAGTCCTGTTGAATGCACAATAGTTTTGTTTGGTAATGAGAGTGTAAATCTCACGAGTTGCGCTACATTTCTTTAGAAAATGATTCTGTACATGATGCCATATTAATACATTTTTTGTAATCACAATGCCTATAATGCTTGTTTACACTTTAATGAACCAAATTGCCTTTTTAAAATTAGTTACCTGTTTCAGTACCATGAAGTGAAAGAGCTTCTGGATTTTTGAACGGTGCGTAGTTGTTCTACACTCACCGATCACCTTAAATGTTATTTGCATTAAACAATGCTACGCAGATAAATAAAAAATAATAAACACACTAACTGCCTATATGCATAATTGGAGCAAAATTTTGCAGACCGAGCATCACTACTACAAAATGTGCCTCTGGAACATGTTGTGCTTTAGATTTACAGCACATTTCTTTTCAAAATATTAGAGCTGATCAATGGTTAAAATTCTTTCTCAAGTATGAGCCTTGTCATAACTGCCACAAAATAAGCACAAATAATTTTATGTACAATAGTGCTTGTGTTTCCAACGAAAACTCATCCAACCCTTGATTACCTGATAAGGCTACCTACATGTCATCTTAAAATGTATAGTCAAAGTTAAGCTTATAACACTCACCTTGTGAACATGTATGTTGATATGTTTGACTAGCAGTCACCTTACAGAGTAATAGCTACAGGCTTAAACTAATACACCTGGTCCACATAATAAGGGTTTTCAGGAACATCTGAAAATTAGTTAAATTCCAAACTTAAGACTTGTTTAAAGGATGAAATTAAAATGGCAGCTCAGGTTGTTTGAAAATTGCTCCCCTTTAAATCGAGATTTCAGGTTAAAATGATTAATTGTGTAGCCTTTTTAAGAAATTATGCATTAAAACGAAAACCAAACATGAAAACCAAAACTGAGGAAACTAAGAATATTATTTTGCCTCAAAGTGAGTGCATATTTTATGTAATATTTTTGTAATGGTTGATGGAATTGACTCTTTCTAGCCCTACTTAATAGGTTTTTAAGTGGCACGGTTTGCTTTAAAAAGCCTAAACGACTGTACCCTGGGGCTAAGCTTCTCTCCCTTATTGTTTGGGTTGATCTATATTGTAAAACCTGTTGGGCAATGTGTTCAATGTCACTTTGTGCCTGGTACACTGTCAGGTTCTATCACGCTTTTCAGTCTGAGGATCAGCTAACTTCAATGCGGTCAGAATGAGTTGCATCTCAGATCGCAGTGGCTGGTGGGATCCTATCCTTTAAATGACTTTTAATATTGGTCATTGTAGTATACAGTTTAAGATAACAGCAGTTTGGTTTGGTTGCTTGTTTAGACTTAGTGTGGCGGGAAAATCTGTATAAGGGTCTTAATCAGAAAAGCAGAGATTAGTGAAAGCGTACGATATAAAGATGGTTATGAAATCTTCCTTAACACAAACTGCTTCAAATTTCAGAATCCCAGGATGCTTTGTTAAATGCACCTCTAAAGCTTGAGGCTGGTTCTGTTTTTGTAGCTTAGTAGGACATGTTAAGGTCTTCAAACAGAAGCTTGTGTTGAAGGCTTTATAAAAAGGCTTTAGTTCTGTTTCAGATGCTTTATAGCAGTGCAGGGAAATCCCCCTTTTGGAGGTCTTAATTGAATGTGTTTATGTACTGTAATAGACTAGCAGCTAATTTATCAAGGCTTTGTGAGTTGCTGTAATGCATTGCAGTCTAGAGAAAGTCTAAGGCTTGTTCCAAGAATATATTAATGTCTTACCCTTTTACATTCATTTATTTGGCTGGCAGGCATCCTAAAAGGGCTTGTATAAATAAAAACCTTGGAGAGCTTCCTCACTTATGGCCTTTATAGCATATATAAAGGTCTGCCAATCAGATTTCAGTATGTTTGGTCAAGTGCAAAAGCTGTTTTCTAGCTAGGGTTTGTGTGATTCGTTCATGAACAACACTGCTTTGTTCTTAATCAAGCCACAGTTTCGATCGAACTTTTGTTATTTTTCTGTGTGCGTAAGAGACCAATATTTCCTGAGAGGTTGTTGCTAACCAACATCCTGAAGAGCCACCAGATTCACAGCAACTTTCATAACCAATCCATTTCAGTATGGCGAGTAATGTGGTACACTCACAGAGAACCTGGACAAAATAAACATATTTACGTTTATCAGAAAGTTTACTTGGTTACTGTTTCTGTTGCCTGCTGTTGTTATTTAGCCTAAGGTGTTAGATTTTCTTTTCCATTTCTTTTTACTTTTAAACAAGTTTGATTGAACAGTCAGTTATAAAGGACCAAAGGAGCAGTGTGGAAGATGATGCAACCTGTCAAGTTCTTACTCTAAATGATGGTGTGCAACATATTACAAAAAATGCACAGTCCTTCCTCCCTTATTTACTCTTTACCAGTCTGGTTAGCATGCTAGCTTCAGTATATATCTCTGATACACAGATGTATCAGACATACATCAAAAGTATTACTACATTCTGTTTAGCTCATTTTGAAATGCTTGACACTAAAAATCTTTCAAATTGCTCCTTTAAACCAACATACTTTGCAAGAACAGATTTTCCAAATCTGGAAGACCGCAGCATGACTATCTTTTTAGTAAGCGTGATCACAGGCAAAACTACAAGCCTGGTGGTTTTATTATTGGCTGTGTTTCACCTAGAGATTGTGTCATTGCTATGTTGATGCTTTTTTTCTGATAGCTATGCTGTAGTGTTTTTTTGTGTGTATCTTTAACTGGAAAACAAAACCAGGTCAAGCTACAAATCACAGGAAAGTTCAAGTGCACGAACGGATGGCATAATGAATGAATGAATAAATAACAAAATGAGGGAACTAAATAGATTGGAAAAAAATATGCTATAAAAAGGTAGAAATTCCTTACTGGATAAACATAGATGAGAAAGTCTTTAAAATGAATGTGAAGTGATTAGAGCTGGACCCGAGTATTCAGGTTTTCAGATATTTGTTTGTTGAGTAGGTATTAGTTTTTAATTTTGTATTCTGATTTTACTTGAAATTCTGATATTACTTTTTGCTGTTTTATTTTTTCTTTAATGAACATCAGCTAAATGTACTTTGTCAGCACGTTTTTATACTATAAATTAAAATTTTTCATTGCACTTTTAAAATGTGGATAAAATCTGGTCTCCGCCACACTCAGTCACAAAGTTACACTTCAGGTCAGGTTGGTGGCAGTAAGTTACAGTTCGTTTGGTGCTGGGCTCTGATGTTGTCTATTAAAAGGCAAACCAGCCAGTTACAGGTTTCAGATATAGACTGTGGGTTTATACTGTGTTGCTTGCTGTGAACACACATCTTTATGTTATGGGTGTTTTTATGTCCCACCTAAAGCAAAGATGGCTAGTTCTGTCTTAGCTGCCTTCATCAGTTCTTGACCAACAAGCATAACTGAAACACACAGTTGTGGCTTCATACCAAGAAACACCCTATAAAACCCATAGCCTGTATCAAGGGTGTCTGCAAAGGGGGAGTTTGATGTTTGCCAGTGGGTGGTAGCTTGGTAACTAACAGTAGCTAGGTTTACTAGCTAGTTAACATTAGAGCCCACTGGAACAGAATATTTTCTTCATTACTTTCGGTATTTTAACTTGCCTTATCCACTGTAGCCATCTCCTCTTCTGTTTCTCACCACAGTGCTAAAAGAATAACTGAGTACTGATGAGTGCCTCAGCCAGTGCAGCAGAGCACCTGGCTGTGAAATTGGATATGCCATGATTTAACATGCAGATTTATATTAAATAACAGCTGTAAGCCAGAATTGATATAAATAAGTATGTCCATGTAAGAGACCACAATGGATTTTCATCTTGTAATTTCACTAGCTGATCAGATTTGACTGAATTTAACTTTATCTATTGGTAAGCAACTTTTGAGACGCATAGTAGTAGTCACTGTGAAATGCAAGTGTTTAAGGTGAGGTTCTTTTAATGTAGTGTAGTTCATGCCCCATGCCTGTAGTTTCCCCAGCCAACAAAGGAGACTGGCTTATGTCGGAATGGCGACTCCAAATCATGTATTCCACATGCTCTGCTTCCGTGCTTTGATAAGACAGGATATAGCAGGCAGGTTTCGGAGTTCCGCTTTGGTGGTGGGGGTGTGGGGAATATCTCCTAGTGCAGTTTGGGACAGCCAGTGCTGGCCAACTGCCCTGGGGCATGCTGGGGAAAGCAGGGATCCTCTGTGAGACCAAACAGGATGCCATTCAAAAATATGCCCCCCCTCCCCTCTCTAGTGAAAGGTGGGAACAGGGTGGGAATAGACCACAGATTGGGGAAAACAAAGGCACATTTCCTCTGTGAGATCCCAAAGCTCTTGGTTTATTGGGTCTCCAAGGCTGTTATTCCACCTTTTTTACCAGGCTCTTGCTCCAATTCTGGGAAAACAAAAAGAAACCTCCACCTGTGTATAAAATGGCACGGCTGCACCGGCCATATTGTTTAGCAGTTATTAGGATGGAGAATGGGTCTTATTTGTTATCTGGAGCGCTCTGTCAGAGCTGAGAGGATTAGAGGTGGTTAGTCTGCATGTCTGAAGTCCGAGTGGGCAGTGGAGAAAGGCAAGAGCTTTCCAGCTCAGTGCCATCAGTGCCAGAGCAACGGGGGAGCATTGCAGCTTAGCAGGGCTTTGCTGAGCCCCATGCTCTTATCCTGCTGCAGTTTTAATGCTGTGCAAATCCTCCCGGCGATTCGCTGCCCCAGCAATCTGCCAGAGAGCAGCCATTCAAGAGATACATTTACTGTCTTTCCCATCTCTTTGGGAAAAAAAAGCGTGAGGCTGAAAGATTTTGTCGTAGCATCAAATCTTTGGTCTTGTGCCTTTTGGTTCTGTCGTTTTGTATGTGGTACATTAGACGGAGATTTTGCTGTAATTCTGTTGACCTGTACGATTGTTCTACAGGTACTTCTGGCTATTTTCCACGTGGCATTATGTTCTGTAGGTTAATTGTAATAGTAGACTTGCAGCAATACTGTTAGTGCTGATACTTAAACACAGTGTTGGTATCTTCAATGGGGATACCCACACATGCATGCATGCCAGTAGGTGGAACTTATCCACACATTGCCAGCGTAGTTGACGAGCAGCTCTGCAACTGTACAGGCCTGCTGCATTTAAACTATGTAGCGAGTGATTTACTGCTGGGAATTAGTACCAAGATTTATCTTTCACTGATATATTGCAAATACATAAGCTAATGCTGCATGTCTAAATACAAATAATTTGAGGAAGCTGAAACAACACTCAGCTCCAATTGTGCCGAGCCAGAGAATCTGCTGTGAGCTCACATGCACACTACAGGTTTACCTATGTTTTTTTTTTTTTTTTGTTTCTGTTTCAACTACTTTGTAGAATAAAAATAATTTGCATTAATATGTACTGGCTATGTCAACAAGTACACCTTCTTGTTTATTTGAGTTTGACAGTTTTATCAGCTGTGCTAGCAATAATAGCTATAATCATTGTGTTTTTTTATGTTTAATATTTTAAGTTCAGCCATGCCAATGTAGGTTTGGCCTTTACAGCTAACAGGCTGTGTAAGTGCTTGCCTTTGTAGCTGTTTGGCAGCATCAGTGGTACTATCTGTCTTGCTGTCTGTCTTTGTCAGTCACATAGTAGCAGTGCTGGCCTTTAAGGCAGTCAGCAGTGTCAGTTTCAGGCTGAGGGGCATTCAGACAATCTATCTTTAAGACAGTTAGCAGTGTTGATGATGGCACATAAATCAGTTGGGTGGTTTGTCATAGCCTGCTAGAGTGTGTAAGTTTAGGCAGTGTAAGTTTCAGGCTTTAAGGCAGTCAGATATGGTCAAAGTTTGCCTGCATGTCAGTCAGCAGTGTATTGTCACATATTGGTAAATGTACTGTTATGTGAGTTTGCGGTGTCAGTGCTTGTCGATAAGGTTGTAATGTTTCAGTCTTTAAGCAGTTATACAGTGTTGTTTAGATTGTTAGTATAAATACGTTACATCATGATGGAGGCAGAATAGCATGGGCTGTTTGTGGCAGAGCACTAGTACAATAGCACACTAACAATAGTTAAAGAAAATATGTGCCTGCTCTAGCTGAAAGGCTGTGGGATGAAGGCAAGTATCGTTGTTTAGTTGCAGTACTTGTGTACAAAATGATTCACCATTACTACTGATCAAAATATCATGTTGGTATGAATAGGCCTTAAGGTAGTAAAACAGTTAATGTTGGCCTGTAAGACAGTCATGCAGTTTTACTGTTGACGTGTGTGACGCACAGGCAGTGCAAGTGTTTGCCTTTGTAACAGCCTGGCATTTTCAGTTTTTGCCTGTGTGGGGGCTGATAATCGTAGACCTTTTCCGCCTTTCCTGCTGTTGCTGGACTAAAACAGTGAATGAATGGCGTCTGTTCACTTTTTATTGTATCTGTGTCTCTTGTGTATAAAGGGGTGGGACTTCCTCCAAAATCCCCTTTGGGCCGTCAATCACAGTTTTGGTCCCTTTTGCGTTTCCTGCTGTTTGCCTGGGACCGCCTGGCCGAGTTCCCAACTGTCACCTTGCAGGTGCTATGGTAACGTTGGGTTGGGGGCAGGGGATGCTCACATTGGTGGGCATTTCCACTGTAAGGCAAAAGACCCCTGTGGCTGTTTGTGTAACAAGCCAGACTCCATTGTGAATAAATCTGGCATCCGCACAGTGTGTCCTGAGGATTTTGCCTAGTGCTTTTTCTCTTTGTGCTGCTGGGGCTTTGGTGATGGTGCTTTGCCAGGGACCTATCAGCATGGCCATCTGCAGCACCTGAGTGAAGATTAAGCCTGACTATTCACTAATGGCATCCCTGCTGCCTGTATAGTTTACAACATTGCTCATTAAGTGAATGAGGATTGTCTGAGGTTTTATCTAACTATACATCTCAGTGTTTTGGGCGCCCATCATAACCGGGGGGTCTGTTAGGAACACACAGTTACCCCCCAGCGGTGGTTCTTAGCATTCTTAAGAGGTGTGAGGTAAAGCAGCATTTATTAAAATTTGACTTTTGTAAAATTTGTAAATTTAATGTTTTAAGTTTAGAGACCACCCTTCGATTGTTTCATTTCCTTTTAAACAGGGCATTGTGTACAAGCCTAATTTATAGTGTCAGGACTTAATTACCAGAAACTTAAGAGACTTGTGTACTCTCTGTTTTGGGATATAAGTGATCCTAAATGCATTCAGTGATGTTGACTTCTGGACTCCATTGTTCTGAGAACGCTATGTGCTTCATGTGTCAGTCTTCTTTTCTCAGTGAAGGCTTCTTCACAGCTACACAACCTTTCAGGCCCAAAGTGTTGTGCTATCTTTACACAGTGGATGGATGGACAGATACGGATGTTTTCAGATCCAAAGCAAGAGTGGAACATAATATTCTTTACTTTATTTACTATTTCAAAAAAGCTTAAGGTGTAGTTCATTTGCTGGGGACAATATTGGTGGTCTACCAGGTCCAGGTCATTGTTAAAAGTCGCATTTTTAAACCGCAGATTTTACTTTCTTTTGAGTTAATGGCTTAATTTGCCCTGTACTGTATATATATGGGTTGTCCGTGAGAATTTCACTTTATACGTCATGGAGGTAACAAGCCTGAAGCCTGTAAGGTTATAAGACTGGAATGTGTCTGATATAAAAATACAACTCAGCCATGTGGTCTTCCGCCATCATATTCTGCCTTTATATCTATCATTAGAAAATGTTTCCTTTTTAAAAAAAACTGTTTCCGATGTTACAGTGTGAAAGGAGTCTCAACAACGCGCATTTCCCCTTGTATTTTAAGGAGAGGATATTTTCCCAGCCAAGAATAGTCCCTTCTCATTCCCCTCCAGAACAAATTGCTTCCTTTCATCCTGATTTTGTGCCTGCACTTTAAGAACTAGGATGTAGTATGTAAGTGGTATATTAAGATTATTTATTAATCATCATTTATTAGTGAATTATTAATATTATTTATTAATTAACAACATTAATATTCACTGTTTTGGATAGAGGTGGGGGTTGCAGGGACAGTGTTCAAGTATTTGTGTTTAGTGTTGTGATGCGGTGTTTTGGATCTGTGATTGGAAACAGACCTCGCATGTCTTTTGGCTGTTGTGAGAATCGGGTTTATGAACTGTAGCTCTGCTGGTTCAGCCTGTTACGGTTGTGAAGCGCGCGGCCACAAACTGCTCTCACCCAGTGCTGTATCCTTAATTCAGTAGTTCAATTGTTCATGCTGGTGCATGCAAAGTGTTATAGAGCAAAATAGTCCTTTAAGAAAAGTTTTCTGAAAATAAACTTTAAAACTTGAAAGCTTAGTTTTGAAAAATCTATTTGTGTTGAACTGTTCAAAAATATTGGGGGGAAAAGGAATTCCTTTTTAAGCGTTCCACTAAAGTTTGAAATTCCATTTGAAATTTGAAATATTTTTGCTGCCATCTTGTGGTGAAGCAGTTATGTAGCAGTATCTTAGTTACTATTAGAAAAGCACCTTTTTGTTCCTTTTGGTTTGTTCCCATTCATTTTCTGAGTGTAACGACACTTGTTTTGAGGTTTGATTTAATTTTAGACTCAAGATTCAAATGTGATTTAAATGTTTTATATGTTAGAATTCTCTTGAATATACTTAAATGGCTAATTAAATACTACTCAGATGGTTTGGCTCAGATAAATTTCTTCAATAGAACGTTTTTCTCTGATGCCCTAGAATTTATAAGTAGCTTCAGAAAATATGATGGTAAAATATGTAGAACATAAGCTGCACCGCCTCTCCAGCCGCTTTACTCTGATAAGATTAACCCAGATACCTACTTTTTAACACTGACAGTGGTTTCCACAAAAGAAATGAAAAGGGACTGAGTAGACATATTGGTGATACAGTTAAAACATTTAAGAAATATTAAATTATTGATCATTACACCACTAAAAGGGAATTCCTTCATTTTTCAAGAAACGTTAAGATATGGACAAAGAGAGTGGTTTGATATGAATTGGGTTATTGTAGAGAAACTTTAGACTTTATAGAGTTCTGGTAGGAACCAGGGGTCACACAGTCCACAACAAATAAATAGCTATTTTATTTCTCTTCTGAGTTTTATGTCATGTTTATAAAGGTAAAATAGAGATCTGAAATCTGAACAAACTTGCAATGTACTGCACGTACCTCTCTACCATGAATATTTTTTCAAATATATGTTTTAAGATAACCAGAACTATCATAAACCAATGCTCATTGACATTATTATTATTATTATTATTGTGTCATTATCATGACATTAGGGAGCATGTAACAGTTTTATGTCATTTCATGTCATACACATGAGCCTTTAAAGGGAATGTTACAACATTGCGTATTCCTTAAAACAGTGTACAAGTCCAGAACTGTTAAATATGACATACAGCATAAACCAAATTAGAAAGCTCTTTATTATAAAACAAAAATAGATCAAATTCCTCTACTGCTTGGCCAATATTGTTGCACTGTGATATAAAAAAAAAAAAAAAATCAAATCAAAATCAAAAAACAAAAACAATCAAAGACAAGTTTTTTTTCTAGAGTGATGTCATACTGTCACTATAGCTGAAGCTTATACAATATATTATAATGGTATTTGTCATGTACACTGTTGGGGTTTATATGTCTTAAAAAAGTCAGGGTTCCCTTTAAAAAGGCATTAAAGTGTTCAGATGTCTGGTTCCCATAACCACCACTGTGAACAGTTTGGACTTTGTAAGCGCCTCTTGAATGAAGAATTTCACATCAAACTGCTGTGAATGTTTATATCTAAACCATGTAATAACCCTGCAGTTTTAAACAGTTCATGGAATTCCTTTCCAGGCCATCTTTTTTGGAAAAGCCTGGACATTCATGGAGTGGTGTGCCTCTAGCTAGAAAAGAGTGGATATAAAAATGAACAGTTTATGTGAGTGCTCCAGCAGATTGGCATCGTCTACACTGCTGTTTACCAGAACATCCACAAGAGCTGTGATTTGTCAAGAAGCTTGTGGCTGTCCGTAACACTGTGATTGGTTAGAGAGTTGTAGTGTAGTGTACTGCTACGTAGCTTTGTTGATATTGCCTTAGCAGGAGGTTTTACCTGATTACCTCTATTTTGCATTAACACATTTAAACTCAAATGGTTGCTTTCACATGCAGAGATTAAGCCTACACAGGACTACACAGGATTCTGAAAGAACAATTTCCATTGAAAGAAAAACAGCACTGCAATTCCTAGGAAGTGCAGCAGCCCAGATCCTAACCAATAAAGAGAGCTCATATCACCCCTGTTTAGAAACTTCACTGGCTCTGTGTATCTTTTAGGATAGATTCTTACTGCTAGTTTTTAAAGCTCTAAATGACCTTAAAGTGCCCACTTGTCTAACCAAATGTCTGTCACATGATCTTAGTCCTGCAGATGTTGCAAACGCCTTCTGTGATTTACAGAAAACTCAGAGAGCCTCTTTCTCTGTTATTCTGTTTCTCAACAGTGTGCTCACCTGTTATTAGACAGTCTAATGGCTAATTGCTCACGTTTAATAAACCTTTGTAAGCATATCTCTAACTTTTGAGTTGACACTGGTAAATCGGATAAATCAAATTGCAGTTGGCATCAGACGTAAAAATATTGATTGTTGATTATTAATGTTAGAAGTCAAGTTGAATCTGCAAGTTGCAAGGGGGTGGAAGATTTTCTCAGAGATTTTAATATTGACTTAAACTGGCTTACCTTGTTATGGACAACCCCTGCAGTCTATACCGGTGTATCACTCCTACTAAAATCCTCAGTTTCCTCTTGGCTCCACTAGAGGGCTCTCTCTCCTAATTCATTCATTAGGACTCTGTTGTAAAACCTACACTCTTTCTGCGCTCCTACTTCATGGATCTAATCTTTATCAGTCACATGTTAAATATCTGCACTTAGCCTGCATAAACTCCTGTACATATCTGATGAAAATGTATGTCTCACTCATCCTGTGAAGACTGCTCTAGCCATCACACAATTTTAGTACTTAATGTAGCTGTCATGGGCACTTACAGAGTAGCCACTGCTCTATTTGGTCAGTGGTTTGGGTGGCTGTCCTGTTTTTCTGTCTTTTGTACTTTTCTTGCAGAAGAATCAGCTTCAGTGACTGAGTCACCACAATTTCTAATTCCTCTTTTCTTTTTTTTATTATGATTTTTTAAAAGTCTTGTTTCCATTATTTATATTATTGTTGTTGTTATTATTATTAATTATTTTTTATGGTTCTTTGTTTTTTTTAGTTTACTTCTTTCTTTTTTCTATCTTATTTTTTTTGTCTGTCTACTTTATTGCTGTCTTTCTCATTAATTTCTTATACACCAACTGGCCATTACATTAAGTACATATCTGCACTTTCTGTTGTGTTTTTGTTTGTTTGTTTATTTTGTTTTTTAGCTCCACTTACCACAGTACAGTTGCAGAATGTAGTCCATTTGATTTGCTGCATACTTTGTTAATTCTCTTTCACCCTGTTCCTCAATGGTCAGGGCCACAGAGTAGATATTATGAGGATGGTGGAATATTCCCAGTACTATAGTGACATGTCTCTCTCTCTCCATCTGTCTCTCCATCTCTCTGTCTGTTTCTCTCTCTGTCTGCATCTTTTACTCACTGGTTTTATCTGTTTGGTTGTGTAAGATCTGAATGTTGAGAGAGATATGAAGTGCTGGGCTCCAAACACAGCTCTTTACGGGAAAGAGGCCCGCCCCTGATATTACAGTGTTAGTAATACCAGCAGAGCGTAACTTGAGGCAGTGACCCCTGAACTACCGCGCACACATACTCACTCTTAAGCAGCTTCAATGGTGGGTCCTGTAAGCTTTGATCTTCTTTTGTTTAAGCATGGTTCCTTTTGATCTGTTACGCCTTATTGGTGCCATATTTTGGGACGACAGCAGTATCAATAAAGTGTATGTGCTTCTTTTTCTTTGATTTTTTTTTTTTTTTTGCCTTGTCATGACGTCACCCAAAGAGCTCTTGTGACAGCTATTGCGAGAGTACATGGTGAGTTTGGAGGAGATATATTGGGGGCCATTATTCTCAAAGTGTCTCTGATCGCTGTGCCCATATGATTTCAATGGAAGCATGCTGGTGCAGAGGAGTGTTTTTTTTTTTTTTTTTTTTTTTCTTTCTTTCTTTCTCTCCTCTCCTTTCGCAGTAACTTTTGCTCAACCAGATGGTGTTAACAGATGTGAGACGTCTAGGCTTAGTGATGTAGTTTGGTTTTGGACACATAAGCACACATGCACACTTGTATACTCTCTCTGTTTAGAGCTTTGTTCCACCTGTCTATATTGTTTACAATAACCGACTTCTGGCTATAAATTCCCCTTTCATCTCTGCTCTTTAAAAAGCCTATATAATCGAAATGTACATGGGTGGGCCAAATTTTGGAAAATTCAAATAATTGTCATCAAGTTTAAAAGGGAGAAAATTATGATTAATTGTTAAGCAAATTGACATCTCCCCAACATTTTTATATCCTTAGCTTATAACCATGAGATGTCTGAACTTTATTCTCTCCCAAAAGGTAGTGTAGAGCATGTGTCTTACATACAGGTCAGAGTTTCTTGTCTATTTAGTCTAAAGAAGAAAGCATAGAAGAAATGCTGCAGCGGCGTACAGGCTAATGCACACCATACGAGAAGCTCTACTTCAAATCTTCAGGCCTTATTATTCTAAAATGTGGAAACCAATGTGGAAACTGGAGCATGTCTATCCAAACTTGTAACTATATATCCTCTGCCTATTCAGCCTACAGCATTTTCGCCCTGCTTATTTATATTGAATTTATGTGTGATGTTTCAGTCTTGACTCTTTTTTTTTTTTTTTGAAGAATAGTAAAGGATCACCCTTGTTTTCTTTTCACTCAGTTTTTCTCTTCTCTCTGTTAGTGTTTCAGAACTCTGTGCTGTAAAGGTCCTCCTCCTCCCAGGCCGGAGTATGATGTAGTGTGTATTGGACTTACGGGCTCTGGAAAGACCAGTTTACTCTCCAGACTCTGCAGTGAAGCCACAGACACCATTGTCCCTACAACAGGTTAGTACATAAACACACTAGAGGTCTGCCCTAGGAATTGAACCCCCAACCTGGCCCATACCCACAACTTTAAGGCCACACCTGGCCTTCATCCTGTACCTGCTTCTACAGTGGGGAAAAATAGATGGATTCATCAATTGTGCATTATTTTCCACTTAAAAAGATGAGAGGAGGCTGTAATTGACATTAGGTAGACCTCAACTATGAGAGACAAATGTGAAAAAAAATGAGAAAGTCTTTTGTCACAAGAATTTATTTGCAAATAATGGTGGAAAATAAGTATTTGGTCAATAACAAACAAGAAGATTTCTGGCTGTCACAGACCTGTAACTTCTTTTTAAGAGGCTCCTCTTTCTATCATTAATGTATTAATGGCACCTGTTTGAAGTCGTTAACAGTATAAAAGACACCTGCCTACACCCTCAAACACTCATACTACTCCAAACTCCACTTGGTGAAGACGAAAGAGCTGTCAGAGGACACCAGAAACCGCATGTAGACCTGCACCAGGCTGGGAAGACTGAATCTGCAATGGCAAAGCAGCTTGATGTGAAGAAATCTACTGTGGGAAGCAATAATCAGAAAATGGAAGACCTACATACCAGTACTAATCTCCCTCGATCTGGGGCTCCACGCAAGATTTTAGCCCGTGGGGTCAAAATGATCACAAGAACGGTAAGGAAAAATCCCAGAACCACAAGGGGGATCTAGTGAATGACCTGCAGGAAGCTGGGACCTTACGTTACAAAGGCTACCATCAGCAACACACTACGACGCCAGGGACTCAGATCTTGCAGTGCCAGACGTGGTGCCCCTGCTTAAGCCAGTTTTCCAGGCACGTCTGAAGTTTGCTAGAGAGCATTTTGGATGTTCCCAGAAGAGTAGTTAAGAATGTCATATGGTCAGATGAAACAAAGTAGAACTATTTGGTAAAACACTCGTCGTGTTTTGGAGGAAAGTGAATGCGGAGTTTCCAAAGAACACCCATAGGAACTGTGAAGCATGGGGGTGGCAACATCACTTTGGGGCTGTTTCTCTGCAAAGGGACCAGGAGACTGGTCCCGTGTACATGAAAGAATGAATGGGGCCATGTATTGTGAGTTCTGGGTGCAAACCTCCTTCCATTTGCAGGTGATGGCATCAATCGTGCTGGTTTTGGGAGCATCATAAGCACACTCTGGGCATGACAAGGAGTGGCTCGTAAGAAACATTTTCAAGTCCTGGAATATCCTAGCCAGTTGCAAGATCTCAGAGTCCATCGAGTCCTTTGGAGGGAGCTGAAAGTCTCATGTTCTCCCGAGTTGTGAGCCTGAAAACATCGAGTCTCTAGAGGAGATCTGCATGGAGGAATGGGTCAGACATATGTGGGTAAGTATTGTGAGCAAAGCATTGTGGATGGAAAACGTTTGTCTGTCATTGCCATAGGAAAGGATATACAAGCTAGTATGAGCTGTACTTTTGTGTATTGACCAAATAAATCATTTTCCTAGCTATTATTTGCTAGCATTCTTTAAAAATCCTAAATGACTTTAACCAACCATTTTTTTCCACATTTTGGACTCTCCTAGTTAAGGTCTGTCTACCAAACTGACAGGCCTAAAGCAAGTGGGACTTTACTTGAAGCTATGTGGAACTGACTAAATACTTATTTTCCCCACTGTACGCACACAAAAATAGATGGATTATCACAGGCATTATTTTGTTGTCTTTTGGCTAAGTGATTGATTGCTGAGTGATTGATTGACAGAAAATGCTAAAGCTACACAAAAACTGTTCACTGATCTGAGACTGAGCCTTTGGTGTAGCTAGTATGAAGAAGTGCTCAGACACTGATGTTTGTTTCTTATTAGATTCTATGTGTCTATGGTAAATGTGTACTGGAGAGAAGAAGTGCCAGTCCTCCTGCTGTCATAACTCATAATACTATGCAACAGGACTTGTGTATTTTTTATCTGATGTGGACTTTCCTGTTTTGCATGTAGACCAATGGTTACAACACTGTTCTTTGAGATCTGTTTTTTTGTTTTATTCTAACTGCAAGTTATAATTTTAGACGTGTGTTATACTGAGTGGGTAATCCTGCTCTTGTTTTTTTCTCTCAGGTTTTAGCATCAAAGCTGTGCCATTCCAGAACGCCATTTTGAACGTCAAGGAACTGGGAGGTAAGCAGGCTCTTCTTCTTAGTTGTTGTAGTAGTCAGTATGTTTATAGACTTCTGAAGTTATTATTATGTAGTCAGTTTCATGCCCATGTTACGAACTTCAGGTGTGGGGTATAAGCCAGAGGTGGGGTTCAAGTCCGAGTTAAGGCTTGTGTGTCTAGCTTGTGAGTCTCAAAACTCTGAGGTGTGTTTGGGAGTTAAGTTTCAATTATATAGGATTGGTGTCTTGAATCACGAGTCTCTGGGCTACAAGTCTTATTTGAGTCACAAGTCTCCAGGGTCAGAGTTTCTAGTTTTTGAGGTGATGGCATCAATCTCTGGTTTTGGGAGAGTCATATCTCAAATCTCTGGGATGACAAGAGTCTCTGAGGTACAAATTCAAGTCTCAAATATCTAAGTTGCAAGTCAGAGTCTCGAGTCTGTGAGCTGTAAGTCTCATGTCTCTGAGTTGTGAGTCTGAGTCGAGTCTCTAGTCTCAGAGGTATGGGTCAGAATGGTATGTGGGTAAGTATTGAGAGGCAAAGCATTGTGGTATGGTTGGTTAGTCTGTAGTTAGGATAGGAAGTATACAAGCTAGTATAAGCTGTAAAGAATGTGATCTATGCATGACTAAATCATCAGGCTAGCTATTTCTAGCTAGCATGCTTGTTGTCCTAACTGCCCTCTAACCAACCATTTAAAGCTGTTTTGACTGACCTTTAAGCTCTGTCCACCAAACTGAAGATTTGTCTAAAGCCAAGGGTCTTTATTTGAAGCTATGTGGAACCTGATGCTTCTGCTACGGGACAAGAGCAGTACAGTAAAGATTTGAACGGTTGGATACTGACAGCTTAGGTTATTCACCGCATTAAATTTGTCCTAATGCAATCATGCTTGGTAATTAAATTTCTCACTTTAAATCTTGAGTCCAGGTTGGATTGTGAGTCAGTTAAGTGTGTCTGTCTGTGTGTGTGTGTGTGTGTGTGTGTGTGTGTCTGTCTGTGTGTGTGTGTCTGTCTGTGTGTGTGTGTGTGTGTGTGTGTGTGTGTGTGTGTGTGTGTGTGTGTGTGTGTGTGTGTGTGTGTGTGTGTGTGTCTGTCTGTGTGTGTGTGTGTGGTTGCCTGAGTTATTGGGCCCCACTTCCATGTCGAGGTTCAATGAGAGGAAAACGATTATTTTAAAGCAAAACACACACTTCCCCTATTTGATGTAAAAAGTACCTGTGACCTCGTAATCATCCTTCCCCACAAAATCACCCTCCAAATTTCTCCTGGTTGAAATGTCAGAGTGCACATCATTATACTGCTCCTGAAAGCATTTCCTCAGATGGGTTCATCGCTGTGTCAGTGGCCTGTGGTGCAACCCCCCTCTAAAAAGCATGGGGTTAGGGTTACGACAGGAGCGTTAACCCTGAAACCGCCTCCAAGGGCTCGTCTCATGCTTTATTGATGAAGACTGCGCGCTGTCCTGACGCTTTCACTCGCCTGTGCTCTTATCATCTTTCCTCTGCTGGCTTAAGCTTGACTTGCATTACGAAAGTTTTACCTCTGTGATACCCCAAACAGCCAGCTTTTGCTTTCGATGATCTTGGGCACAGAAATTCTTTTCATCTGGAATCTGACAATCAGCAGTTTAAAGGGGGGAGAAACTACCTTCATGGCTGTTCTCCCTGATAAAGTCAACCAATAAAGTACAATATGTCTAATTTCAACAGTTAGAGGGAATAGCATGTTTTGGAGTGAATCAAAAAAAGAACTTTTAGACAAGCTTAATGATACTGTTTATTCTATGTAAATACATCCAATCAGTTTTATTATGTATAAAGATTTTATTTTAGGCATTACATTGTGCTTGTTCTCAGTTGCTGCTTCGGTTTTGCTTGGCCTCTGTTTTGGGGTCTGAGCAATGTTGGGAAGCGGCAGGGTTGGGTTGTGGTGTTGGGGTAAGAGGGGGTTTATATCAAAGTGACTCCCCGTCTGTGTGCATTTCCCATCAGTGTCATGATGACGCCCTGTGTGATCCATGGGGGTTGACAGGCCTGACATGCCGAAGAAGACGCTCCACATGCTGGCGTTTACCGTCTCAAAAACAGCCATCTGAAAACACTTATATTCTCTCTCTCTCTCTCTCTCTCTCTCTCTCTCTCTCTCTCTCTCTCTCTCTCTCTCTCTCTCTCTCTCTCTCTCTCTCTCTCTCTCTCTCTCTCTCTCTCTCTCTCTCTCTCTCTCTCTCTCTCTCTCTCTCTCTCTCTCTCCTCCTCACCCCCCACCTCAAATCGTGATTTAATGATTTTTGTGGCTATAAGTTTTTTTTGTATTATCACTCATGATTACATTGTCTTCGCCAGTCGGTGATAGATGGTGTTTTTTTGCGTATTTGTATTGCCTCCTGGCCTAGAACATCTGTTTGTGTCTTTGAAATAGAAGTAAACCACTATTTCTTAATGACTGTTTATCTCCCTCGGACCTCCCAGCTGTGTTTGAGTTTCGGTCGCCACCAGTAGATGGCAGTGTTGAGCAAGTCCACAAAGAGGTGAAACGTTTTGTTGCCATGCGTTAGTGGTGGGATGATTGAACATGTGTTTTGGAAAACTCTGCATATCTAATAATTGGGTCTACAATGGGTGGAATGAAGTGATGGTCTTTAGTTTTGGCAGTGTAATGATAGGGAGGTTCATGTTAAATAACGTTTGAGGGAATGCTTCGTCAAAGCTGTCAGGGCTTCTCAGATGGTCACCCTAATAGAAAGAGTGTTCCCATGTTGCTGGAACGGAAGTGCAGGATTGGTTTTTAGTTCAAATTGAATCCAAAACTTCACAACTGACATACAATCCTCAAGAGAGAGCACCGCAGTTTATCGTTTGACAGTTGGAGTGGAAACAGGCAATGAAGAAATATACGATCAGTCACAGATTTTGGCAGAACGCTTATGTTATGCGACGCTTTTGAGTGGTCCCAGGATGTTTTTGTTTCTCCTTCAAGTCTCAAAATTTTTTTTTTGCTCTTCTACACAGAAGGTAGAATTTGGTGATTGAGGCCTAGAGCGGGTGAAACCTGGCATGAATGCATCCTGATCACCACAGGACATTTTTACTGCTGATAATCGGGCATGAGGCATGACGAAGAGCTCAATTTGTGGTGTGACAGAGGCTCGAGAGCACAAACTGTTGTCCGGCATCTTTAGCAGCCAGCAAACGAGCAAAAATCTCAAAGAGCTCTGCAGCTGCGAAGTCTCAAACAAACAGCACATGAAGTTTCAGGAGTTCAGGAGCTCACTAAATTTGGATAGGAAAAGAGGTGGAGTGGAGGCTTTGTAGAAAATGCAGAGCAGATTTAATTTTTAATTTTATGTTTTCTTAACGATTGCAGGATTTGAAGAAGAATGGTGCCCTATGGGTGACAGATTAGAATAGTTGTGATCACATTATTTCTGCTGTTAACTCAACTGTATAAGTGTAATCAAAGTCATTCATAGTGAATTCATATGAATGCAACATTTTGATTTTACAATGGTGTTGATGGCCATTTTGTTTACTATCCAAAACTGTCAGACAACATATTTGTAATTATTACATTTTTAAGCAATTATTTTCTCTAGTGTGGCTTGAGGCTTACAGTCACCACCACGGAACCTGCAAGTAATGCTGACTCAGTGCGGTTTTGAAAAGCACAGCATTTCGCAAACACTCTGGATTACTTTGTCCTATTGATGTAATTGTGCAGAAATAACATCCATAACCTTATCCAGACTTTATTACACCTGATGCAACTCATAAGCTAATTAATGAACTGCATAGCATAGAATTATCTTGTCTTCTTGATTTACATTTTTAGTATTTTATTTATTTTTCTGTACTTTTTGTATATAGATCTTATATATTATTTATATATTTCGGGACATTTCTGTTCTTTCCTTTGTGCTGCTGTAACATTGCAAATTACCCCACTGTGGGATTAATAAAGGATTATCTTATTTTATCTTTATCAGATTTATTTGATCAGTGAAAAAAAACAAGATTGAGATTGCTAATAACAGATGAAGGATAGCAAGAGTCTGAATGATGTAAACGACATCCTGTTAACTGGTCTCCATTAGCATTCTTTCATTGTTAGCCACATTAGCAATTTTTGGCAAAGTTCCGTTAAAAAATCTGGTAAACTCATAAATCAGATGAACAGTGCTGGTCTGAAGGCATTTTGTGGGGCCAGCTGTCACGTTATGTGAAGAAGATGAGACGTACGAAGCAAGCTTGTAATTAATGCATTGCGTTCTCTGTTCTGAGGGATGGGAGGTAGAGGCGCTTTGGGCCCCGTTTCTTCACGGTTTAGGGTACAGGCTCCCTCTCAGTGACTCACTCTAACCAAAGCCATGCTGCGTCTGTGCGTCTTGGTGGCCACATTTTTGTACCCCCCAAAATTGCTCTGCACAAGAGAAACCATATGTCGACTGTAAAAGCGGACCCATTTGAACTGTGCTGTAGACTGGCCATCACAAGAAACCATTTTAATACGCTCTCAGGGTCGACTTTAAAGAAAACACTATAGCGGTGAGTGTCTTTTCCTTTTGGACCCAGCCCCCCATGCAGGCCCCCTGAACAGAGACAGAAGTTGGCATGCAGGCTTGAAGTCATAAAAATACATAATGCAAGATCCACATTGATTTTGTGAAAGGGCAGGATGGGGGTTTTCTCTCAATACATTCCAGCCATGCACAAACTGGAGCTATGTTGAAATTCTCCCTCTTCACCCCTACCCCCCACTATTTCAGCTGCCAAAATGTTGTTTCTTGAACTTATTAGTGTTGAAGCTCTTTAGGTTTTTTTCCCCCTGGTTGGGCACAATTAGATTTACTCTCGCTAAATCCGGTGTGAATTGTCCACAGGTCTCTGTGAAGGGTTAATGTGCCCTAGTAAATGTTATGACTTCTTTGCTGAGATTGTGGCGGTGTGAATTTACACGTTTTTCTGCCTCACAGGAGCGGACTCCATTAAAAAGTACTGGAGCCGATACTACCAAGGCTCTCAGGGAGTGGTGTTTGTGCTGGACAGCGCCTCGTCGGACGAAGACCTAGAAGTGGCCCGGACGGAACTCCACTCGGCCCTGCAGCATCCCCAGCTCTGTACACTTCCTTTCCTCATACTGGCTAATCATCAGGACAAACCTGCTGCTCGCTCTGTACAAGAGGTAACCTGCTGCTTGCCCATGGATTGCCCTTAGTTGGATAGTGCTGAAATATGTGGCATCGCCAAATTGCACACAGTATGAAATGATAGTTTCATGAAAGTGAAACTGGTGTGGAAATGTTCTGCTTTATTGCCAGCATTGTTTTAGCAGTCCATTAGAGCTGGGAAAAAGTAGCTGAAGAATTTGTTCATAAACCAGTATTAACCTTGTATGGCTGACTTAAAACCATGATTTTTTGTGCTCTTATGTTCTGATCTGTTCTTCTCCCTTACCCCCATGCCATGACATGCCGTGTCTGGTTTCTATGGATGAAAAAATTTTACTTTCTGTAAAGTTATGTGTTTTTCTTTAATTTTTTAAATAAGAGATGCTCTGTTTTCTGCTGACTAACTAGAGCACTTGTCCTGTCCTGGTTGCAGCCCAAACTATCCTGCGTCAGGATGCTGGGCGAACTCGTCTCGCTTACAGCGAAGCATGTAAAGCTTATGCAACAAACAACACACAGACTGCACAAACATAGAGGTTAAAGAATACATGGTAGAACAGAGCTGTAATGGATGACTCAGAGTAACGTCACAGCAACTTGGTTTGAATTTTTTTTAGTTTATAGAATTAATATGTCCAGATTTGGCGCCATTGCATCAGTACCCACTTTAGTGTATTCTGTGTGAATTGGCCTATAATCGTGTGATTTTCCCTTTGCTTTTTTCCCTCCCGAGAGGGGAGGAAAGCTTCTTGTTCTGCCTCCCTCTCACCAACCCTGTTCTACATCTTAGCCACTGGGATTGAGAATAAGGTGAAGTCCTCTGTCCTTGCTGCAGAACAATAGGTGGAATCTATGAGGAATCACATTTGTGACTGTGGTCGGTTCATGGTACAGTAATTTACTACCAAAAAACAACCGTTACAAACCCAAGCCTGATGTTGTACATAAAATTCAGACCCAAACCTGATATTTTACTGAGGCCCACCTGACTCTGGACAGGTATCTCTCAGAAGAAAAAAAAAAACTAGAAGAAAGCAGCTACCCATGACATTAGTGTGAGCCAATCAAGCCGAAACACTCCTTAGAACTTGAAAATGATTGGTCAGAGCTAAACTGCTGTAGGCTAAGTAAGCAGGTATATGTGAACACCTTGGCAAAGAATCCTAACTTTAAAAAGATTATAATTTCCATATATAAATAGACTTCCATATATGAATGAAACTTGAGCAGTTACCACTTCATGAAGAATTTGAACAGAATAGCTTGTGCGCTGACTGCATGCTATTTCTTGTTTTAGCTGAGCTGCTGGTGATGACGGCAGTATTATAGTATTGCTAGTAATAGTAATAAAGTTTATTTATAGCTGCTGTGGGAAACTTGGTGTCTCAGTTTTTGACATAAGTTGCATCTTGTCCTGCACATTGTGTGTAACGTGGATCATATAAAGTGGCCCACAATTACTTTAAAAACGCATGGTTCCATGGGCTTACTTTTAAAGAAAGGCATGTTATTTCCCTTTCCTGTAAATAAACCAGATACACAGGTTTGTTCTCACAGCACTGTTGCATAAATGTGTGTACAGCAGGTTGACCAAAGGACTCGTGCTGTTTAAGATGCTTTAAAGCAGCCGATTCGCTTTGTTTAACATGCCTATTTAAAACCTGTAAACAGTAATTGCATTAGCCACTGCTCAGCCAGTCGTACCCTCTGGTCGAGATGGTGGTGGCGGTTTGTCTCTGTCTCTGAGGAGTTAACTTGTTGTTTGCAAACACTGACAGACCTCAGACCTCAGGGGGATTCTCCCCCCTCCCCAAACACACATCTCCAGCAATGAACCACTCTGCTTTTTCAGACTTTGACATTACAAAAAAAGACAATGAGCCTTTGTGTTAGAGAACCCAAAAAAGTTACATTTCGGGGTGGAGTGTTGCTGCTTTTTTCTTGCTTCATGAGTCTATTAAGCTTTTTTCCTTCTTCTTTTTCTTCTTTTTTCATGGCTGTGTTCGAGATACAGCTGTCTTAATGTGTCTCAGGTTGGAATGTTTCTCTGAAACGTTGGTAACGACACGAGAAATTGAGATTTTAAACCGCTCTTGGTAAGAGTAAGGGGTTGGAATGCATGGTATGTCTCTCCTGTTACAATTTCTTTTTAATGGTCCCCTTGTTGTTTTTATGTTTTGAGGCTTGGATTACTCAGGCCTCATATGAGTGCGTGTACATTTGTGTGTAGTTTGGCTCGTAGTTGAGTCGAGCTGTAGAAAGCTAAAGCGTGTTGTAGGGACACTCGCGAGCGCACACTCACATCTGTTTTCTGTGGCGAAATCGGCCCGCAGGCTGCAGGGTATAAGCCAATGCGCTGAGCGCTAATTAACTGGCCATGAATTGGTCCTGAGTGAGCAGTAAATATCAGACTTTGGAGAATAGCACATCCCAATTCACTGATGTATGTCAAAATGGAGCTTTTCAGTTGGCTGCCCCCTTTCTCCAGCCCTACTGTAGATACTAGTGCCCTTTTTTTTGTTAAGTGAAGACTAGAACGGGATGTTACCAGCTTGATTTTCACCAGGCTGCTCTAGAGTGATGACATACTGAATTGTAGTATGAGGACGTAAAGTCCTGTGCAGAACCGGAGGACGCTGCTTTATTTGATTTTCAATCAGAACAGCTGATGAAAGTTATTCATTTTTAAAGCATCAGGAAACATGAAGAAAAATAAAAGACAATTGCAAAGAAGCTTCAGCAAATAAATATAATATCTTAAAAATATATCTATGCTTCTGCACAGTCTTGTTTTATCTTCTCCTGATACCAGTAATTCCAAACACATTCAGTGATGTTGAGGTCTGCTTCTTTGTTGGATCTTCTTTTCACAGTGAGGAGTTTCTTTACAGCTACTCATCCTTGCAGATCCATAGTACCAAGTTGTCTTCTTAAAGTGGAAGGATGGACAGAAACATGCCAGATTTTCAGATCTTAAAAAAGAGTGGAGCTTAATTTTTCTTCACTCTGTTTTAAATATAAAAGCTTTGAATGCTTTTTATCTGATGGGGACAGTTTTTGTGGTCTACCAGGTGGTCTTCCACGGTCATTAGGAGTCTCATTTTCTCTGTATCTTTTAATCATTTGTTTTTTAACTCCAGTTTTAGAAACCTTTTCCCCCACTTATTTTTCTTTAACTTTCCCTTACTTATGAAAGTGATTTAACGTCTATCTGCTCATCTTAGAAACAACTCCAGAAATAACCTGTGCTTAATGGCCTTTTGAACTGGAAAGTAAAAAAAGAAATTAATGAAGTGTGACGTTTGAACTC
Organism: Prochilodus magdalenae; assembly: GCA_024036415.1. Classification (NCBI taxonomy): domain Eukaryota; kingdom Metazoa; phylum Chordata; class Actinopteri; order Characiformes; family Prochilodontidae; genus Prochilodus; species Prochilodus magdalenae. Next base: position 1,966,939 of record JAMWET010006814.1, on the reverse strand, counting down.
TGCTGTATGCTCACGTTTTAGTGTTCTTGAGTTACAGAAAGAGTTACAGTTTAAGTAAACCGACCTGATTTTGCAAGTCTTCTGCTGTCTAGATAAATATCCTCTTCTTTGTATTTGACTTCCTGCTGCTGAAATATTTCTGGCATTGCAAAGGTACATTTTTAATCATATTGGCAAGCGCCAAAAGTGGGAGGTTCCTGACAGAAAAGCTGTCTGAACTCAAACCGAGGTTCTAATTTTAGTTGATACAGTACAGAGCCATTAGTTTGTTTAAAGCTCTCCCTTTTGACACACCATTAATTTAGTCTGTTCATATTAATGTTTGGAAAGCTTAGCCTCTGTGGACTGATTGACAGGTCTGTAAGCCATTGGTTAAGAGCCATTAATGTGCTTTCGCTGGGTGTTGCCTACTTGGAACGAGTGCTAGAAAATGATCAGCTTTGCTGAACATGTTCCTGAAACACAATCTTCCCTTTGTTCCGTTTTTCTCTGTGCGCCGCTGCTCCGTGGAGACCCCATTCCCCCCCCCCCACCCCCCCAACTCTCTGAAATATTTCATGTTTGCAAGTCACGCTCTGCTCGGATGGAGCGCGTCCGACACGTTTGCATCGCCACATCAGAAACAGGTCCGGTTGTGGTCAGTGAGACAAAACTTTTTTTTTATGGAGAGGTGGTAGATTGTGATAGATCGCGTGCTGGCTCAGGGCAGCCATCTGATACCATGACTGATTCCTGTATGAGTTCGGCCTGTTTCAGGGTGTTCCAAGCACAGCACTAAGGCTGAACTGCAGAACAGCGGTTTTTGCTTTAAAAGCCTTTCTTCGATGCTCTGATTGTTATTATGACACTAAGGGTCACATAAGGACAGAAGAGGGAGAGCTGTTACTGTACGTCACCCACTTTATCTCTGGTTCTCTGATAACTTGAACTCCTCTTGCCTTCTCATTCACATCGGTTATCAGTTATGTTTGCTTTGTGTTACAATGTATTTGAGAATCGCTGCGGTCTAAGATACAGACACGTAGAATATCTTGGCCCAGTTTCCAAAAGGCATCGGAACAACTTGGTTATTATGTAGATACTTAGACTATTGAGCTTCCCTTGTTTGACTGGATTATTAAAAAATGCCCAGATGCATTTTTACATGGCTATTTACACCATATAATTTCCCCAAGAATGAAACAAGCTGTTTTTTCTTTTTTTAAGAGCTAATGAGTAATGTTATGAGCTCTGCTCTGATTGGCTGGTTCACACCGAGACGCTGTGATGAACACAGAATCAACATGTTAAAATAGACTAAACAAAATGAACCTCTGTGTAAATAAACTCTATTCAGTTAGAAATAAATACTATTCAGTTAGCTGTTTTAGTTCTTTGGAGCTTCCTGGTAGCTAACCTTACCTATACTAGCTACTTGGTTTATATCTCGACAACAATACAGGCCAATTTCAGCCATGTGTAAAGATGAATGTTGTTTGTTGACAGCTCTTGGGCAGGTATGAAAAGTGTCACCATTATCTTCATACCCATTCCAGACGTTTTCTACTCATGCTGCCATTTCTATGTTGCTGCTGTTTCTGTTGTATGTGAGTGTATTTTGTGAGTGTAAATATTTGGGGCCCATTTTTACTGCCCTCTTTTGTGAATGCAGGACTGTTTGAAGGGGGAACAGCGGTGTTTGAGGCTTACCATAAATGGCTTAGGAGTTTTTAAGAAAAACTATATAGACTAGAAAGCTTTGTATAACACCCTTGTATGGTATAGTGAATATCACTCTTTAGCACTTTCTCTACCACATGACTCTGAATGTTATTCCCCAAAGTGTATATAGAAACTTGGCTCCAGTTTCATTTTCTCCACAATCTCTCATATTTATTGCCAATAAGTGCTGCCCAGAGACCGTATTTAAGACTGATTGAACTGAATATTTCCACGATGATTACAAACAATACTGCAGGCCTGAATTTAAAAAGCTGTCCATTACTGCTCTCTACTTAATCTAGCATGCAAAGGTCAACAAATCAAATGTAGCAGAACTCAGTGGCCCTGTAATTTTACCTTTGCACAAACATTCACAAGCATTAAGAATACAAAAATCAAACTTAGTAAGGAGGAAATCAAGCTCCAATGTGGACACCCTAAGCACACACACACACACACATACATCTTCTAAATCTCATTGCGAGAGGAGTGCAGAAGCAAATCCTAGCATTCAGTGGCCGGAAGGCAACACCCTGGACCAGGGAATACGCCTCAAAGCAAGAAGTAAAGTTTGCACTTGAAGAAAATGTTCCGCCTGGCACCTCTCTTCTAATATCTGTAGGTGTTTGTCTAGCTTTCCACTGGGAGAGGACAAGTTAACGCCATGAGTCTAAAAGGATATGCAGATGTCGAGTAGAAGGTCCTCACTAAGACAAAGAGATGGACACAAAGAAACTGCTGGTGTTCTCAGACCAATGGAATGACCACCCAAGAGTACGCACCTCAACATCACTAAATGTGTTTGGGATTATTTGGATGGTGAGCAGAAAAAGCAACCTCTAAGATTGAACTTTTAAGGTCTGACTGCAAATTTCTTTGAAGTACCGAGTCTTCTGAAAAGAATGGAAGCTTTAAATAAGGGAACGAGTGGACACACTGAAAGCTGAAAAATATACCTAGTTTTTAAGGCTCCTGTTTAAATTTCAGCATACTTGTGAATGTCAAAAGTGCTGAAAGAACACTGGGAAACATGTTTTATTACGAAGACAGCATTATTTGCCCTTTTAATTGTATTTAGTGCAGTACATAGTGCTAAATACTAAGTCATTGTATCCAGAGGAAATGTCTCTGTCATGATATAATATTTTTGCTGGATTGCTCCTCCCCTTCTGCAGAAACACAATCTTTAGATTTAACCTGCCTGCCATGATTTACTTTTTATTAGTGCAATGATCTAAATTTATCTCTGGTGGTCGACTCTGTGCTGATCCTGACTTGGCATTGTTTCAGCCTTTCCAAGTTGAAGGGCTGTCCATTAATAGCACACATGGGCTCTCTAAAACGCAGAGATTTGACCTCACATTTAAGCTTTGTCGATGAGGAGAAGGCATTTCCAAAGCGCGGCCACTCCACTATAACCTGATAAGAAACAGTGCGCTTACAACTGGAGCTGAAATGTATGCATGTGTAATGAGTGTAAGATATTAAGAATGTGTCAGCAGGGAGCAATGTGTTACGGGTCTCAGCAGTTACATGGAAAATAACATGTAATAGCTTTTTCTTTGAGTTCAACATGTGCCAAGATCAATAGCACCCCAGTTTAAAAGGCAGGTCCTAGAAATGACCATCAAATTTTCAAGTGGACTGGTGAGAATATGAGCTTGAGGAGTGTATTAATGGTTTGTTCATGTTTTGTGCCATATTGGGAGAAAAAAAGATTAATAAGATATTAAGATATCTTACGGTTCATTGTGCCATATGCACAATATGGACAACAGTTCTTGTTGCAGTTACATTGGTAGGCCTTCAATAGAGGACTGTATGTTTACTGACCAATCAATATTGAGGATGCTTTCTCTCTAGTTACTCTTTGAGTATGGAGGAAAAGCTCATTTTGGTTGTTTGTGAGCTGAACACTGAAATCAATATATTCTATATATGAAATTGCTGTGTAAGGTCAGAGACCCCCCCTTTCATTTATGCAAAGCTGACATTATCTCAATTTATTTATTAGTGTCAGTGGGAAAAAAAAAAAAAAACGTATAGAATATTCACACAGAAACCTCGGCACACTAAGTTGGCTTAGTGTTTTTTTCTTCTCATAATTCCAAAGTAATTCCAAACACATTCAGTAATTAAATCATTTGACAAATGCTGATGACTGAGGAAGGGACTAGATATTTAGAGAATATAGATGTTTACAGATCACTGCTGATGAATAACCAGTCATTAGTTCTCTATTCTGTTTTTATTTCTTAAATGTAAGACTGTACTAAAGTCCGCTTATTACATGAAGCTGATACACAGAAGGCAGGAAAATTGGCTGAAAGCACTGTTTTCTACATGTTGGTCAGACTTGACTTATCTGTTGCTTTTATACTTACATATAGCATGATACCATAACACATAGTAGTGAAGAATCAAGCAGGAGATGCTGCAAAGAGCTAGACGAAGCTCTTTATTTGGAAAATTGCACTGAAGTAACTGTACTGAACTAAGTTAAAAAATTATTATCAGAAGTGTCTATAAGCCCTTTTGGGGGTTTGGGGTGGGGGTCATGGTATTTTGACTGATCAGAGATGGCATTAATTTATTCATTTATTTATGTCTGTGTTCAGGCAACGTAGTCTATTTAGATCACCTAATTGGTTCAGTTTTTGCCTGTGAAATATTAGGGGTGTTTTGGTTCATTAAATTACATCAGTACAGTTTATTTATTGTAATTCTTAAAAGTTGTTGAATCATATTACTGAATCGGTATAAAATCAGTGTGTTCTTAATTTACAAAATGTGCTCTTGAATGGAGTTGAAGTCTAATTGTAAAGTCGTAGCCCTAACTGTCTTGCTGTAGACAGTTTTAAACACATTCCTTTTCTCATTCCTTATGCATCTGATGTCCATGCCTGTATTTTTAATGGTGTGTGCTAACAAGTAAATTAAATAAATGTAGGATTGTTTGTAACTTTTGCACTTTTATTGGGCTATAGAATTTTTGAGATTTGTTAGTTACATTTGCACATTGCACCTTTTTGTGGCATTAATATTACAAAGGACGATTTTCCAGTCACATCAAACAAACCAACTTATACAGCTGTAGTTTCTTCTTGTTTATGTGTGAATTTAGGTAGCCTGCCTTAAGAGCAAGGACAAGAGCATCGTCTGGCGTGGTTACCATGCCTGTGAAATGAGCTTAACTCATTAGTGAATTAGCAATTAAAGTTATTTCACTGCATTAGATTGTCTTACTGTATTAGGCTGAAGGACTGCGCTCAGAGAGATGCTGATAGAGGCCGTCTTAGTTCAGGGAATGAGAGCTGGAGTCTCCTCCTTCATCTTCTGTGCTGGTGGTCAGACAGCACTCTCCGGACCCAAACAACAGACTCATTTGTTGTTTCTCCCCGGGGGCTCGGAATTCACTCAGCCGACATTGGCATGGTTTCCTGCTCTGGGTGCCAAGGCCAGTGACTGATCAGCAAGACACACATACATAGTCACTCTCTCTGCTGTCTGGGTGTCTGTCTGGCCCTCCAACATTTCCTCCAGCTCTCCTGACATTTGCTGTGTAAAAAAAAAACGAGAAACGCTGTCTTGGTTTTCATTAAATGTGCAAAAGAAATGTTCCAGGTTGTCGCTGGTTTTGTTTGGATAGTTCACACGTGTGCTGTAGACCATGACTACGTTTGCCTTGCTTTACCCGTAGCAATTAATTTATCTGCGATTGCGTAAGCAAATCCTTCTCTTTGCTTTGGCATGGTGCCGGCTTGCCGCAAGTCTTCACTTTTGTGCATACGCATGTTTAAATCCCTTCCTCATGCTACAGGGAACCAATCCGCTTTTGGACTATTGATGTTCGGGGGCCCCTGAGGCCCAGCGGTCCCCATAAGGGCCCTGCAGCTGAAACTCTACACTTTGCAGTCTCAGCCACTGGGGTAATTTACCGTCCCCGTCTGCCCCTTGCACCTCACGGAAGTTGCCCCACCGTTTGCAGTAATGGATTGAGAGGGCACGGTCATCCATTGAAAAGAATCCCGTCCGCCTCTGCGCACACATACATACAGGCACAACCCCTCAACCTCCCTCTCCTGAGGCCGATAGCGCTGGCTTGTGATTTAGAGTAATAATAAAATTACCACGTCTCTGGAAGCAGACAGGGCACCCGTAACATCTGGCTCTAATAGAGTTATGACTGATGGGAGACGGATGCTCGCAGAGCCAGCATGAGCATGAAGGGTCGCCGAGCAGGAGGCTCCAGAAAGAACGCACGCACCTGGTTCCTCCTCTCTTTTATTCTTTCGCTATCTGGATGGGTGCTGGTATAATGTTGCATCATGTCTCCTTTGAGATGGCAGAATGAGAGGAAACAGTTGGAACAGTGGCACGGAGTTCGTCTCCACCCACCACGTCCTCAGGGACCCTCTGGCTTGGTTTCATTCACGTCATTCACAACATGCCCGTCCAAAGAAGTAGCAAATTCTTGGACTTCACTCCTAATTAACTAATGAAGCCCATTAAGCAACACAATGGACTATTTCATCCTTATTTCCTCCAGTGCAGGATTTGAGATGGTAGGTTATAAGGTCCAAAACTACTCTATCACCGTTGAAATTTTGTTACCTATGCTCCGGGATACAAATTCTCTAGGAGGTGGGATTTGGAGAAGAACCTAAAAAACTCCTCATTGCCATCAGGCGCCATCTATTGAAGAATGTTTTTTTGGGGCTTGGAATTTTTCTCTCTCACCCGTCGTGAAAGCTGCGTTTGAGACGCACAGACAAAGGCCATCTTGTGCGCCTGAAGGAGGGTGAACTGTGGCAGGACTGTCTGGCTGGGGCGGACGCAGCATTCTGTCTGGACTGGAGAGAAAGAGAGCTAGCCCAGACGCTATTGTGTGGCTGCGGTGAGCAGCCTGACTTGGCCATTCTGCACGCAGTGAGAGAGGTCACTGCTCAGGCCACTTGGACCAAAGCTGTCTGTGTTGTGTCTGTGCTGTCCAGTGACCGCACAGACCCCAAAAACCACCCGCAGGGCCACCAGGTGGAGTTTCAGGCGTAAATCGTTGACGGCCAAAAACACAAACATTCTGTGGGTGCGCCGGCATACTTATACAAAGAGGGAAATGGAAGCAAAGCAATGACTGACAAGACTTGTTCATTCCATACTACTGATATTATTATTGTTACTGCCGCTGTCGCTACCACTAATGGTAATAACTCTAATTATCACAATGATACTGGACTCTAGCTCTTATTAAATGCTGCTATTCAGAGGGATAGAATGACTTTTTACACTCCTAAATTCTTAAATACATGCAAAACAGTAGTTATACGATGCTTGTACTTAGTTTTTAATGAGTTGTATGAAGCTGTAAGAAAAATTGTAATTGTTAGAGCATTGCGAACAGAAACCATTCCATAGCATTTCAGGACACTGTGTAAAAAAAAAAAAAAGAAAGAAAGACAGTAAGACAGACAAAGTCTAACGATGATAAATTTATTAGGGATACCATATCTATATATTGGAGGGTATGTGTGATGAAAATGCTAGATAAAGTACACTGCTCACAAAAAGTTAGGGATATTTGGCTTTCCAATGAAATTTTAGGAGGAACCTAAAATGCACTCCAACCTTTACAGGTGAACTTAATGTGACCTTCTCTAAACTTTTGAATGCACATATCTTACAATTGATCAACAGTACCTTGCTATTGTGTGACTTTAAACAGGATGTTTTCAGGCGGAAGTGTATCTTAGAGTGTCATGAGCAGGTTGCAACAGATACAGAGAGACAGGAAGAGTCACAGAACGGCATAGAAGTGGATTTCCTCTGGCCACGTCCCACACTGATGACCACTTCATTGTGAATAGTACCCTGTGGAACCGGATGATGAATGCCACACAACTCCAGGCACATTTAAGGGAGGTGAGAGGCACCCAAGTGTATCGACAGACCATTTGAAACGGTTTACATCATCGTGGTCTGTGTGCTAGACGACCTGCAAGGGTACCTGACCACACCACCAGACGCAGGCGTCATAGACTTGCATGGGCCTGGGGACATTTATGCTGGACATGGGACCGGTAGGCCTTAGTGCTGTTCACTGATGAAGGTCGATTCACTCTGAACAGAAATGATAGCCACCAATGATATTGGAGATGTCAAAGAGAGCGCTATGGTGGTGCTAGTGGTGTTACAGTGTGGGCAGGTGTGTCTAGTTAACACAGAACTGCCCTGCACTTTGTGAATGGTAAAGTGACAAGCCCATACTACTTGAATAACATCTTGTATCTAGTCATTGTGCCTCTGCATGAACAACACGCCATAATTTCATATTCATGGGCACTAATGCTCCAGCTCATCGTGGTCGCATCAATAGGGAACAACTGTCGGAGACTGGGGTACCTCAAATCGAGGGGATATCACTTTCTCCAGACCTGAATCCCATAGAAAACCTATGGGATCAGCTGAGTCACCATGTAGAGGTTTTTTTGTTGGGGTATACCATCCACTGTTGTTGAGTTTTGTTTCAGTAGGTTGTTTAAGATTAGAAATTCATCACTGCATGCTTCTACTTAAATGCCCTACTTTCATTATACAGTATCACTGTAGTGTGAATGTTTTACATTTTCTGCTAATTTCACTTGAAAGCCAAATATCCCTAACTTTTTTTTTGAGTAGTGTATTAGAATGAATCCAATCTGACACTGTAAGAAAGAAAAATATTGAATCAATTCCAGTCAAGAGTTTTCAGTATATGTGGCAGTGTCTGAAACAGTAATGTGCAATAACTAGTGCAGATAACTTTTATATATTGCTGTAAACAGATAATTGCCACATTAATACATTCTAAACCATATTGAATTAAACATCTAAAAAACGTTTCTATTTTTTCACTTTATGCTGCTCAAGCTTTTATTATATTTGACCTAACACTAAATAGGTCATCATTTACCCTGCATATTATTTTTTTTCACCTTACTTTATTTATTCTCCCTACTTTCACATCTTTAGACATGTTGCAATTTGGCCAGCTGGATATATGTTTGTCTGTATGACAGAAATGAGCAGGTCCACAAGACCTTCGATTGTAAGAAATGAATGCTGAAATTAAACAGTGAATTGTTTCTGGAGAGTACAGTTTAGTGCAGCCAACAGGACGTTTAATATGTTTGTCCAAGATTTTTTGTAAAATTGTATGTTCAGTATGTTTAATGTAGAATGTTCTGTATAAAGAAAGGCTATGTTTAAGGCTAACATTAGCCTGCACAGCAAGGGAACGGCACTACTACAAACCATTGCTTGATGAATTACCTTTATTTTGGACAGTTACATGTTTTATGGTAGCGTGGTATTTCATATTTTACTCGTCTTTGATCTAATTAGACCTTTAATGTCACTACATTTTCAGGTTTAATGTATTTGGCTGGTTTGAGTTGAAACTTTGTTGAATTCGGGTCAATACCAAACTAAACGTCATTATGTGGCTTGGATGTGTTATTAGGTTTGCATGGGGTTCTGACTCAAAACAGGTCTTAGTCATAATTGTCTTGCTGTTTATGTGTTCAGACCAAAATTTCAGTAAAAGATGTATTTTTTTGACACCTCATTCAAAACGTTTAAATTTAAACAAATTATTTATGGCACAAGGTATGAACATGAAACCCTGTGTGAAACATTCCTCAAAGGATCTTTGTGAGCACTGTGTGTTTTAATTCTTCATGGCCAGTTGGCGGTCGCTGCCTTGTGCTCTACAGTGTTCTTGGTCACGTCTACATTGGCAGCTCAGTCTGCCGTCTGTACATAACAGACTGCTTCAGGAAGCTGCTACAGGAAGAGCCTCAGGGTGGTACCTGAGTGACATCATATGCTCTTAACAACCATCAGGTCTTTTTAGGCGCTCAAATAATGGTTGATTCCCCCTCCACAGGCTGTCTGCTTAACTGGACCTCATGACCTGCCTTCTCAGACAGACTGCTGACATCTCAGGACGGCAGATCCTATTTGAGATGTTGCATCTACTGTAATCGAATCAGTGCCCTCAGGGCCACTATTACTTTTGCCAATTAGGTATTTTTAACCAATTTGATTTGTGATGCTGTGAGTCTGGACAGCAAATCTGGCCTGGCAGTGTTGTTTGTGTTTTTGTTATGGTGGTTCGTCTGTGTACGTGTCTGGAACCACTTCAGGTTGTGTGTGTGTGTGTGTGTGTGTGTGTGTGTGTGTGTGCGCGCCTGTGAGTATGTGTTTGAGAGGGAGAGAGAGATGTAGGAAAGCATCTCCTGGAAGTGCCGATATTGCAAAAAAACCAATACAGTCTAGCAGGAGCCAGCTGGAATCATGCAGATCTGGTTATGCTAATCAGTCTAGCTAGCTTCCATTCATCTAGCAACTAGACACATGCTGGTATTCAGTAATTCTATATACCACAAATACAATCACTGTGTTTTTATTTTTAAAAAGGGTGGGCGGAGCTTGTAAAAACACAGCATTGCAGATGAAGGAGCAGACAGAGTAATATTTTTCCATCAAAAGGCTGAATGCTGAAATGCCACTCCGCTTGCTCCATGGTCCATGGTAACTTGTGAAGCAGGACTAAATTTCAGTGTCATGTGCAGGAGCAAATATAGTGTTTGCAGAAGCAGGACAATAGAAAGTTTCCCCAAATTAATAAATAGTCTGTATAAAGTAATAACCATGCATTATCATTGTTAAGTACTATAAAGTTTAAATGGCTAAATAATCAGTAAGCACGTAATAAACTAATGTGAAATGGTTGCAGGCAGCCAAACAATCTTTTTCAATCAATTAATCAATTTTCATCAGATTTAGTTGATCAAAAAAAACAGAGTATACGCATTGTAAGTTTTATGTTACTTATTTTTTATTGCACATGTATACTGCTTTTAAAAAAATACTTTTATGGTTTAGAAAGTTATTCTGATCAATATGGTACATTCCATAGTTTAAAAGATGACTGTTTAAGCTAATATGGTGGGGTGTAGTGTGGACTTCAATGCCTGAGGCTTAAGGTTGGGCTTGTTTATGTGCAGGTTAAGTGTAAGGAAAGGGCTCCGCTTCCCTACAATATGTTTCTAATGTTCTGGAGCCTGGGTATTGAAAGACCGGTCTCAATGAATTATGAGTGTTGCAGACATCACTGTAATTCAAACGTTTCCCTACATAATAACCCACTGTCATTTCTTATAATGCTGGTAAAGTCACGGTTATTTAGGAGGTCATGGTATGGGAGCAGACTAGGCCTTTTCTTGTTGTCTGTGTTGTGTTTTTGTTTTTTTCTGTTCTCTACTCATAACTGAAGTTTCTATCCTGTTGTCTAATAAGGAAGAACTTCAGGCAGTCTTCATGTCTGCTAGTGATAACAATGATTTAAGAATGATGAAGCTATCCAGTGGTTTCCCAGTTCTGCTGTGTTTCAACACTGTATAGTAGTCTTCCGCTGTTGTAAGACTCTCATTGTTATTAATTACAATGAAGTCAAGTCGGGTCAAGTCGTTTTTTGTCATTTCAACCATGTACAGTGGTGTACAGTACACAATGAAACGAAGCAAAGTTCCTCCAGGACCAAGGTGCTACATAGAACAATAAATACACAAGACAATTTGCAACCTGAGCCTCACCACAAGCATTTCAGTGCATAAATGTCCTGACATGTTGTGCAAATGACATATAAACTTGAAACAATATACGAAACAGCGAACAATAAATACAGAAAGGGGACAGTGCAGATGGCCCACTGGTAGTGGGAGCAGTAAAGAGCAGCTATGTCCATTTTTTATAGATGAACATTGTTTTTAGCAGCAGTTATGTCCATATTTTGGTATAAATGTAAACATTGTACACCTTAAGTTTATGTGTAGACAGAATTAAAAGATGAGTGTGTGTGCGTTCAGTTCAGTCACTGAAATGTGTTCAAGTATTCTGACCAGACTCTGGTTGTTAAGGAGTCTGATGGCTTGGGGAAAGAAGCTGTTGCACAGTCAAGATGTGAGGGTCCTGATGCTTCTGTACCTTTTTCCAGACGGTAGGAGGGTAAAGAGTGTGTGTGAGGGGTGTGTGTGGTCATCCAAAATGCTGGTTGCTTTGAGGATGCAGCGTGTGGTGTAAATGTCTGTGATGGTGGGGAGAGAGACACCGACGATCTTCTCAGCCGTCCTCACTATTCACTGCAGGGACTTGCGACCCAATACAGTGCAGTTCCCTAACCAGGCAGTGATGCGGCTGCTCAGAAAGACAATGTAGCATAATCTTAGCCTCTGATGAGAACAGAGACATGTACACAATGCATTAGATATCTGTAGTACACTAAACCGGTCACAACTATGAGTATTTTAAATGTAAGTTACATACGCTCGCTATTGAAAATATAGTTGCAACCAGAAAGAATGAAGTGACAGAAATGAAAGTAGATGATGGGTTTGATGGTAGGCTTGATATCGTAAGACATGCAAATGGTTCAGGTTTCATGCTTAGCTGCACATGTGACATAAGCAAGGATGGGCCTTATAATTTTACCTGACTGACTATATAAGGTCCCCTATTGTGCGTACTTTCTATTCGGGCTCGTGTTGCTGTGTTGGTAGCGAGTGGAGTATGCCCTGAGAGAACAGCTTAATAACAGTTTAAGCAGTTGGATGAGTTGGAGAGGAGTTGTATCGTAGAGCTCAGGGAAGCAGAATGCTCTACTCAATGTATTGCCTTCCAAACCGGTCATGCAGATACAACCCTAGCATGCTGTTGCAGGCAGTGGATAGAAGAAGACATGCACCAGCCACATGAAGGATTTTGGAGACCTACCAGAACCACAGAGAGAGAACCAACACCACGTCATATGTCAGCGAAGACTGCAATGCTGTCATGAAGTCCTGCTTTGGTCTTGGTGAGGACAAGCAATGAATCCATATGTTGAGGTACCACTGTGTCTCGTCAGCCCCAAGATGAATGAAATGGGGTAATGCATGGACACAAATGGAACTTTTGTCCTGAAATATGGAGTCTGTTGTTTGTGCTTAATGAAAATGGTAGAACAGCTTCTGTCCACACAGCTAACTGGACAACATATCTAATTGTGGTGTAATGCCTTTTAATATAAGTCTGGCTCAGCAGCTCGTGTCACAGCTCCACACTATTCGTACGACTCTAAATGTGTTGGGCTACGGGGAATATTGTCCAAAAAATATGCTGTGTTGTGGGTTTAAGTTCCTTGTAAGCTGTAATTGACATTCACCTCTGAGTCAGTGGTCTTCTGGTCCATATTCTAGGGTCTTAAGAATTCCGCTGCAAGATCAAGGTGTTCCTGTGCCAGAAGATGTTGAGCAAGAGCTCCATGGACACAGTGCATACATGCACACATATTGTCACACTGCTTGGCCAGCACATTTTTGTTTTGAAACATGAACATGATTTTGGCCCAAGCTCTGGCTCTGAGCTACTTCATCAGGAATGTTTCCCCTCAGAGGAATCCCCAGCAACGGGCCTTTTTTGCAGCTTTACATAAAATATTGTTCCATTTATTTAGATGAGGAAATCTTGCAGCCTTGAAGGTTTCAACGGAGGGGCCAGTGGATGGGTTTGTGTTTGTGGTTTGAAGTGAGTCTTATTTTAATATTAGTTTTAGCCTTTACTAGTTTCAGGAACACTTCTGGATATGTCGGTAGCAATTGATCAATATGGATCAATCGATCAGTATATAATGCCTGTTTGGGGGTTCTTCATATGTCTCACATCTGGATTTGAAATCTTTATCTGTAGGGAAATATAACAAAGAACAAAGAGCCCTACCTTGAGGGCACATTCACACCTACCTTGTGTGGTGCTGACTAGTTGAACTTTTTCTGCGGGTTGGTTGGTTTTTGGCCGTTCTAACCTGGGTGAATGTTTCTCTTGTGTGTTATGCACCAACTCAAAGCAGATCTGTAGTGCACTGACCATATAGTGGCCACTGACCTGGCCGTCTTAACATTTGATTTCTTTATAGATGCTCTTATGTTGTTTTTATAGTGGGATCTGCTGCCAGTAACAGCTGAAGAACGAAACCAAACAATTTGATTTTACCATATGGACTTGTAGATTTGATTTTATTTCTCAGATTAAACATATGTTTATGTAACAGAGTAGAGTTACAGGTTTGTTCAAGAATATATATATATATATATATATATATATTTGGGTCATTGACATGACATGCATGTATTGTGTTCCTAAAAATAAAATAAGGAATACATAACCTATATTCAGCAGTGCCTCCTTGAATGCATCCATTTAAAATACAGTTTCGTTTATTTTTGCCTGCAAAAGTCTAGAAGGGTCAGATAGTTTAACAAATAACCATATATGTTGATTTTTGAACTATCAAAAAATAATTAATTTATAAAAATGTAAATGAAATAATCATTTTATGTTTAAGAATCATGCTTTGAAATAAGGCAACTTTAAAAGTGCTCAGAAAGACTGTTCTCAATTTCTTGAACATCAGGCATCACAACCAAAAAACAAAGGGCTTTTAATATGATCGCTATTACAAAAGAGGGGACAGGGGACAGATTTGTAAAATAGATTTTTGCCGTAATAATAATAGTGTTCAGGGAAAAGTAAGGGGTTGGGAAAGTATAAGCATGATCTTAAGAACAAAGGTTTCTGTGGGTGTCTATGTAGATGCCTGTTTAATTTTAAATTAGGCTGAAAAGTCAGGTGGCACAACCAGTAAGTCAAATTGTGCAAACACAGTTTTAAAAACTGATTATTAAAGTACTAAAATTAAGATTTAACTAAATTTAAGATAAAAACAGATCTTACACTGAGCTAGTATATAGAAAGACGTAATACACAATAGATTGACACACTCTAACACTGTGTCATATGCTTGCCAGATTTTTGACCAATCTGCTTACAATTTTGTACATGTCAGCGGTGCAGATGTTCTAGGTGTTAAAAGAACTAAAACCTGCAAAGAAGACACAGGAGAATATATTGTAGTTGGATTAGCTATCATGTGGTCTATATGAAACAACGTATCTTTCGCACTGGCAGGAAGACTGGTTTCACATTTAAGTCTTGGTTTCTTTCTTCATGCTGTTAGATAGGACTTGGATATCTGTAAAGCTGCTTTGCAGCAATGTCGAAGAAGTACAATAGAAATACACTTATACAGAATTCACTTGTATTAAATTGGTTCCAAACACAGTCCTCATGGACCTTGAGCTGCTCCACACTGCGCACCAGTCCAGCTGCCATCACGTCTGAGCCAGATATTCAGCCTTGGATTACCTGATTTAGGTGTGTTAAGAAATGAAATAGAGCAAAAATGTGTGCTGCCTGTGGGTCTTGGAGGATTAGCTAGGGAGCCATTGATTTAGAGTTAAACAAGTCATTGGAATGTTATGGCTGTCCAAGCTCAAGTTTCGAACATTAATGATCCCTAAAAAAAGCAGCTCTCCTGCTGTCTCCATAGCTTGAAGACTTGGACATTTCTATTGGGGAATTCAGAAGAGTATAGCTACAGGTGTTAGTACGTGAGTATGTAGTTCTTTCCCAAGAAACATGAGATCAGGGATCAGCAACAACATTGTGTTTTTATATCAGCTCCAAGTCCTGTGTGGGGATCAAATATTCTTTACTTCAAAGTAGATCGATGTGTCCATGTTTTGTCCTAGCAATTGTATCCCTCTTCTTTTAGTCCATTCAGTTTGAAGTTTGTACACAGAGCATTAGGTACTGTTGAATTATGTTCAACACTAGATAATAATCAAAAATGGTGTATCAATATCAGTATTTAGTGTGTCCAACCTTTATCGTCCAGATTTTTCTTCCATTCTTTTTTCATTCTTCCTGTCTTCAGACTTACATTGTAACCCCATGTCCTACATATGTCTCACACACTTCTAACTCCTAAACCACCACAATCCATGTATACAGTCTGTAGCCAAAAGCCCCCTCTTTAAGGTTTGAATACCTATGATCTTTTTTCTGACTTTCTTTTATAAACTTTGCCCTTCCAGCTTGATTTGCGGATTTTTCTTAGCAATATGATATATACCCATCCTTTCAGACCCACAGCTTTTGCTTGTCTTCACACAGTGAAAAGATGGAAACAGACGTGGAACAAGAGTGGAGCTTTACATGCTGTTTAGCTGTTGATGGGTTTGGTGGTCTACCAGGTGTTGAACAGTTGTTAGAAGTTTAATTTCTCTCTGAATCTTTTAATCGTTTAGGAATCTCTTGTTTGTTTTTCAGTTATTTCTGTTTGAACATCACCCTCCTTTTGGAGTTGGACTGCCATATGTAATCTTCTCAGGAAAATCTCCTGAATAAATGATGCTCATTTCACATACATAAATAACAACTACATCGAAAAAAGAACTTTTGCACAGCACTTCACACGCGTGTGTATAGACATGTTTACACACACAAAAAAATATTCTGTATTATAAAGGCAAACATGTATGTGGGTGGTGTGTGCAGTGTGTGGTTCAATGTCTGATTGATTTCAGATGGATTTGTTGATCATACGGAGAGCAGCGTGTGTTGACATGAGCTTGCCAGCAGGTCACCTGTCAGTGCCAGAGGCAAGAAATGTGGAGCATGTGTGAGTTTTGAACTTGTTTCTTTTGTGGATGTTTCTGAGGGTCACTTTTTGCATGTACATGAACAGGACAACTCCAGGCCTGCTCGGTGAATAGACAGATAGACCGCCTTGCAACCTGACTGCACTGGAGACACGTGGCATGCTTCCAGTTCTCTCCAGTCCAGATGTGAACAGTCAGGCTTGGCATAAGTGAAGTTACTGTAAATATGTCATACAGCCAAGCAATTAGACTAAGCAAGCAGACAGGCCTAGCAACTCCTACAGGGCCCTTGAGAGTCTGAATCTATGCAGTGAATCTAGAGCATGGTTCTCCAGTGCCCTGGAACCATAGGGGTTCATCTTTCAGCTGTCAAGCCACCTTTACCTCCAAGCTGCAGAAGCAGGTTTTCTGTCCTGGTTGTGGAACACCTGCCAGATTGTGCACAAGCTTAAATGGATCTGTGTAAGCTATGCATGTATTCAGACTTGAATTCGGTCATTAACCCTCTCTTGCTGGTTAAACATTCTAACCTTTTAATGATGCATGCACGTCCAAGTTGGCTCTTGTAAAATGGATTATTGTGTGGTACTTCCTAGGGCTGGGCAGTATATCAGAAAGGATACCGGATGTGTGACGATGCTGTTGATTAGTTTGATGTTACTTTAAAATTCATAACCCATTTCTTTCATATATCTGTGCCAGTGCATTGCTCATCTCTGAGTGCTCAATCACTCGCCACTCACTCGCATGCCAACCCAGCCCTACTTGCTCACAAAGTTCTCCAGTACATGGAGGGAGGTGCAGCTCCAGCCCACCCTGAAGAAGACTCTGTAGTACAGAAACTCCCTTTCCTTAGTTTCTAGTACAGAAATTCCTTTCCTAAGATTTATTTAAAAAAAAAGTCATATTACAGAAATATTTATCTTACAGCATTTAATAGGCAGTTATGAAAGACTAAACTTCTCAATCTAGAGTAATAATCACTAATTGTCAAACCAGACGTGCACAACTGAAATGCAAACACTCAATCAGAAGGCAGAGCTGGCGTTACTGATAAAACAAATAAGAATTCAGAGCTGAACTAAGATGTGATGAACTGGAGATCTACAGTGATGTTTCTGTACACTGTGTTGCCACTGATTAGTTTGAATTTCCCAAGCTTTAGCTGTTGTCAGCCATGCTATGCTAATAGAGATTTTATCTCATGATATCATATCAGCATTGACACACAAAGGTAATATAAGGGGACGGTGTAGTGATATATATATATATATATATATATATATATATATATATATATATATATATATATATATATATATATATATATATATATAGATATATATATATATAGATATATATATAGGTGTGTGTATGTATGTATGTATGTATGTATGTATGTATGTATGTATGTATGTATGTATGTATGTAAAATACAAACACAAAGTAGGCTCTTGTTTTGCTGACAGATTGAATATGTATGATGATAATATGCAGCTTTGCCATCATGGAGCTTTTGTTTCGACTACTGCATATGTTGCTGTCGTTTATTACCACCATTGCAGCTGTGCAATACTGTCAGAATCTGTACTCTTTTAAAAGACATGCATGTATTTTAGCATTTATTGTCTAAATGTGTAATTTATCTTATTTTCTTATCCATTTAAAGATCGCTCTAATATTAAGGCTGACAGTTATTAGCCAGTTTAGCTTTGCATGCTAAAGACTCTTGACAAGCCCCAGCTGTCATTAATTTCCTCAGTGACGTCTGAATATGATACATTTTCGCAGCGGGATTGAGTAGAAAGAAATACTGATTGGTTACATGTCATTTGAAGGACAAAGTAAGCAAATGTCACTTCATTATGTCTCTGTCGAGACAAGGTTTATTTGATTGGCTGAAAGAAAATGACTGGCTTGGACTTGAAACTTGAAACATCCTTCCCGTCCCCTGTAACTTACTCATTACACATTATTTGTAAAACCTGAACAATCCAGAGAGCTAAACTAAATAAATAGTTTTAATTACGTTTGAAAGTTAACCATAACAAACTGTTAATTTCCAGCCTTTTAATATCTGGATTTTATAGGTGGAACTTTATGCCTGCTTTCTGGTCAGCGTCTATACTCATTACAATTCTCAGTGCTAATCTTGGATTTGTTTCGGTCATTAACATTTTAGTAAGTAACTGAGGAATTGGAACCTCGAATAGCAATGTTGTTCTGAGAAGCTTTGTGAATACCAGCCTTGGCCTTCTACCGTGAGTGTGGATGGAGTCAAAGGATTACATGTTACAAATGTTTGTGTTACACAAGTTCTCGTCAGCGCAAGACCTTGAGTCCATTCCTGAGCTGTCTCTGCATATTAGTCCATTTTTTACGCCTCATGTAGCAACTGTTCACACTATACCATGTAACCCACAATGCCCTCTGCTACCCATTCTGGCTCAGACAGTTCATTATCCAGGTGGTGACGACAAGCAGACATTTCACTGCTCCAACACCAGCACTATTGGCCAGGCCAGCGTCCAGTCTGCATGCTCCCATTGGCCCTTTCGATTATCTGGTATACGTGTTGCATTTGATTTTTGAGGTTTGAACAAGTTCCACTCTGAAACAATAGACAAGTGTGGTTGTGCTTTCCAAGTCTGTTCAGGCTCTTTGCAGCAACAGGATTGTGTAATTTTGTAGCAGTGAAGTCTCACACAGGGAAATCTTAATCAACATTCTTGGCATGAAAGGGGTGCTTTTGCCTCAAAGGATGTTTTGTTTGATTATTTAATTCTCCGTTTTTTTCCACTCTCTCTCTCCCTAGCGCACTCAAAGGGCAGACTGTTTTTGAATGCTGTCTGTCCATTGCCAGTCAGTTAAGATGTTTTGTAGTGTTTGTGTGAATGTGACACTGACGCTTTTTGATGGAGTTTTGTGGAGCTGAGATCATGAGGGGCCAGTGTGTGGAAGTGTAGGCTCTCTCTGCCTCTTCCTTGCCCTGTGAGGAGGTTTGGGATAGAGCCAAGCAGGCTGAATTTTGCCAAACATGGTGTCCAGGGGCTGATGTATTGTTCGTTTCAGCCTCGTCCAATGAGTCTTGGCATGTGCTTTTTTTTCCCCCTCTCGTATACAGGTGTGTTGGATAGCTTGATCCACAAATAAAAAAAACCTTGAAAAGCAGAGGAGATGTTTATTGAATGACATGCAGTGAATCATGCTATAAATATTTTCAGCCCCTTTTGCAAACAACACAGTCCCACAATAAACATGTTTGTACCTTTGTAAGCAACATGAAGAGTCTGCAAGTCTTGACTAATCTAACATGAAAGAAAGCAGTCTGGTCTTCCATACTGATCTCAGTCGTTTGAAATTATTTTTGGACCTTGTAGGCCACAGGCTAAAGTTCAAAGTTCAGAGAAGGAGCATAAATATAGGAGTTGCATTGGTGAAAGCGGCACCAGCAGAAGACTTGGCCTTGGGGTGGTTGGTCTAACGTCTGGATGCTGTTTATTATGCTAAGGTCAAGATTTCTCTGTGACCGTCTCTGTCTGTCTGACCCTTGGACCAACAGATGGACATTGGGCAACGTTTGTAGTTTTGACTTTCTTGGTGGGATTGCTCTCTAACAGGCCCCAGATACTGTCCAAAAGTATCCAAATGTCTCTTCTAATTACTGAATCCATGTACTGCTGACACACTGGCAATATTAAAGGATTTTTTTTTTTTTTTTTTTTCCCCCCCAAGTCAAGTGGCTTTTATTGTCGTTTCAGATCTGTACAAGTACACAGTGAAATGAAATTACCTTTTTTCCAAAACAAGGGTGCCACATGGAACAAAACGAGAACAAAAAACAATACAGTACAGGACAGACTGCAGAAAGTGCAATGTGCTGTACATGAGCCAAAGGTCATCATGCCAAATGTCCATTTAGAGCCCCCCACCTCTGGGCATTACACTGGAGTGATGGTGCTTCCTTGAATACCTTTGGAATGATCTGAAGTGATCCAGGAATACTGGGTACCTGAGTACCTCACTCTTGTGTGAAGAACACAGTCAAATCCATGCGGTAATGTTGCAGAAAAAAAGCACTGGATGATGAAGTGCCTACACACATTTTGCTTTGTTTTGCAATAGGCTGGGCCGGGTTGTGTTGTGCCAAAGGAAAATAATTCTTAGCTAGTTAGCAATTAAATACGGCTGACTGCTTTTTATACTGCACGCTCTTTCATATCTTAAGCTTTGTTTTATGAGTTTAATAGTCGGAAATGTTTGCATTTTGGTAGCTGTTGTGCTGCTGTCATACCCAGCCAGCTTTACCAAGATATTCCTCAGTAGTGGTCTGTATCATAGCAAAAGAGAAGAAGTTTTGGACCGGTTGACTCGTCTTTAACTGTTGACTGGTTTTAATTCATTTCTCACGTTAGAATACGGCATCCAGGGAAACATTCAATACTGCAGTTCCTTAATGAATCTGCTGTGTATTACCAAGAACTTGGAAAAGTGCATGAGTGTTTCTGCAGTCATATTCTTTCCCCCATCTCTCAATCTCTTTCTCTAGCTCATTCAGTCTCTCTCAGTTCACCACCTTCCAAATTGGCATGTCTGCTTTTTTCGAAAATTGCCAAAACACTTGATCACATTTGCTTTGATGGGCCAGATTTGATCAGTCCTACCCGTCTCTGTCTGTCTCTTTCTAACTCTTACGCTCCCTTTCGTCCTCTGGCTCTGTTTCCAGGACTGGTGTTAGAGTGCTTAGTGCTCATTTTGCTCTTGTTGATACATTGGAATGTCTTTTGGCTAATGCCTTACGCTCAAAACCTTTTGTCTTTTTGTAGAATGAAGGTTGCATTGTTGTATCTTAGAGCTTATTTTACAGACGTGTGTATTAACTGTTGATCTTTCATGATAAAAATAGGGATTCATAAAATTACACTAATATCGGGTGGAGACACACAGGCTTGCTGTCTGGTGGGACATGGGTTCACATATGTTCTGTTATTTGTTGTGTGACTACCTGCATGTAAATATAAACAAAAATATACGCCATATGGCTGCTTGCGAACTTAACATGAGAAAGAAAAAAATGTTTTGATGTAGATCAGTCAAACAATTTTGGGTCGTGGTAGTGGTAGTAGGTAGTGATTTTTGTTGATCTTAATGTGTTCGTTTTAATTCTTTAATTCAAACCTCTTGTCATCCAGTACATGACAAGTCATTGCTTATATACAAATACTGGTTAGTGGCATCAGGATCAAACCTAGAACCAAACCTGTATTTCAAGAGTTTGAACTAAAAGTACTTTTTTCAAACCTAAAAAGTCAATCTTAGAATTTTTTTTTTTGGGATACAAGTTTATTTACAATAGCACATCTGTCACAAGGTTGTCTTTAGGAAATCAGAAGTGGTTCTTTAATGGTATGACACAAAAAGAAACCTTTTTTGGCATCTTTACTTTAATCCATGTTTTAACTTAGTGGTGGACCAATAACACTGTTATTGGATCTGTATCAACACCAGCACTAGCACTAGCACTTAAAAACAGTATGGGTTCAGCAATAGGGATGCCTGTGCCTGTGTGCGACACCACAAAGCAATCTCTGACGTATGCAAGTGTACCAATAGACAGAACTTAACAGCATATGAGCAGTCTGGGATGACAGCAGCAGTAAGAATGCTTGTGGCTAAATTTGTAACTGCAGTATTTTATAGAAAAAGCATGCTAACAGGAACCACTTAAAATAATAGTCAATATGATCCAACTGTGCAACAGGTTGAAATAGTTAGTAGAATACTGAGAAGCAGTAACTAAAAATAAAGATTTAGAAAATAGGTTTGTCCAGAAAGATTTTGAATGCTCTTAAATGACTGGGAAAGCTGAGTAAAGTTGAAACTAAGTTGTGATAAACTTAATATATAATGTGTGTTATACTTCAAAATTCATATGAAGGCAAAATAAAAGTCTTAAAATTACAGCACATCATTTTTTAACTTTTATTACTAATGAATAAATAAATGACTTAAAACATCTTTATTGAATAGTTTGTAAAGCCTCAAGCCATTAGTGTATTTGACCAAACATTTGGACACTAGGGAATCTGTAACTACCGGTTACCTGAGTTATCTGCTCCTTGATCAGATGTACATTGTACTAAATGGACCACAGTCCTTCTTTTTTTCTGTCTCCCAACTCTAAAATTCCCTTTTGTCTTTGTTTGCCAACAGATCAAGAAATACTTTGAGCTAGAGCCTTTGGCCCGGGGGAAGAGCTGGGTGCTGGAGGGCAGCACAGTGGATAACATGGATGCTGTCAAAGAGAGCTTTAGCCAACTAATCCATCTGTTGGAGGAGAAAGACCAGGAGACAGGGAGGATATGAGCTGGAAATCTACAAGTCCCAGCATTCCTTACTCCAGACACTACAGTTCACCACCTCAATACAGGCCAACAGAGGCCAAGGCCCCGTTCTACGAGAGCACTGAGTACAACACGCTAGTTACAGATTCACTCCGTCTGTTACTCTGTAACAAACCCGACCCGGAGGAAGATCGTGGATTGTGTCTCCGAGGCAAATCTTTACCTTTAAGATTTCGTGCCAATCAAGAAAGTGGGGCTTATCATATCTGAAGTATGATATCTTCTTTCAACGATGCTTTGTATTAACCGAGTACAGCAAGCATACAACACTTGATGACTATTGTCAGTAAATATGGTTATACTTGTCCTCTCTCTGTAATACAGACTTAGTTGCACATTGCTACTTAACTGATAAAGTTAAACACTTGCTTGGTATGTAGAGAAACTGGAAAGATTTCCTTAATCTGTAGATTGTTCTATTTAGCACCGTGTTCGTGTGAATCTGTGCGTGTGTGTCTGTGTATATGTGTGTGTGAAAGATGAAAGTTTGTACTAAAACGCCTTAAATTATGTGCTAACATGTTTTAAACCAAACCATAAAGTGATCAAGTGCGTCCTCACAAGTATCAGTCTGTAGATGTAACTGATCTAGTCTTAAGAGTATAGACAGTGGCTGAAAAGTGATATCACTTGTTCCTACAAACATAATTCAAAATCCTCGTTTGTCAAGGCATATCTGTAAAAATGCATGGCTCCACTCACTGTGTATTAGACAGAATCAAGATACAGATGCATCAGCGAGGGAGTCTTGCTTCCCTTTTAAAGATATAAGGGATTCTTATACAAGTCAGTGAGGTATTGTGCTATGATTGAATGATGTAGTCTGTAGTTTGTTTTGTAAGCAGATGTTTTGTTTTAGCTACCGTCTCTCTCAGTAGTAATTAATCATATGATGAATCACCAAAATGATGTAGTGCCAGTTTTGATTTTAGTCATTGACAAAGCAGCACAACTATCAAACACAAACGTGAAAGAATTCACTGAGCCTTCACTTTTGTATGGATGATGTGCTTGTCGTACTGCGTTGTTGTTTATTTGATTTTATTTTTGTTTTTTTGTTTTTTTTACTGTTGCCTCAGAATGTAAAGCGCTCCTTCTCGCACCCCGTCAGTAGTGCCTCTTTCAGATGGAGTGTGCAGCATCTCTCTGGACTCCTTTTAGCTTCCGCTTCCAGAATCCAAAGTGGAGGCTGAATTTGAGTGCTCAGCCATCGTTATCCAAACTGCTTATATGTCACTGTCATGTCTCCGCAGCCAAAAGTGTTCCTCAGACCCTAGTGGCAACCTGGGATATGTTGTGTTATGTATGTTCAGCACACTGGTGTTGTATTTGTACCACTCAGAAAACATTTTATACCCTCCCGGCCAATTCAGCTGCCTTTTTGTAATTCTAGAATTTGTACATTTGTTACAGATTAGTCTTGTTTGTTTTGGTTTTTGTTTTCTTTCTGTTTTTTGTTTCTCTTTTTATCTTTCCGGAGGGGCATGTGCCTGTCTTTGTACTGGAAGAAATCTCTACATTTAGCAGTTTTACTGTGACGGTTCGAGCTGATCATGAACTGCTAACCGTGTATATATTGTAATTTATGCATAATTTCCACTGAGCAACATGGACAATAAAGGCTGAATAAGGACAAAAAGCCATCTTTGTTCTTATTTAGTGAAAAATGATGTTTTGTTGTGGAGTGCTGGTTTGGATGGAGCTCAAGAACTTTCTAATTTTGATCTTTGCTGAGGCCTACAGCCATTGTAGCCTTGACCCCAACTTGGTTAACACCAAGTTGCTTCACCAAGAGAGTCCCTAGTCAGAGAGGGAAATAACTGAGGTCAGTTAAATGTGGTCTCGGTTCTTGGATATGAATTAAGCCTCCTCTTCACCAGTAGAAATTCATCTTAGTCTAAGATGATGTTTAGACCTAACTGGAGTCTGGGAAACTGACACTGTATGTGGATTTAGATAAGATACCCAGTTAAAAATTAGAGAGAAGAATTAACATTTTACTTAGGAAGATATTCACATGCAGTTACACATTTCCACCAGAGATGTCTCCAAATCCCCAAACTTACAAAATGTAGAATTAAGCAAAGTGCTTTAATTGACTGACTCATTAAAAGCTTGGAAACTTTTAAAGAAGTCCCCTGTCTGAATCAGCTGAATCTTCTTAGGTTGGGTTCTGTGAGAACCTTTTTTATTGACTACAGCTCCATAATATTTGGTTGATGGCGTGTGCAAACTACAACTCTGAGTGAAATTTTTTATTCAAAGCTGGCTTGTGTTTGTTACGAATGCATTAAAAATTCCTCACATTCCTCCATAGAACTATACAGGTATACTGGTTCAGCTCTTGTGTAAGGTGGTCACCTCTGTAGTTGCAGTGCCTAAAAAGAAAAACAAGAACTTGGAGGACTCTACTTCTCCTTCTACCTGCATTCCCAGTTATGCAGGCCTTTCTCCTTTTGTTTGAATTGCCCAAATGCCTTTCAGTGAGTGTTCATTTAGTCATATGTCACGTATAACTTTTTAATTAGCCAAATTGCTAACCTGAGGCTCCTTTAACAGTGGAATTCGACTCTCTGATACTTCTCCTGTCATGCAGAGTGGATGCAGGCTCTGGCCCTGTTTCCTTTGTTCGTTCCTGGCATTTAACAAAACTGAGAGCTTTTATTTAGTGACATTTCCCTTATCCTGTTAATCTGGGCCAGCCTGAATCCTCTGGTGACTCAAACGGAGGGAACCCTTCTCCTTCAGGCTAGCAGGGCCGTTATTCGTAGGATTTCCTCTGTAAGCAATGAGTCATGCACATTACGGCTATATCTTTCCAGCTGGTGTGTGGATGCAGCACTGGATGTCGTTTCTCTTCATTAGCCTGTAGGAGTTCCCATAAAGCCGGAGGTTGCCGCTTGCTCCGCTCAGTGATTTACTGCTGCTCGCTAGTTCATGGAAAAGTGGATCAAAGTCAGATCAGGCTCTGAAGCTTGAAGCGTTCGGTATCTGTCCATTTTTTGAAGTGTGTCTTGTTTTGCCCTGTCCATCTTTTTGGAATGGTTTTATGTGGAAATTATGAGCAAGTGTCTGCAGCAGCACAGCAGGGTCACGGCATGAGTTGTACGCACTGCTGGTCCACTGTCTGTTTGAAATACACAGTTTATTCTTCGTTTTTATTGATTTAAAGAAGTACGACATTTTTGAAAAACAAAGTTTCCTAAATGGTTCCTGACTTGGACGAACACTTCTTGGACAAACTAGTAACCTTGACATAAATGTTTCCCATTACGTGGGGGTTCTTTGAGCCTTTAGAAAGGTTCTTCCGACTGGCAAATATTGAGGGTTTCTTTGGGGAGGTTCTTCTATGGCATCCCTCCCAAGAACCTTCATTTTTAAAAGTGACTGATGCTACTCAGTTTCTTATAAGTAATTATAAAGGCACAGGAAGTCGCTGTGAAGCAAAGTTTAGATCTCCTTGGCTCTGCTTTCAGAGTAACTGTGACTAACTTTTCTTCGCCCCAAAAAAAAAAAAAAAAAAAAAAAGGAAATTAAATTTGTGACACAAAAGAACAGTCCCAGATATTAACTCTCTTTAAGCATTGAGACAATGTGTCTGGCTAGAAGAGCATATCTGAAAGAACCGGAGAGAATTTCAGACTGCCTGCAGTCACCTGCCCTCCCAGACAAATATTAGTATGCAGACAGATGAACACTTGGGATTAATCTTGAAACTTTAACCATGTCTGAACAACTTCACAAAGCCGTCTGCAAGACAGAAACTTTAAATCTGTTCTTCTCTTTTATCCAGTGTCGGTCTGGCAGCCAGAATTACGTTAATCTTCTTAAAAATGTCTCCTCTCCCCTCTCCATTACACCTGTACAATGGCACGCCGCTCTCAGAAAGTTTCTCACTCTCAGTCTTAATTAGTTTCTGTTGCCACTCTCAACTAGTTTGTGTTTTTGTTAGATAAATTGCTGATCTGAACTGTGATGTTAAAGTTTTAATGATGTCCAGATGTAGACAGGCATGAATTTATGGAAGCTTAGGGATGTCAAGTAGAACAAAAAGATGAGATTCAAACATGTAGTGTTTTGGTATTCTTGGTGAATGTGTTGAGTATGACAATGATGATGATGATGATCCAGATTCATCTGCCTTTAGATTGTGCATGTGTTGGTAGTGATAGTGAACCTGACTCATCTGCCTTTAGGTTGTGCATGTGTTGGTAGTGATTGTGAACCAGACTCATCTGCCTTTAGGTTGTGCATGTGTTGGTAGTGATTGTGAACCAGACTCATCTGCCTTTAGGTTGTGCATGTGTTGGTAGTGATTGTGAACCAGACTCATCTGCCTTTAGGTTGTGCATGTGTTGGTAGTGATTGTGAACCAGACTCATCTGCCTTTAGGTTGTGCATGTGTTGGTAGTGATTGTGAACCAGATTCATCATCTTTTAGACTGTTCATGTGTTGGAAGTGATAGTGAACCAGACTCATCAGCTTTTAGATTGTCCATGTGTTGGTTGTGATCAGGAACCTAGCTCATTAGATTGTAGATGTGTTGGCACTATTTGGGAACTACACTCATGAAGCTTTAGATTGTGTGTTGGTAATGGTTGAAAACTGGACTCACCAATCTTTTTGCATGTGTTGGTAATAATTGGGAACCAGACTTGTTGACCTTTAGATTGTGTTTGTGTTGGTAGTGATTGGGAACTAGACTCGTTGACCTTTAGATTGTGTTTGTAGTGATTGGGAATATTTATATATATATATATATATGTGCATATGTGTGTTGTGGTGGAATCATAATCAATGATCTTTCGGATAAAAATATCTTTTTATTCGTTTGTTTTGAAAGATAAAATAATGATGAGCATAAAGTTACAGCCTAATTTTTGCACGATCTTAATTAAGTGTGTGTGTCGGCAATAATTAGGGTCCAGAAGTGTTCACTTTTTGGCCAACAGGGGACTTTTGATGTGTTTGTCATTGTAATGATAGGAAACAGATTTAACATGCTACAAATTAGATGTAAAAAACATTTAGATGGTGTCAGGTTGTGAGACGTGTGTAATCATTGACCTTTTCAGCAGAAGTCTATATAGTTCTGTGTGTTTTGGTAATGGTTGTTGTCTGTAAAATAAAACCGTGTCACATCAGCCCCAGCACATATAAAACAAAATGGACATGTTGTCTGGGGTTCTCAGGCTCAGCACAATAAAGCCTAATTACAGTGCGTTTACGCTTCCACCAATCAGTGGGATCTCGCGTTTAGCTTTGTACTATGTTACAAAAGGTCGCAACATAAGGACAGCATGTTCATTTCTTTGTCGGGCTGGCCATCAGTCCAGAGTGAAAGGTAATGAAGCGTGCGCTGCAGCACGTGATGAAGAGAGCGTTCCCACATTGGCATTTACTGCTGCGAAGCGAGTCAGAAAACATTCCCTCCGTAAAGGCTGAAACAATGGACTCGGCCCTTTTTGTGATCAGGTTTCAAAGGCATAGGTCCTGAAGTTGCTAATTGCTCAGAATTAGTTTTAATGGCGTATTCATCTCTGTCTCTCACTCAGAGTAAATCCTGCATCCATTAGCGGCTTCACATGGAAGTAAAAGTCGGAGAATGCTTTTTTTGATGGGCCCCTGTGTTCCGCTGCCATCGCATTAAAAACTCAAAACAAACCAGAGCAACCGCAAATAAAGGGCATTTACAAAAAGTTACGAAAGCAGGCCACAGAACTTTTAACAGACGTGGACTTTCATCACACTTCTGACACCATGCTTCACTTCTGGAGGCCACAGAAGGTTCTCCTCAGAAAAAAGATTCTGCAGAATATTAAACCAAAATAAAAGCCAGCCTGATCCATGTAGAATCTGCTGCAAAGAAAAATCTGTTGGGTTTGCCTACATCAAAGGTGGACAACCGGAGAGAGGGAGCGAGACAGAGGGGCTGTTTTGACTGGTACATTTTCAATACACCCCGAAGTACATTTCTCAGTCTATTTTCAGTGCCAGCGGACGCACACAGACCCTGCCTGACCGCTGCCGTTATCTCATAGCAATTGACCGGCTCACACTTTTATATTGATCTCCTATGGGAGCCGCAGCGGGAGGCTGGAGGGCTGCATCTGCCAGAGAAGCACACACAGCGGCTTCCAGCTGACCAGCAGGATAAACAACCCACAGTACCAGGAACCAGCCAGCCTGTGCTTGTCTCCCGCCAACACGCAAAAACACCAACTTCCATTTAATGTTAAGAACACATTACCCATCTCCTGTAAAGTTACCTCTGAGATGTTTCTGCTGATTTGGTGGGGTTCTTTGGGCTCAATATTGAAACTGGGTGGTAGTGCTGTCACCTCACAGTAAGAAGGGCCTGGGTTTGATTCCCTAGTCAGGCATCCAGGCTCCTAGAGTATACAGTTTCTTTGCCAAGTGAGTGCTGGGATAGGCCCAGGAATATTAGTGGCTTGGATGATGGGTAAATGTATTGACACTTGAGCAGCATGCAAATGAGCAAACTGTTTATTAATCCAAACCAAAATAATGCAAGCTGGCCTTGCTATTGTGGTGGGGGGGCTTTAGCCTGCCTAGGAGTGTTGCATTAGTGTTAGGTAGTGGTTAATTTAGTTAAACTTTTTGTCATTCCAGCACTAAACAGTTGCTTTAACGAAAACTGTATTGAAAAAAAAAAATTTGAATTGAGACTTGACTGTATTTTATCAAACCCCTTTCAATCATTACACCTCCAGTAAAGGGGGGGACAGAATCATTCTTGAACCCCCAGGGTAGGTTTTCCAATCCCAGATTAAGCCTAGTCTTGGTCTAAATTGACTATTAGTAGATAATACTACTGAAAATTTGTTTCAGTCCATGATTAGATTAGATTAGATCTCAGTTACTATTGGTCGTCCCTCATAACACCACAGGCTCTGGAGGGTTTTTTTGTTGTTGTTGTTTATGGTTTTTTTTCTTACCTCATCTATGCATGACCAGCGGTCATAAACGGTTTGTCCTTGCTCGAACTTCTGCAGGAATACTTGGGATATTTTGACAGAATGACTTGTGTTTTTTTCCCCCCATCACCAATGATCCGTCACCGGAATCAGAAAAATCTCCCTCTCAATGTGAAGGTCGCAGCAGTTGCAGTGTGGGAAAATCGCTCGCTCTCCACTTGGACCGTCATGTCAGCGTTTCTTTAACGTAGTTATGGAGGCTGCCTTCCATTTTCCAAAACAGCCTCACACAGACTCTGATTACAATCTCTCTGCTGCAGTAATCTTTTTCAAATACGATTACTCTCCCTTTCTCTCTCTCCCTCTCTGTCTGCTCCATACACTTCTTCTTATTCCTGTCACACATTGTGCTTTCAAACTCTTGTTAACTCTTTTTGTCCCCCTCCCTACTCATTTCTGTCCATCATACAAGCTGCTCCACAGGTAGTAGCTGGAACCCAACAACCTGCATTCCCCTATGAAACCTCAACCCAGACAGGACAGCGGTCTCCCACTGCTGATTCAGCTCATTCGCTCAGAGAGAGAGAGAGTAGTGCTCAACTGAACCTCTGCATGCACCCACTTCTACTCAGGAGGAGCTTGTTAATTAGATGTTTAGTTGGACCAGAAACATGTGCTGTGTACAAATCAAACTACTGTTGCACTTGTTGTCATAAGTATACTTACAAAGAACTCTCTGTATGCCTCAGCACTGCTAGGAGCCCACTCTGTGCAGGAATCAATCCATGGTCCACTTTATCTAAGGTCAGATTGCCCGCTTGACTTGGCTACTGCAAAGACTTCAGGTTGACCTGGACCCAACTACTACAAAATCACCTGCTTGACTCAAATTTGGCTAGTACATTTACCTGCCGCTGTAATCAAGAGCAACTTACAAGGTTAATCATGTTACAGGTAGGCCAATGTAGCCTTAGAAGTCTTGCCCAAGGACTCTTATGGGTTTAGCACAGCGTAGTCACCCAGACCACGGATCAAACCCCAATCTCCCACACAGTGTGACAAGTGAAAAGTGGTGTTATCCGTTGCGCCACACCAGCCACCAGTACGACTCTGACCCTCTTTGTTTGGAGTCGGCTTCTACAAAGGGACCTACTTAGACTTGACTATTACAAAGTTGCCCACTTCTATATATGGATATTAGACAGTGTCCAGTGAACTTATGCACAGTGGAGTCACATAATATCCAAAGTAACTGACAGCAGCTGGAAGTGACTCAATAATGTTACCTTGTGTATCTGGAGCCATGCTGACTGCATTGCATCCCACAGCTGCTACAGGGTGCTTGAGGGAGGATCCATAGATACTCTATGGGGGTCCCACAGGTGGTCCCACAGATGCTTAATAGGGTTCAAACCAGGGAATAAGGGGTCCAGGGTAAGTCTTGGTCATGCTCTTCCAATCTATGTCTCACATTTCTTGCTGGAAGATCCCATCCTCCCCATGAAATATATGTGTGGGTGTACATGATCTGCATGGACAGATTCATACCCAAATAGTTTGGAAGCCTATCACTCACGACATGTGACTTCCTTCATGAGCTAAGTATTGCCGTCGTCATAATAACGTGACTCAACTGTGTATACTAAAGAAGTTTCACATGTAATTGGACTCTACTATAACAAATTTATCCACTTTACTCTAAAATGGCTGCTACAATTTTGCCCACTTTACTCAGCAACTACAGGATCACCTAGTTGACTTGAATTCTCCCACTTCACTCAGATGCAGCTACTACAAATATGACTCTATTTTTGGAGTCAGCTACTCCAGAGTCACCCTTCATCTTTCAAACCTGGCAACTATTAACTCATCAACTTGACTTGGCCCTGGCTATTATTAAAGTTGCCCATTTTGCTTAACCACAGCCACTATAAAATCAGCCACTTGACTTTGCTACTATAAGGTCGCCCACTTGACTCAGACTCAGAGCTTTACTCTAACTTGGCTACTAAAGAGACCCTCTTGACTGATTCTGCTACTACAAAGTCACCTCTAGTGATCTTGGCTGCAACATCTAGAGTAAGCCACACTGGGACTATCCTCATCTCACCCAGCCAGGACCACCCCATCCTGCCTGTTTAATGCACTACTCACAGGCTCACGTGCCTAACTCACTTAATTCAGTGTCGCAGACATGTGAGGACACAAGTCCAGGTCTGTGAGTGGAATTTAGAACAAGAAATCCAGGCATTAAACCTAATTAAGCAGCCATTCAAAGAGAGGAAGTGCATGTGTGTGTGTGTGTGTGTGTCTCGAGAAGGTATGGCGCTGAGCATCCACACACTGAGGAGGGGCACTGAAAGAGGAGGTACCACTGCTACCCCTGCCAATTAGCCCTGTCTGTACTACTTCCTGGCAAATTAGTTTTCTTGCTCCGGTCCAGACAGCTCCGGTGGCTACTGTAGGATTTCAGTATGTCTGTGTGACTCATTTCCAGTGAACAGACAACCCCTCTGTTCATTTTCCTGAATCACCCCCAACAATGGAATGCTTAGGGGTTTTAATTGATGCATCCTACTTTTTATTCAAGCAAATTATATCATTTATAGAAAACATTAAGTGTAAACAGAATTCTAGACTGTCTAATAGTCAAAGACCACCCGTCCACTTGCATAAGGAAGGAGAAAGTCACAGGAAAATAAGTGAAATTCTAAAAAGGAATATATATATATATTTATAAGACTTGCACAGATATACATAGAAACGGCCAAGGTTCTCAGAACAAGGGACTGACCCCCCCAGAGTCCAGACCAGTCCACTCAGCAATACTGAGTGTTATATTACATGGACCAAGAAAAGTAGTAAATGCATGGTCTACTTCTTCTAAGATCAGGTCGCCCACTTGACTATGACCCGGCTACTGGGACGTTGTCTTTTTGGCTACTACAAAAACACCTGGTTGATATTCATCTAGTACAAATGTCACTTTCTTTGTTTGGGTCGGCTTCTACAAAATGGCCTACCTGACCCAGACTTGGCTACTATGTAGTAAATGCAGCCAACGTCTAAGACCAAACTTTGGAGGTGTGGCTTCAGATTTCTTTTAGAAACTGAAAGTGTGTCTCATGAAAAGTATATAATAAAGTGATTAAATACAGAAGAAATGTATAATATATTTAGTTTTTGAGGCTTCTGTGTAATTGTTTTACTATGTTGGTGGAAGTTTAAGTTTATTAAGTCCTGGCATTGACAAATTAATATACCTTATGATATGACCTTATTTTGGCTGGAAATGAATATAACCTAGAGTTGCCCAGTGGATTCAGTGTTAAGTCTTTCTAAATCATAGAAATCTTAAAAACACAAACAGAGGAGAACAAGCTGATTTTTTTAAAACCAGATTTTACTCGTACTGCATGTTTACAAATGGGATCATTACCTTTATGTACACTGAACAATAAAAAAGAACTATACACTTATAGCTGAATCTCCCAAATTATCATCAACAATAATGAACCACAAAGAAAAAAACAGAAAAATTATTATAAGATCATTGATATAGTTAGTCCTATACATTTTGTGATAAAACAAAGTAGAGCCAACCACAAAGAGCGTTGACTGCATTAGAATATTGGCAACTAATTTAGCGTTCAAGCATTATTATGGCAAAAAAACCCTTTTCCTCCTACGCACGTTTTAATGTCCATATGGTTTTTTCACCCCCTCACATTATTCTTTTCACATCAAATAGCATGTTTGTAGAAAACAGAAATAAAATGCATATAAAGAGTTTAATGGCAGAGCTGTTTAAGTCAGCTTTGATTGTAAACAAAACCAGATCCGCTTAAAAAGGAGTCCATTTATTAGTGAGCTTTAGGTTTTCCAACAAGCACACACAAACACACACACACACAAACACGCACACACATATACACAACGGTCAGGCAGCCCCGGCAGATATTCCGTGTTTGAACACTGTAGAAAATGACACATGTATATATTGTTTAGGTCACAAAATCAACACGCAACACATTGCACCTTATAATAAATAGTGTTGAGGATAATATACATAAGCCAAAAAGATAGTCAGTCAGACACTATAAATGTATAAATAAAAGGACAAAAAAAATATATATAATATAAATAAACATCCAGAAGACGGAGCTATATGAAATCTTCCTCTTTTCTTTCTTTCTTTCTTTCCCTGGAAAATAAATAAGCGTATGTCTATGTACAGTATGAATACTGACTCTGCACTGACGTTGAGCGTCTGTGCTGACGGCGCTTCACCCCGTCACTATAGAAAAGTGAACATAATCCATGAAATCCTGATCTTCGTCCTCCTCCTCCTCATCATCATCTTCGTCCTCCTCCATCAGCTCCAAGATGGCTACGCGGAGGAACACAGTAGCTGTTGCATCAGTATGAAACACAACAGCACACAAACTCACCTCACGCCTTTGAAAGGACAGTTAAAGTCTTTTTTTAAAGAACCGTTAGTGGTTATCAGTTTTTACTTCTTTTCCAGCAAAGCATCTGAAATGATAATGCTTTTTTTCTTATTGGCACAAGAAAGCGGGTGGGCAGCCTTGTGCGGTGGGACTGAGAGGGGGGTCAGGGGTTGGACGGGTCAGTGGTCTACGCCTGGAAGCAAAAAGAAAAGCGCTTTCATTTTCGACAGGCTTGGACCGAAGGTCGAAAGGCTCAATCAAATGATATGCATTAACCCCGTAAGCTCAAGGCTTATTAGCTGTAGCTACAGTTCATTAGAGAATATTAGGAAAAGTGTGTTATATAGTTATATAGTGTGAGTATGAATGTGAGTATGTTAAGTCTTAGAGTTTAAGGGGTTAAAACTAACACTAATAGTGCTCTGGAAGTCACATTAACACAACACATTAACACATTAACACAAAACAATGTACACAGTTCAGTTATAGACACTTTACAGCACATATAGCCTCCAAAGCGTTGTTAGTAACAGTGCTGTATCACATCATCACCTCAAACTTTAGCACCAAAGACTACAAGCCTGACTGAGCCTGATCTTAGAGTAAATTAGTCTGTTCTCTGCTACAGCCCTCTTCTAGGTTTTGACTAGACTTACAAAGTAATTGTAAAATAAATCCTCAATGCATTAGTGAAAGGGAAAACCACAATTTTCCAACATCAGGTTCAGCACTGTGTCATGCAAAATTGGACAAAAGACAATGTCAGAAGTTTCCATCATCGTTAAAATGATGATGTAGCAATAGGACCACCCTGACAACTTCTTTCCAGTTTTTAAAACCTCCCCCCGTGACCTCATTAGAGGTCAGTCTGTTTCCCGAGCCCCGAGCCCAACTAAAAATGTTAATTCTCTTATATGACATTAGCAAGTCATATCAAACCCAGTGTTGAAACTGTGGGGTGTTGCCAGGAGAGGACAAAAGGTTGAATTTTATTTATAGCAATACTAGTAATAATAGTCCAAGATGCGAAATACAGGGGGTAAGCGGGATCCTCTAATAACCCCCTGGACTCAGGGTTCTCTGAAAATAAACTTATTATCAGATTGTGCTCCTAATAGATACTCTAATACAAATTCAGAGTAAGGTCACAGTAAGCTTCTATTACTGGTTATTTTAACTAACAAGAGCTATAGTACTGGTCCACCTCAGAGTGGTGCAGTAGCAAACTGGTTAATCCAGTTGGTCCTTTATAGCATAGCAACTGGATTTTGCCTGGAATAACTCTGAAAACATTTTACAATATGCTGCTGCATCTTCGTATGATAAAAAAAAAACTGCACATTGTCCTAAGATGTTGGTGGAACGAGAGAAGTCATGCAAATTTTTCAAGCTGAAAGCAAAAGGGATGTGTGAGAATTTAACCGTGTAGAGGAGCGCATGACCAAAACTAGAAAAGATCATTTACAGAAGAATAATTCTTAAACCAGAAATTTTTCAGCAACGAATGTACTTTCTGCTGTTATGACAAGTGAGTAAGCAGCCAATCAAGGCCACAGAATCTTAGTATATCAGTATATAAGCTGTCTACTCATATAACTTCTCAAAAGCTGGGGTTTCCTGAAAAGCTGGGTGCAAATAATGTGCAACTCATTTCAACCATATAATTTACTGGAAATAGCACAACATATCAAATGCTATTCATTTGTTTATATACATGCCCATTTTTGATTTGATGCCAGCAGCATGGAACAGTGTCAACAAAAGATCGGCAAGTTGTGCAATGGTAAAAGAACCCTGGTAGAACATCTCTCAACTATTTAGGTTAATTGGTAACAGCTCAGTAACATGATTTGGTATAAAACAACATCTGTCTGCGTTTTTCAAAAGTTCAGATGGGGAGGTTCGCCACTTTGTGAATGACTAAGCCGGCACATAGTGCAACAAATCAGGAATAACATTTCTCAATGTAGAATAGCAAAACCAGTTTTCATCACTAGCTACATAATGTCACTAAAAGGTTCAGAGAATCCGGAGAAATGTCTGTATACTAGGGACAAGACTGAGAATAGTACTGGATGGTCTTGATATTCCGGCACCCAATAGTTTTTGTAAATTCTTGCTGGAAATCATAGAAGCCGTGTCCTCCGTAGAGAAAAATTATCCTTCCTATCCTGCTTCCTGTCAGCCCACAGTTCAAAAGACAGCATACATGGTAATGGAGTGGGATGTGGGGACAGGGGGTTACTGTGCATGGTATGAGTGACCTGCACATCTGCAAAGATCCATTAGTGCTGAACAATATATAATAGGTTTGGATGGTGCATCCAGAAGATGCTTTTTCATGTAGGTGCTGCTTATTTCACACATGTTGCACATATTAAAACAGCATGGCTTCTTAGCAGAGCCTGCTTGCAGTCCAGTTTTGCTCAGCCAATAAAATCATGTGGAGCATATGAAAAGAAAATATGACAAAGGAGACTCCAAACGGCTCAGCAGCTGAAACCTGATATCAAACTTTTTACTTTCAGAACTACAGCACTCATCTCCTCAGTTCCAAAACGCTTACATAGTGTAGTTAAAAGAAGTGGTGATGAACAGTGGTGAACATCAACCTCCCAGCTTGTTTGAAACATGCTGCTGGCATCAAATTCAAAATGAGTACATATTTTTACAAAAAAAACAAAAAACGTTTTTAGATTTAGCATTGATATGTTATATTTACATGACTTAAATCCAAAAATGATATGAAGGATTTGTTTTTACAAAAAACAATCTGTTTTTATCTTTTGCACAAGTTTTTTGAAAATGGGGTTGCAATGGACTGAGCCCTGACTGTAATCAGAAAAGCTGAATATTTACTAATGTTAGCGTTTCTAATGTTCATACTGATCCATGTCCAGGATGTTTTTGTTCTGGCTGATTTAAAGACATATCATACCAAGCTTCTGATTACAATCTGGCTTGGCCAAGTAGGACATGCTCAGGTCAACTTGTGTTGATGTCTCAAGCACAAGCTACACTGCTTATCACATGATCCTCGTTGTGAGTTTGTGCCACAGGCAGTGCTCTGCACATGATGTGTTTACACCATTAATCTAAAAATTTTTAAGGGATCAACAATGTGACTGTTTGTTCAAGATGATCAATTCATAACCTGTGCTTCGAACTGAAACTGCTCCAGAGTAAATATCATATATCAGGCAGTCTCTGACTTGGCCAAATTAGATTGTCATAAGGACAAATTAAATTGTTACTTGTTTATTCTCCTCATTGCTGGCACTGCAGGCCAGGCCAAAGATTAGACCAAGCCATAGAAACTGTACAAAGATTTCACACTACAATGAGCCCGATGTTGGAAAAACTGTGGACTGTCCCATTGGGTAAAGCCAAGGCTGCGGGACAAAATGTACATCAAATTCATTTCAGTCAATTATTTTTTGCTTGTTGCAGCTTCTCAGCTGACCTCTTAAATGCCTATGAGCTGCTGGTTGCATCAGACTTCTATTCCTGGGTTTTATAACTTAAGCTTAAGTCAGTTTCTATGTAGTAACTAGGGAAATAATGAATACCAGGGATTAATAACTCATGTGGCTAGGAGCGCTATAGTCATATGCAGAAGTTTGGGTTTGTTAATGTCTAAAATATGTTTTGCATAAATAAATAGTGTATAAGTACCATATTTATGCCTGGTCTTTGTGGAAGACTTGTTATCATATATTCACTTTACATGTCTTTGGACCAGGGGTGCCCAAACTTAAGCATATGGCTGTGTTTGTCTCAGAAGGGCTGTTGAAAACAGGGGGCTACAGTTGCCAGAATCCTCCTGTTTCTTGTGGTGGTAGTGTAGCATAGGATTTACTGGAGTAATTGGGTGAAAGAGGTCAGGGCCTTTAAGAGATGTTCTTAATGGCAGCAGTGTGTGTCCAGTCTAAGCATCCTCTACTTACAGTTGCACGAGCCGGAGTGTTTGACCTCCAGGACGCGGCGGAGTGAGCAGGCAGCCCGACGCATGGCACATTCACTGGGGTAGGTGGTGTTGTCGCTGGCACACACACTGTCCCCGGGATGGCTCTCTGGACACTCGTCCTCGCAGGCTGAGCAACGGCCTCGTCCTGTCCGCGTGTCCCACAGACACTGCTTTCCCTCAGGACAGTGGATGTCATCACATGACTGGGCGTCTGAGGGCAAAATCTGGAGATTAGAATGTGCTTCTAACCTATAGCTCAGCCTAGATCCCACACAGGAGGTCTACTGAATTAAGTGAGACCCTTTGTTCTGCATATCTGCACATTTTTGGGCTTGGTAGCTAGCACACCTGATTAGCCTCATTAACTAATTAACCCCTTAAACGCTACCTTATTGTGCAGTAACTACTATACATTATTCAGTTCTATCTATTATGAATTATTAAATAACCAATATGAATTATTTCATATCTTCTATGAATATTGATTATTAAACAATAAATATGAGTTATTCCATATTTACTTTGACTTATTTACTATAAATTAATTTAGCTGCTATATACTTTATAAAAACTACTATATATAAATCCGTTTGGTATTATTGCATATGTGCAATGACTTATTCTGTAACCACCATGAAATATTCACCATCTACTGTAAATTACTCAGCATCTACTATACACTTTTCAGCATCTACTGTAAATTATTGAGCATCTACTACAAATTATTCAGTACAGTACCTACTATGAATTACTTAATATCTGCAAGGAATTTATTTTAATTTATTATAATTATTGAGTAACCATGGTGAATTGTTTCATATTTGTTATGACATATTCATAAATAACTATAAAGTAATCTTTAAATAATTAAGTAGCTACTTTAAATAATTCAGTACGTACTTAAAATAATTCAGTATGTACTTAAAATTATTTAGTAATTATCATGCTACTATCATTCTACTATAAATTAAGTAACTAATATAAATTATTCAGAATATGCAATGAATTATTCAGTAACCACAATGAATTGTTCTGAATATGAGTCTACTATGACATTAAAAAGCAGTTTAGTCGAATGCTTGGCAATGTTATCCAGTATTTATTCCAAATGGAAATTTTAAAAATATAACTTCTATGCTAAATTACTGTCTAGTTTATCATAATCAGTTGGCTTGTTTCATTAAGTTTAAACTTGTTACAGGTTAAACCTTAACACTTTTTAATAAAGAGGTTTAATATTCAATACCGTCTTTCTTGTAAGTGGTAGTAGTCATAGTGTCATTGTGACAACATAGTCATAGTGACAACGCTATCAGGTATGTTCAATAAAAGCAGAATTAACAGACTGATCTATTTTTATCGAACCATTAAAAATAATACCTAATTTAACGGTTCAGTGCTGAGGAGACCAAAACACATATCACAAGTATTGGGACCCCAAGGGTGTGATTGGGAACCACTCACTCAGTCTGAGATGATTTAGGATTCAATTAGATACCCAAACAACTGTGTAGTAAGGCTCAGTGTTCAGATGATGTTATTGCACCACAGCAAACTAATGAGGACCACATGTTTAGAGAGCATTATATAAGCAAAGCTTTGAGGGTTGGGCTCGGCCCTGATCGAGGGTCAGTTTTTGTTAGTTTCATCCTAATGAATATGATTGCATGGATTGTAGGGGTTAAGCCTTGATCATGTTTTACTGCCAGTCTTCATCACAGCCAGGTGTTGAGTGAGGAACACAATACAGCTCCCCACAGAACCACATTGCTGCATTTAACACAACATGAATGCAAAAAAAACAAAACAATGATGAGCAAGACAAAGCAATGTTTACACCCTTGCACTGTTCAACAGTGTAAACATGATCTCTGACAGCAGACCACCTGGGTTCTAAGCCTATTTTGTCTGAGCAACTATTCAGTATGAAGAAGGCTGTTCTCACCTATGCACTTGCCCTCATATGCCACCCCGATGGACCTTCCCAGAATACACGTGGCTCTTCTGAGGTGGCAGGCACTGGCATAAACGATCCCATCATTCCCACACAGGTACTGCTCAGGTGAGGTCACTTCAGGGCACACACGGTTGCAGGTCACGCAGTAGGCGTTGTTAATCTGGTCCACAACACACGTGGAGGAGCCAGGACAGCGGACGTCCTGACACGTTTCTGCAAAAGCATCAAAGGTGATGATAAAGCCTCTGAAAAGATAAAAGTTACCTTTCACCTAATTTGGTTTCCTACTAAAACCTAGTTTTGGTTTCAAACACATGCCTTGGTCTACAGTCTCTGGTTTAATGAACACAGATTAAGAGGAACCTCAATATATGTTTAGAAGATTTTACCTTCACTGACTTTACCTAACTCAACTAATCCTAATTTCTGAGATTCAGACTAAGCCTAGTTTTGGTTTGAAACAGATGTTTGACTGAAGATACTCTTAGACTGGTATAATGATTTAAGATGAACCTTGGACTAAATAACATTTTTACTTCAACTGTTAATTACCTAATCCTAATTTCTAATAAACAGACTAAGACTAGTTTTGATTTGAATGTTGAACAAATGATTAAGATTCTCCACACCTAATAAACACACATTAACTAAACTTTGGACCAAATTCTTAACTCTCACTTTATGGTTTAATGACAACATGAACTAAATTGAGCAATGCACTAAATTACACTTCATGTAATCCTAATTTGTGAGATTCAGACTAAGCCTTAAAACAGACATTTGTTTGGGATTCGCCAAAATAGGCTGGTTTATTAAGAGTTATTGAGGATCACACTGAATTTTGGACTAGGTTGGGGTTTTTTTTATCTAATCCTAATCTCAATTGCTAGGTTGGTTTAATGAATACAGATTAAGCCATGGACTAAGTTAACCAGGCATTAAACAAAACTAAGGACAAATTTGGGACTAAATTAAACTCTATAATGGAAATTCCCCAAGCAAAACCCATGGTATTCTAGGCATAGTGTTGATTCCTGTCAGGAAAAACTGGGCTGAATCTTCCATATGACCCTAAACGTTTGTCAGAATTGACTAAGACTGACTCTGACTTATGTTTTCTCATTTACATATTTGTTTGACTGACTCCATGCACTGTGAAATATGCTCGTGTAAATCTACAGACAGCCAGTTAAACTGACTAAATACTTTCCATACTCACTCTTGCACTTGCCCTGATACTGGGCCACCAGGTTGGGGTATCTCTTGCACTTGGCTCTGAGGAGTGCGCACTCATTGCGATAGGTTTTCCCATCTGAGCCACACACAGGGCCTTTAAAGGTGACGCTGGAGCAGTCCGGAGCACATACGCAGCGCGGCCTGTTTCTCTTGTTCATCTTACACCTCTTTCCAGAACCACAGTCCACATTATCACACGTCTCTAAAAAATAAAAGCAGTCAGTCAGTCAAACAATCATTTTCAATATAACCTATACATTTCTGCTTTCAGATTTCAAATGTTGTATTTTTGACATTTTTCAGTTTTTTACATAATTTGAAAATGACATAATGATAAAGGGATCAAACAAAATGGTTCAAAATTACTTGGAAAAATGCCAGGTTACACTGATTTACATCAAGACTAACATTTTTTTGTGTCTCCTGTAAAATATTGTGTTTTATTCTGACAGCCGCAATATGTTTGTATTATTCCAGTGGCCACCAACCCTGTCCTAGGAGACTTCCAACCCAAATCAGCATCAGATTCCAGAATTTAGCTCCAGCTCAGGTCAAGTAAACTGATTATATGGATCAGATGGGGCTGACCCTAAACTCTAGGGGCTGACTTGCTAAATATGCATTAAGCTTAGTCTGCATTGCTGGCTGGTTTCCAGACCTAGAATAAACTTAAGCCTAGACTAAAGGATTTCTAACCATTTAAAAATGTATCAAGGAACCACCTATTGGCTCTGGGAAACTGGTCTGGCCCTCCAGGTACAGGGTTGGTCACTACTGTAAAGTTGTTTTGGATTGTGTTCTTTTTGTAAAGCCTGCATCGTTAGGATACCTTTGCATGGTATACAGTTGGGTGCACCACCATTCAGAAGCAGCCACCGGAATAAGGTATTGCTGGGTACGTCCTCCTCTGTCCACGCTGTGCCCAGCCGTTCACCTCTGCAGCAATCCTCTCGACTCATCTCGGACATGTAGAGGACTTGACATCTCCCGTTCTTCCCCTGCTCGAGCCAGCAGTTGCCAGCTGAAAAGAATCAGCCAGTTAGCAGCCAGTTTAACCGAGCCTTTCAGAACCTACTCAGTGTTTATAGGCTTATGGCCAACACTCAGTGTGTGATGTACTTCAGTAAGTACTCCAGCGCTGATCAGCCTTATCCTTATATCCCACATGCGAAGTGTAAGGCTGATTACTACAGAGAGCAGGTCTGACATGTTTTTCTGTGCTTAGAAACGAAACAAAAACGCTCAGAAAAAGCTTGAAAAGTGCTTCTAATAGAAGTCAATGGGCAGGTGCTGAAGCAAGAAGAGTTTTCTCTTCCTGTGCTAGGAACAGATAAATGCTTTATCATGGCTGTCTGTGGTAATCAAGCATATACTGCAGATGCTGCAAATAGACATTTGGTCGGAGATTGCTCCAACCACATTGGAGAGTAGTCCTTTAAAATTAGGCTTTGCCGATGTGGACCATCTAGAAGTTCTACAAGAAAGCTATTTGGAAGGAAATGTAAGCACAGGCTTTCTCATCTGTGCACTCACTGGCTTAGGTTGAGTAAAATCATTCAATCGATCAAAACTCCAGTAAATGCCAATCACAACCCAGAAAAACAGGCAAACTCACAAAACATACAAGCCAAGCTAGTAACAAAACACCCAGCCACATGGAAGTAACTGAATGGACAAACTCAGCATTTACTCTCAGAATACAGCAACAGTCACCATATTGCTCAGTGAGAAAAACACTTCTTCGAAGGTCGCAACTTCTTTGAAAAGTGCGCAACCGTTTCTCCACTTTTACGCACAGCAATAACTGCGCGCAGTCGCCACCGCAATTCAGACCCAGCGTGCCTCCGAACTCCCCCAGCCTCCAGCTCCGGGAAGAACACCAAATGTACAAGCGGCTCTTACCCTGAACTCGGTGCTCCTCCATGAAGTGCGCGAGCCACATGAGCAGCGCGAGCACGCCCTGGCGAAGCTGCAGCAGCTGGAGCATCCTTGGAGAGGAGGGCCGGATGTAGGACGGGTGTACGAGGCGTGTAGGACGGGATGCTTAGCGCGCTTGACACCCAGTGCCTGTCATAGGGAGCCAGCCTTGCGTTTTAAATCGCTATGAGGCTCTGGAGTGGAGCGCCTTTTGGTGGGCGGGCTTCAGAAAGTTGAGGGGGGTGGGGACACTAGGAGAACGGCTCGTCACCAACAAGAAAAATTAAATAAATAATCGTCAGGTGACATTTTCTAAGGTTGAGAAACTTTCTCTCCTCGTGGGCTGCTCAGATCGTGGGCAGCTTTTGCGCAACGTGCGGCGCGTAATGGCGCTTTGGGTTAACGCAGCCGCGCAACAGGAGAGCTTAACTATGATTCTTAGGCTTATTCCTCTTTTAATAATCATTTCATATTATTCACTCCAGAAATTTTATCATACGCTTTTATCTCCCGGATGTTTTAGAAAACAATTCCATGCTTGTTTCTGTAGGATGTACAGGACTGCGTCTGGAACCACACTGGAGTCTGTCGCTCCCAGCTTTGAACAGATCCGCGATAACAGCCGCTTTTCCATCAAAGTTCAGACGCCCTTACGAGCGCGTTAATCTTCTAAAGTGCTCCATTAGGGACAACTCGAAGCGATAATAATAGACGCGCGGTCATTCTGGTCATAGTGGAGACAGTTGTTGGGTCCTCCCCCGGGGGGTCTAGCACACAAATATAGACCAACAAATCCTGCTTCAAAGGAGCCTCTTTGGTCCGGGATTGGATTACGTCAGATGCAGCAGACAGGACTGAGAGCTCAAATCAGACAAGAGTGTTTCACGTCTACTGGATGACAGGTAGCCGCTCCGCGGCCAAAGGTGGCCAATCCCAGACAGCGGAGTGGCGAATCTGCGGCCTCGTCTGCCCTCTATCAGTAGACTGGCCGTACTACACGTAAGACGCTGCAGTTTAAAGAGTTAATATACAATCATCATCAAAAGACTAGCTGCACCCCGGAGGAAATGTCGGATTGCAGTTCAATAAACGATGATACATTTAGACTGAGATGACCAGTATTTATTGAGCTACACAGACAGAAGTGTCTCTCAGCATGACGTCAAGCCTAACGCAACATGCCAGACGTCTCAGCATGTTGTAAAGGTTCCTAATGGTGTCCTGTGAAAATCCATCCCATGCAGCTTGAATATGACACAGTTCCTGTGTCTATCTTGCGGTAGAGGTGGAGGTGGAGTGACACCAGGCCTTCTTGACATGTGCGCATGACAACAAACCGTGCACCTTGGTGCTGACCACGGTGCCTCCACAC
The DNA here is from genome assembly GCA_024036415.1 of Prochilodus magdalenae. NCBI lineage: Eukaryota > Metazoa > Chordata > Actinopteri > Characiformes > Prochilodontidae > Prochilodus > Prochilodus magdalenae. The sequence goes on along the minus strand of JAMWET010006814.1, from coordinate 1,922,416 downwards.
ACGGATTCGGACTCGCCAATGAAGATGACCCACTGCCATACTGAGTCACTCCATGGCAGTCTGGAACGACACCTTTGCAGTCTTTGGTGATGTTGACGTGGTGTTAATGACAGTCGTCGTCATGGTCTGGGGACATGTAGTCCTGCGTTAAAAATCTGAATAATTTAATCTTTGGTCTGTAACCAGAGTCATTCAAAGCCATTTGGTATATAACTGTAGAGAAATTTACCAACTCTCAACAAAGGAGCAGTATGCAGCGAATTCACCTCCACTGGGAGCAGATTTGCCTAGAGGACAGAATTTTCACATCACATCAGAGTACTCTGGAGCACTTTGTCGAAGTCCTAATGGCTGAAGTTTGTATTTTGACCATTCGGTGGAGCACCCCTTTAAGGCTGTAATGTGCACTTGGTTAGACAGAGAAGGAAATCATCACTTTCACTCATTCGCTTACTCCCTCCCCCCTTTGGTTATTCCCTAAACATCTCCCTCACTCCCGATCAGCTTTCTCAGAACTGGCGATTGCCCCCCTTAAACCGCAAACCCCTAATAAATCAGGGGGGTTTGACACAAATGCAGACATTTCACCCGTCTGAAATTAAACCGAGTTTAGCACAGTCTGGAACTGTGCGACACCTGCTGGTGAGAATGAGGTACTGACACGTTTATTACCGATGAACATTTCAGTTTTCTTTTTTCCGCATAATCATTGAATATTCGAATGAAATCTCCAATGTTTTTAAAGAAAATATACTTTTACATTTCAAATGATTAGCCAAAATAAACATAGACAACGTCTGGGTTATGATTGGATATGGATACGTCGTTCCTGAACCGCAGTCAGCTGACTTAAAGCCGGACCAATCAGATTTCAGATCCGCGGAAGTTGACATAGAAAACAGTGTCAGTGAAAGTCACGTGTTGCCAAACAGCCTGCATTCATGAGTACCAAGGTAAGATCTTACACTCCAATAAAGTAGCGCACATGTTGTATAAGCCCCACTTACTGTTTAGGAGCACTCTGTAGTTCTACAACTACAGACTGCAGTCCGTCTGTTTCTCTGTGTACTTTGTTGCCTTGTTCTTCAGTGGTCACGGGACCACTGGACCAGCACAGAGTGGGTGTTATATGGGTGGTGGATCATTCTCAGCACTTTAGTGACACTGACGTGTTGGTGTGAGTGGATTAGAATATAAGCCAAATCATACTTCCTGTTTGGGGGTCCTGACCACTGAAGAAGATGGTCAGAGTATACTGAGAAACAGATGAACTGCAGTCTGTATTTGTAGAACTACACAGTGCACCAAGCAGGTATTCATAAAGTGTTCAGTAAATGGAGTTCTATAGATATTTATAAACAGTATGCCTCATGCTGGACAGACACAAAGAAACAAAGGTATATGTAACTTATTTAGCCGATATTATCAAAAATCACAACAACCTGAATAACTACTGGTGTTGTGCCAGTTGCTGTGTTTTCATTCTGTTTTTGTGTGTAATTCTCTTTGGTATTATTTAATAATTTGTAGTTTCATTTGGATCTATGGTAAGAAATATACAATAAAATTCTGCCACTTTAAGATGATACACCACCAGCTAATAAATGGAATACATACACACTTTGAACTGCCCTTCAAAGTGTAAGAATAAGAATTAGAAGAATTAGAACGGCAACTTGCAGATGACCAAAGCAGCTGCTGTCTGTGCAGAGTACACTTATCATTATGAATGTTTATATTATTAGATGTGGGAGATGTGGTGTGGTACTGCTATAACTCAGTTTGATTCACAGTGATATTATTCATCAAAGTAATTCTGCAGACGATAGATAGAAGCAACAAAGACTTCAGAGAATCAAGATATTGAAACCTTAAGGGCCATAGCAACAAAACCATCACTTTGTACATCTGTTCCGTACTCAAAGTCACCTCCTACAGTGATGCTGCAGTAGTCTCTAGTGTCTCTAGATTTTCCAGTTTAAAGACTAAACTTCTGATGGGGAGCTTCTGATGATGCATCCTGAAGGTAGGAGGAACTCACTGAACATCTACACATGTTTACTCATTGCAGAAGGAAGATAAATAACGTTATTGCTTGGAAGCCATGTACCAGTAGCTTATATCAGTTTCTGTGCTAGCTCTCGGGAAGTCTTTGTGATTGAGGTGATTTGTAATGCCTGTACGGTGTATTTGCGGAATGCATGCTGGGTGTTGTAGTGAGAGACCTTTGATAGATGATAAGATGAAAAGAATACACAATGTTGAATTCTGTCAAGCCTATGAGGCTGAGGATGGGAGGATGGCAGTCTTACAGGATATTAGTTTGGTTAAATCTTTCAGTGTGAGTCTAATATTCTGAGTAACAGTGATTATATTTGGTGCTGTGCTTTAATTCATTTTGGTGCTGTATTTGTTTGCTAGGTGTTGGTGTTGTATTTTGCGAAAAGCGCAGAATTAACAGGACTTAAATCTGAGACGGTCAGTTTCCAATCAGAGGTAACCACCCTTCAGCTTTGGCAAGAACTGGAGAAGCGCCATCCAAAGTAAGTATCTGTGGTTTGACTAGTAGTGACTAGTTCTGCTTTGGAATCTCTGTTTCTTAATTAATTAGTGCTTTTTGGGTTGTTATCTGAGCTTTATTCTGTTGGCTCGACTAATCATTGTGACTCACTGACTGAATCATGTCTTTGTAAATAAAGGGGATGAGTTGATTGAGGAATTATGAATAATTTAATTGGCATTTTATTTAAACAGACATTTTGGAGGAACCAGATTGGTAAATGCACATGATTAACCGGTAGTGTATATATGTATGTATTTGTACACACACACACACACACACACACACACACACATATATATATATATATATATATATATATATATATATATATATATATATATATATATATATATATATATATATATATATATATATATATATATATATATATATATATGTCACAGGATGCAGTTCACAAGACACTGTTGGCCGGATAGTTTTGGTTGATGGATTATTCTCAGTCCAGCAGTGACACTGAGGTGTTTAAACAGTCCAGCAGCCCTGCGGTATCTGATCCACATACACCAGCACAACACACGCTAACACACGACCACCATGTAAGTGTCACTGCAGTGCTGAGAATGATCCACCACCCACATTATACCTTCTCTGTGGTGGTGAGTCAGTCCAGGTGTGTCCTGACCGTTGAAGAACAGGATAACAGGGTGAGCTGAGCTTTGAACCGTCTGTTTCTTATCTCTTGTAAGGTTGAGTGCCATACGTCAGCAGGTGGTGTTGGCGCTGCGTCAGGAGTACGTTCCCGTGGGTGATCAACAGGTGATCTTGCGGGAAGGGGACGAGATCGCCGTCATCCCGCCACTCAGTGGAGGCTAGACAGAGCCTCAGCATGGGTACTTCATTTTAGACTTCTATACATGCCTCAGCCCACAGGGATGGAGACGTACATATTGGAATAATAAGGAAAACATAAAAAGGAAGCAGTCAGTAAAACCATTGGACATTTTTTTTTTTAGGTCAGGCAGTTTCACTCATGCAGCCATGCAAACTTTCACAGTTGTGTTCCAGTTAGTTTTGTAGTGAGGAGGTTTTCCCCATTAAGTTCAAAATCACATTTAAATGTTGCCTTTAACTGCTCACAAAATAAACTGAGCTTAAATATTAGCCATATTAGCCGCAAATACAGAACTATAGAATAAATTGACATTATAAAGCAATTTTTCTGTCAGATTATGCCATAGTTCACCTTTGACTTTCGATCATTCAGGTAGTTTCAGAAGTTTGGAAAAGAAAAAGAAAATGTTATGTCTTCTTTAAAACCTACAGGGTTTGGACAATGAAACTGAAACACCTGTCATTTTAGTGTGGGTGGTCTCATGGCTAAGTTGGACCAGCCTGGTGGCCAATCTTCATTAATTGCACATTGCACCAGTAAGAGCAGAGTGTGAAGGTTCAGTTAGCAGGTAAGAGCACAGTTCTGCTCAAAATACTGCAATGCACACAACATTATGGGTGACATACCAGAGTTCAAAAGAGGACAAGTTGTTGGTGCACGTCTTGCTGGTGCATCTGTGACCAAGACAGCAAGTCTTTGTGATGTATCAAGAGCCACGGTATCCAGGGTAATGTCAGCATACCACCAAGAAGGACGAACCTCCACCAGCATCACGTAGTGACCTGGCCACTATCCTGCAAGAAGAATGGCTTAAAATCCCTCTGACCACTGTGCAGGACGCAGTATATGTCATTCCCAAGACGAACTGACGCTGTATTGGCCGCAAAAGGAGGCCCTACACCATACTAATAAATGATTGTGGTCTAAAACCAGGTGTTTCAGTTTCATTGTCCAACCCCTGTATGAATCTTATAATTTCTGCTTGTGCAGTTTAAGGCTACAATATGAGTTCACAATAACTACAAATCCATTTTATACACCGTGTATTTCTCTCTACATTCCCTTAAATGATCAATCTATTGCTTTCAGAGCTTTCCCTGAATAGGAAGTTTACATTCAAGATTAACATCAAAACCTACATATTGTTAATTTGACGCTTTAAGTAAGATTAAGTTAAAACAACAGAACATGTCTTTGCATTATAATAGTTAAACAGTTGCTGCTTATTTACTGAATTTAACAAATAGAAAGGTAAAAATTTAAAATATGCATATATGATATCTAATTTTCTCCCTTTTAAAAAAAGAAATTTGCAGAAATTAGCGAATTAGAGAATGTGCTAACTTGCTTTACCTTCAGGGAAAGTAGTTGGCTGGGGTATTTAAACTTTCATTTGTCATTATTTACAGTAAGCATTGAGAGAAATACACATTTTGCTGTATTTGTTTGTTTATGTATTTAATTACAGACTTGGCTGAAGATGGAAGTGGTCCTCTAGATCTGATTAAGCTCACCACTGCTAAACTCTCCACTGATACTGTCTCTGACTCCGTGAGATGTTCCTCCTGTGGAGCCATCTCGTTATTTATTGGTAGGGTGTGTTGTTTAACGTCTGCCTGTTTTGTATATTGCTCACTGTATTTATCATTCTTATAAATGTAAGCACAACTGTCCTGTTTACTGCAGGGACGACCAGAGATAATTTTGAGGGGAAGAGGGTAGTCCAGCTTGAATACGAAGCCTACGTGCCCATGGCGGAGTCTGAGCTTAAAAAAATATGCACTGAAATTAGAGGAAAGTGGCCAAACATCCGGCACATCTGCATCCATCACAGACTCGGGTGAGCAGCTGTGAAGAATGGCAGTGCATTGAGTACCACTTCACAGTAAGACTAGCCCTAAAAAGCGTGTATGAGTGTTCATAGTTATGTAATAGGGCTTAAACCCCTTTTAAGATGACTGTCTGCAAATGCATTTGCGCATATCAGTTTTATGCATCTAGACATCACCATTTTGTAGTTGACAGGGTCATTGTTTATCGCATTGTGAGTGTTGGAACACTGTGGCTATGTTTAGACTGCCAGCCCAAATCCAATTTTTGGTATGTCTAGAATGACATTTACAAAAAACCACATGAAATCATTTGAAGATGCGATTCCAATCAGCTTCCAATTGATGAAGCAAAGATGGTGCACCACAGCCTCTTCTACATCATCGCCAAAGCCAGGCTACACAGTTACTGATGCCTACATTGTTACCACAGCAACTCATGCAGATAGATTGGTGATGTCTGGCCACTCTAATCCGATCTTATCACTTGCAAATAGAAAAACAACTTTCTGCGTTCTGTATACAGCCCTTAAAATCCAATTTGGGTGGCCAGAGAGTCCAGACCTAGACACATCTATACAAATCCGATTGGAACCGCATTTACACCCACTCCGAATGTTTCCGATTAGGTCCAATTTGAGCGGTGTTTGTTGTTGTTGCTATTCAGACAATCAAAAAATAAATCTGGATACAGTCTGTATTTGGGCTGGCTAAATAAAATGTTTGTGTTTACGATGCTGGAGTGCTGTTGGGGTTTTTTTTGGCTGGGGTGGGGGTGTGTTTTATGAAAATGGGCTGTGAATGTAATCCATTTAAATGACCTCAAATTATTAAATTTAAGAAACTAAAAATGCCCTGATTGTACTGTATACTTAAATGTTGAAATTCTTTGATTGGCATTCACCAATTTGTGGTTTGTTTTTCTTAGAGTTTTTCACTAGCAGTGACTTGTGGTTATTGTATTATTATATGAGGAACTGGATCCTAATGGGAATGGTCCGTATTACTAGAATATGACTGTATCTGGCTTGTTTTTTGTCTATAGTGTGGTTCCTATTACAGAGGCCAGTGTTATTATTGGCATTTCATCACCTCACCGCAGCGATTCACTGGAAGCTGTGAGGTTCTGCATAGACACTCTGAAAGCTACCGTACCCATTTGGAAAAAGGTGCGTTGCATTTAAACTTCACTTATCTTGTATGAACTAGTGCAAAAACACAAATAGCAGCTTTTTCAGTCCACTGATCACTAATCTTTCTAAATGTCTGCATCATTTAAACTCTGAGATGCAAACAAAGTCTGTTTTTCATCACCACCACTGTGAAGTTTCTCTAGAAGGGGCATTTCACAACAAATCGCTCTGAATGGCTTTGTTTACACCTTAATAGTTGAATCATGTATAATTCAGACACAGTCTGGAATTTCCCATTAACTGTGCTCTGCCTGTTTTCATTTTAAGGAGATCTATGAATCAGAGGAGCCTTGCTGGAAAGAGAACAAGGAGTGCTTGTGGACAGGAAGTGGGGCTGGAGCAAAGCACATTGACCTTTGAACTGTCCAGTGAGCAGCAGTGCTTTTATCTAGCGCCTCATCCACAGCCAGTCAACACAGCCCAATGCTTGGAATATATGTTTTTACTGAAAACCACAAATATGTTAAAGATTTTATTATCATGAAATGAATTACAATAAAGCTTTGGGTAACAAAAAAGTAATGCATCTGCGGTATTCCTATGAAAATAGCAATAATGTACCAGTGCAAATATTTTTTATGTAAACATTTACAGCTCTGTGCATTTCTTTTACTCTCCCCTTAAATGCTACATTAGCTCAGGAGCCTTGACCAATAAATTTATACCCACACATCACTTAATCAAGTCATTTATTCTTTTACGAAGAGAAAAATGACTACAGTAGAAGTTCTGCTATTGCCTCTGATACATGCTGCACATCATGGCCCTGATCGTATATGTTTAATGCACAGAAACTAGCTAAAGAAATCATAATGAAATGTACAGTTCAAATGCATTTCAGTGTACTGTACCAACATGACCAAAAATAAACCACATAAAAAAAAGCTTTTTAAAACTTAAAGTGCTGGACATGGACAATAATATGGAAGCCCATCCCTGATCACTTACATTAAAAAATCCAGCACCTAATTATCATTTTTCACAATTTAATGGACTCCTATATTACTTTGAGGTGCTAGGTCATTGTTTTGTGATGATTTCTTGTTATTTTACTTAATAACTTAAATCATTTTTAAAAATATATTTTAAGTGGTGGAATTGGGCTTCCATATTTTAAAGATAGTGGGCTGGAGATTTTAGACTGAGGAAAATGCAGGAAGCCTGCACAGCATAATGCGTAAGCAATCAGAAATGTACAAAGGTGTCGTACTATTCAAATTTAAAGCTAAAAATGTAAAAATAATTAACAAAATTTAAAATGTGGCAAAATGTGATGCTGTCTTGTGAGCGTTCTGTTTGTTACTGAATCTGCATAGTACAGTTACAGTGTATCAGTAGTCCTTTTAAATAAGTCCAACGTATGTATAACATATGTGTCAACGTGCAGTTTTCCTGAGACAGAAAAGTTCACCATGTAACTGCCTATTCTTGACCCTGATTAAAATTTAAAGGGGAATTCCATCAATTTTATGAATAATTCACCAGTTGATATGTGAAAAAAAGTTTGGTGTCAAGTGTTTCATTATAGGGAAACTAAAATATTTTTATATTTTATATATTTTAACAGGGGTTACTATGTCTACAACACACATCATTTTTTTTTACTATCCAAAACCATCATTAACCCTATGTCATTGTCCAGTTTCTCTATGTCATGCTGATGGCTGTTTTCAGTTCAGTTTTCTTTTGAGACTATTTTTGCCACACACCACCTTGCTAGCTCCTTGCTTTCTACAATAAGTTAAGAAACAACAACAAAAAACGTCGCAAAAAATATCTCACGTTAGCCTCATGTTTCCTGCCACCACCAGTGAATATGTAGTAACTCAGTAAGTTTCTCTAGAGGGATGAAATTTGCAACATTTTAGATTTTTATTAAATTGGAGGAATTCCCATATTAAATTACACTCAAGCATAGGTAGAATATGTTCCTAAATTATAGAGCCACATTCCTCCTGATACATATACTACTTTCCCTTTACACCTGTACCAAAGCGAATATATACACAACGTTTATTCTCAGTTATTGTCAGATTTCTCATTTTTGTTTTTGTTCTAAAGGGTGCAAATTGGTACTGGCCACACATCCTCAGTTTATATACACACACATATATCGTTGCTGTCCAAAGAAAAACAAGTATCTCCAAAATGGCAACTTTACAGGAGAGGCCAAAAACCTCATTCGATTTTAATGTAAGTCAATGGAACCAGACATCCTTCCTGAGCACTTCTGGGCCATTTCAGTTGGTCCGTTCATCATGCAAATCTCACAGGGTGTAAACGGCAGTGGCTGTTTTCAAATGATGCATAAAAGTCAAAATGGACAAAAATGGAGATACATGTTTTTCATTGGACAGCGACGATATATATATATGTACACACATATATATGAGTGTCGGCTCTAGAGGTTTATAATGCCATGTGTTGCATAGAAATAGTTCATTTTGTTAGAGGTATTTACTTTACAATGTTAATGACAATCCATTCAAGTAAATAAACCATTAACCCTGTAAATTCTCCCTCCTGTGTTCAGTGGCATTTCACCATATGCATTTAAAAATAGTTTACACAAAGAACTGCCAATGCAGTGGGTGCAGATCTCTTCACTATTTGTGTTTTGCAACATTTAACAATATTTACAGCGTTTAAAAATAAGACTAATAAGGAGAAGGTACAGGAAGTAGTTTAGCCACAACATTTCTGTGCTTCTCTGTTCCGTATGCTATCCCTGGCCAGTTTCAATGATAGTAAAGCTGAGTGAAAAATACTCTCCAGTGATGAAGACCGGTTAAAACAGGCGTGAAAAAACAGCGGAGGAGCAAATTTTCTATGTCAGCACAACACTTCTTTTGTTCGCCCCTTGTGGAATTCAGAGCTCGTCTGAACTCAAACCAATCCACACACAAGCATGCACCACGTTCCATGCCTGTTAAGACATATACTATCAGCTCTTTAGGCTGATTTTGCTGCTGGTGAAGATCTTTAGGTCTGTCTTGCTGGTTTGGGTGACGCTCTTGAGGCCTATTGTACTGCTGGTGAAGCTCTTTAGGCAGTGAAGTAGTTATGGCCTGTCTTGCAATTGGTGAATACTGTATCTTTAGGTGTGTTCTGCTATTGCTAAAGCTTCTAATGCTTGTTCTCCTGTTTCCTGTGAAGTGCTGTTCTACTGCTGGTAAGCCCAAATTTTAAAAGGGGCTGCAGAATGGGTGGGTTTGGTGAGAGGAATGTTGTTTGTGTTGATCTGCATCTCTGGGTTTTTGAGTCATTGGCTCAGGCATTGCTATAATGCAGTCTTTAAACAGCTCCAGGAACAGTGTTTGTCTCAGGGTTCTGAAGGGTTCTGTAGTCCTTGTGTTTCTGGGCCATCCTCATTCTTCTGCAGTTGCTGGTATTTTTTAGATTTCTGAAAGAATCCCACCTGGAGACATAGTATAATCTTATTGTAAACACTTATCACATTACTGTACAGCCAAATTTTGCCAGGTTCAAGAAATATTGCTAGAAGGACAAGCAGTTATCTAGAGGTGGGTAAAGCAAAAACAGTATTACATAATTCTTTAAGACAATAATACACAATATGCACCACGATATTGAGTTTTTCTGAGATTTAGTTTTCTGAGAAGTTGTAACAGTAAAAAAAATAAAACCTGTAGTGCCACATATAAAAACACTGGCAATATACATTAATAATAATATGACGATTTTTATTCAGTGCTTAACAAACTGCACAGCACTATATCAACCTAATTATACTCACTTTGTAATGAATCATGCAGTTAGTCAGTGTTCTGAAGCTATCCACAATCAGAAAAATGCACTGAGACACTTTAAGCCAGTGCCATATTAAGAAACACTGGAGAGAACACTTGCTTTCACTTGCTGAGAAATTATTTATGTTATTGTTATTGTTATGTCTTTGTCAAGCAAAGGAATAAGGCCACCTATAAACAAAAGTCGGTTTGAGAAAATCAAGGAATAATCATACCTTCCAAAGTGCTACAACAGCGAGAGCCAGTAGGAGTAAACCTCCAATAATGCTTCCCACAATAACTCCAACAGGGACGTCTGCCTTGGCTCCAGGTTTACTCACTGTGACAGCAACCTGCCATAGAAAGTGGAATTGAAGTCAAGTGGGACTCAGGTTTGTTTATCCCTGCTTCAACACTTCAACCAATCCTCACAATTAACTAGTGAGTGAAACTAGCTGTTTGAACAGGAAAATCACCCCATTGTGTAGGAATCTAGCCCCCCAGGACCCCTTCAGCACCCCTCCTCAGGGGTCAGCTGAACATATACATAATGGATAGTAAAGTAAAGATGCAGTAAAGATGCTGTCTGCTATGGCAAAATAATGTTAGACTATTCTATTGTGGTGCCCTATGTTGTCTTATTAGGAGTTTATTACACAAAATGAACACTCTTGAGACAATTCTATGGAGTGTTATGTGTATCATTACACTCTTCCTCTGCACCATTTTGAGCCACAGCTAACAGCTAAGCCTGACAGTTATGCAAGACCACTGATGGAGTTATGAAGGCATTCCAGCAGGTTTGACTATACGTTTTTAGTACCTGCGCTTGTTTGTGGGTGATGATGAGTAGATCAGGCTGAGATGTCTCAATCTGACTATTGACAGCCAGCACCACTGACTGGAAATCAGCCTGTACAGAAAGAGAGAGAAAGAGAAAGTATGAGGATGAGAGATACAGTTGTACTACTGTATAAGAGATTTCCTAAATAGCTGGAGGAAAGAGAAGCTCTGCTATCATATAGGCATAATAGTAGAGCCCCGATAAAGTGTAATAAACTTAAAATAGCAAATAGCATTATACTTATATGATGCCAAATAGCATGTATCCTACATACTTCTTGTGTTTCATTCAGTTTGACATTAACATTTCAAGACAATTCTGTAAACCTTAATTAAACAGCCTGGCTTGATTACTGTGCCTTAAGAGTAATATTCAAATTAGTTTTGATGTGATTCACTGTTCTGAATTCTGCACTCAGAGCTGAAACATTCCTTATAACTTTGGCATGAACAGGCAGAGCTAAGTGGCTCAGGAAAATGAATTAGTTATCGAGACATTGCAGAAACACTGAATTAAATCACTTATTTCTTTATTATATGTTTAATGTTGTATTTCAAATATATCTATTTAAAAATGATAAGAGCCTAAAACAACATGTGCCTTAATGGGAGAAACTTCATCTGTTCAGCTAACCTTTGCAAATGTGCCGTTCCATATCCACGCTGTCACATTTACATAGTAATCGCTCTTTGGGTTCACGTCCTTCAGTACACACCTCATCGTCATACAAGTTGCAGTGTTGCAGTTCTGTGGATAGTATGTAGAAAATAATTCAGACAATAATTGTAATGTTTAATGTACAGTAAAAATGTCCTTTTGTGCATACTGCATGCCGTAAAAGTGAATATACTTAGGATTAGTAGAATTGGTAGCAATATATATATATATATATATAAATATTTTTTTTAAAATTACCATAAAATATTAAATAATTGGTGTCCAAGCACTAATTCTGTGTTACCATAGCACATCAGTCACATTGGGCAGTGTTTTTCTGATTAGCTGACAACTGTACCAAATTGGTTCAAACTGTGGCTCCACACAAAAAGCTATTTAGCTATTACAAGATGTATGTTACAATCTATTTAAACCAGTTGCATTAATAGAGGTAATGATACGCTACATATATACAACAGCATAATGTATAGGGTACCTTTTACTGGGAGAAATCCCATACCCTAACTAATTTACACAAATAAACATTTTCCATATTATTTTAGTTTTGCTTTTTAAAGATCTCACAAAATCCTTTAAAGTAAAATTGAAAGATCTAGATTAACTATCAGTTTAATTTTTAAATACAAACATGTATTCAAATGCCAGTCTGTGTTTTTAGTGTTACTTTTTAAACACAGTTGTGTAAAAAAAACTAACTTAGCTCATTTTAGTTTTTAGCTCATTTTAGCCAGGCCCCAGCATTTGAAGGCAGTAAAGAAGGCAAGCATTTTGAGAGCAGAAAAGGCAGCAAGACTGCATAATTGTCCTTCATGTCGTGACCACAAGTTAGCTATTATTTTTGAGCTCTGCTCAAACTTTTCTAAAACTGACACTACCAAACACTCACTAATTCTATAAATAAATAAATTTTATTAATGACAAAATAAAATGTATCATTTTTTTTCACATAATAATTGTATAAGGTAATTAAAAACAAAACTGTTTTGTGTTTTGTAGAACAGTCTATATATCATTAAACGTTGAGGGGGGTTACCAAATTTGAACTGAACAGGACAGTGAAAAACAAAACAACAAAATATGTTTTAAAAAGTGAAACAAAAAAAATGACTAATCTTTTAAGAACTGTACCCTAAATCTGTATTTAGCCAAATTGTTCAGTATATCAGCTTTAAACATTCCAATTTTTTTTTCTTTAGCCTTACAAAATAAGCTTGCAAAATTCAGCCTGCTTCCAAAGAAGTGCTTGGACCCCGCAGATTGCTGCTTGCAGATACATTATTAATGAGAAGGTTTTCAATTCAAATGAAGTTTTTTTCCATGCATTGGAAATGTGGCAGCTACTGCACACAAATGGATGCAAACTGACCAATTCAGCCGTCCCTCTGAAGCTTTCCTGGGTAATCTTGGCTGTGTATTCTTTCTCTTTGATCTTAAAAGGGTCAATCAGAGGACTGCTTTCGCAATTCACATCACTAGGCTGTTCATAACAAAAGGAGAGACATTAGTTAATCACATAATTCATACAGAAATTCGATATTCAATTACACTAAACCGGAGTATACTGACATTAAATACACTAATGTAATAATATTACAATTAGTAATTACAAATTACAAATGAAAACAGTTTGTTAGATATATATGTGTAAACCATGTCACATTATCATAAGACTACATAGAGTTCAGTCAATTTATAGAAAACTGTACAAATAAGAAAGTTCATGTTTTTGTCTCTACTTATCTAGTGCAATCTATACCATATAAGATCCTTCTGAACAACAACTGTTATATGACAAATGATTCCAAACCTTTAAATGCTGGTGTATAAACTGTGTCTGTTATATACTGCAATATTTAAACAGAGAAGCATTGTGCATGCTCACAGGTGCAGTGGTGACTGAGCTGACGTAGATCAGAGGATTTCCAGCTTTAGTACTGCTGGGCAACGACACATCCAGATAGACCAGACTGACTGGGAAAATCCCTCCAGACACCTACAGGAGGCGACACCACAGATAAGAAATGGGAGAATTAAAGGACTAAGGACTAGTCCATACCAGATAGGTCTTTCTCTCATTTCCAGGATCGATTTGAGCAGCACTGTGTAAAATCATTTCCGGATAAGACATTCATTCTTTTGCGATGGCGCGAGTCAGCAGTGAGTGTTTGTGGAGTGTACCTCTGTTCACTAATTCTAAACAAAACCACAGCCGTATGCGAGTGTTCATTCATTTCCATCTGATGAGACGCTAAGGAAGAAATGATTAATCGCATTCAGAAGTAGCAAAGGGGCCAGTTTTTAGAGTAATTAGAACATCTGTATGCACCACACATTTCGAACCCTCAGACATCTACGTTACACCACAGGGGAAAACATGTCTGAAGAAAGCCATACAGTAAATGGAACTGTGAAGCTTTAAAAACAAAACTAAACTTTCACCTCTCGTGAGAGACCCAGGATGATGTCATAGACATCAAACAAACTTATGTATTAGAAATAAATACAAACACACACACACACACATTTTAAGCAGGAGCAGCAACTGACCTTGAGACTGAACCTTAACTCTGGGCCGATGTCACTGTATGTCTTCGTCGTGGTTATAATATCGTCCTCATTTTCCAGCAAATATACATTCATATTTGCTTCTCTGCAAAACAGTGAGACATAAATGAACATAAAACAGTGGCTGGACATTTAGCAAGAGAAGGCAAACGTGTCAAGAGAAGGCTAACTGTGCTAGCGTATCTTATTTAACAATTTTTGAACTGCAAATCCAAATTATTGAACAGTATTTGTGCAGCTATTTTTTTAAAAACAGTGCAGAGTTTTTTCTAGACTGTAACATAAGCCCTTTCCATTGAACTATGAAATTGAATGTGTTTGAAATCAGACCTGCTGAGAATCATCTCTGAGCTGTACTGGACGGCAATGGACACTGTCTCCTTGTTATCAGCAGGAGTTTCTTCTTTACTGTCACTGTAAAAGGAGCAGATTTGAGTGAGAGGGTTACTCTAATTAACCTACCTTATTAGAGAATCATACTCTGAGCAGTTTGATCAAATTTGTCGATCGCACAAACGCACCTTTGGGCTTCAAAGTCCAGTTCAACTTTTTTTTGTAACTGGCCCAAGTTAAAGTCAAAATGGACCTCAAAAGTAACCTGGAATGCAAAGGAACAGTGGAATGGCTAACACTGTTACTACGACATCTCTGTTATCATCACTATTATGATTAAAATTACATTCTTTATACGCAAAGTCATAGCACAAATGATCATTTATTTATTTTATTTATGATAAAAAAATTTGTGACAAGAAAAAAGCCGAAAACACAATCATAAGCCAAGGCTTCAATTTTCAGTCTTAAAAGTCGGTTGCAATTTTTATTTTCCACCATCCAAATAATCCCAAACACAGTTTTTTGTTTTTATTATTATTTCTCTGCATTTATTATCCTTTGATGTTTCATTTTTTTGATGCAATTATCTTATATTCAATACCCTGAGAAATACCTCTTGCAAGATAAATAACCTGTATCTGGCCATATGGACTAGAAATTAAAGACAAAAATGCATTTATTACTAAATAAATAAGACACATTAATATTTTTTCTTACCGACTGGTCAGTTCTGATGGCTGGATATCCCACATTGCATGTCAGTACATCTGTATCTTTAGCTGCGGTGCATTTGACCTCTGTGCCATCACTCTGAAAAGCAGAAAGGCATGTGGCTATTTCACACTGTAAAGGCAATGTACATTCATATTATGTGGGATGCATCATATTTACAGGTCACTTTCAGGGAAATCAGCAGCTTTTATTTAAGAAAGGTGAAAATCTCAGGCTTCTTACATGCTGAGGCTTATTATTCAGTAACTACATAGATCGTAATGCATTTTGATCATACATACGGGTGGTGTAACAGAGGCGTAGAAAAGACTGCTGGAGTAACATGCAGTGACTCTTGTGTTGTAGGCGTTCTCCTTTCTGTTCATCACCGTCACAGTGAAAGAAAGTCTTTTGTTGTTGTTGGTTACCAGAAGTGAAGAAGAGCTACAAAAAATCAACAGCAGCACTTTACTGGCAGTAAAACTGAGACTGAGGTTTAACAGGAGCAGCTTAGCATTTAAAGTTTACAGAGGATTTACAGAGGAAGGATTACTCAATAAACTGCTGGATGGTCAACACTAGTGTTCCTCAAACCCTATGGAGGTTCACTGCCCTTCACATTTTACAGCTTTACCTGCCACTTTAACTCAATAAGTGACTGTTAATGAGCCGATTGATTGGATCAGATGTGTTGGGATCAGGGAAAACAGAAAAGGCTGATAAACACTGTTGAAAGCGCATGTAAAGGGCATCTCAAAGTCATCTAAGAAATACCCATTTTACACAGTCTCACATACAATAACTGCAAACCCAGTGTTTGACCAATAAAGTTATGAGGAGTTATGAGGCATTTTGTAGTTTGTGTCCTCTAACCATTTATAGATCTACTCTGAAGCCCAGCTTCATGTTACCATATCTGCTATTGTAGTTCCCTCATTCAAATACTCTTTTAACTGGCAACTATTTTAGCAAAAATGCAAAAATGCTCTGCTGTTTGACTTCCTTAGGGAGAAGTTGCTAGGAAGCAAATATGATTAATCGTAATGAACTCCACAAATAATGTGTTAAATCACACTTAACATTCATTAGAATGATTTCCTTAGAACTCATTGGACATCGCTTATTGTGAACAAACAAAGTAGATGGTTCTAGTTCATATCATATGAATTAGTCTCACCTAGGCTGCTGCTCTCTCTCAACAGTCAACACCAAATCACTGTAACAAACCTCATCAGAACCGCAGTCCTTAGAAAACGGGATCTAAACCAAAGCAAACAAACAAATTATTAAGTTACAGCCCAAAGCCACACACTCCCACAAGGTCACTCACAACACTCACAAAGAACTGCCATGCAGTGGGGCTGAATGCATCCAGAACTGGATTGGCATCTGGGTTTTGAAGCCTGATGTCCACGCGAAGTGAGATGGAGTTGACAAGGTCAGGAGCTTCCTGCACGTAAACCTGATGATCGTCACATATCTCCGTTGTGGACACACTCTTGTCCCGCTGGACAAGTCGGTCTGAGTTGTTGAATTGGCCTCTGGAACTAGGTCGAGATTGGTCCAAGTCAGCGTCCAGCGTCAGGTTGTATTTGATCGCTGTTTGGGAAAACAATGTACAGTGTACAAACTCACAGGTATTTTTACATACATTTTTAACAGGACTGAATGGTTTTAAATATTTGAAAGATAATGTTCAGTATTTCACTATACAAAAAGCAAAAGAACTTCAGAAACATAAGAAATGAATTGGGGCTGCTTGATAGCTTTACTTAAATATGATAATATTAAATATAATTTAAAGTAATATTTATTTTGAATTGTGCTGCTGTGTTGTCATGATGTTTCCCACTCCTAGAAAGCCTTCACTTGGATTCTCCCTGGCTCTGCCCCTTCTCCTCTGCTGCTTCAGTAAAGAGTCCCGTACAGTTACTGCCCCTCACTGGTCGTTTCTGAGTTCTTAGCTGTGTTTCTTTGTGTTTATCTTCCCTGATTTTGTTTCCTGGTTTGTTGATTAAGGATATGTCACTGATGCTGCCTGCCTGTGTTTTGACCCCTCCCTGTCTGAACTATAATCTAACGTGTAGGTAAGAACACATCATGGGTGTAATGTTTATATATATAGTAATATTCAATCACGGTCATAAAACCTTTATTGGAGGAGAGAAAAGTAGTCTGTAACGTTATGGCCATTTTGGAAGATTTCTATTGGTTAATTAAAGGTTATGAGGTTTTGAAAGACCATTAAAGTCTACATTGCCTGTTTTCAAGGTCTGTTTGCTGTTCTTTCTTTTTTGCAGTGTGGTAGATTTACCTGCTAAACCCTTTTGGTTTGTTGGTTTGAACGCCGCAGTGAAGCAGACTTTAGCAGTGAAACAGAACACCATCCTCCCACTGAAGGTACAGGGCTTATTCAGAATGTTGATCCTATCTGGGGTAAACGTCACCTTGGCAGTTACAACTGCGACTCCCCTGGACCTGTAAGTACGTTATATAAACAGTTACATCATCACATGGTGTAGGTTCACATCATTTAGCATATATAGGCAGAATAGTTCTGGCAAAAATGTACCATAATAAGCAACTTTGTAAGCTACAGCATTTAAGCTCATACTGGGAATTCATGTCATGACGGCCTTTCTATTTATCTGATCAGTTGAATCAGGTGACTTAATGAAGAAACAGTACACAGTGGCACAATTCCTCACGGTTAGTATTACAGTTTCGATTTTAATCATCATTAAAACCTTGTTACATTATAAAAATATATTTTTTTAACGTTTCATCTTTAATTATATCATAATTAAAGTGGATATATAGGGCCCTCTAGAGCCCTATATATCCACTTTAATTATGACAATGAAATCTGAACATAAAACATTCCTTGGAATAACAAAAGTCAAATGCAGTTGCTACTGCAAATACCGCATGCAATAAGCCAGACGTTATTTATGAGGAGAATAAAAAGGATAAAAAGACAGTTAAGGGGTTAATAACATGTTTAGCATTTAGGCCTTAAGACCTACACGGCTAAATTGCACTTGCATTGAATATACAGCATCCTGCAACTCACTTGGCTGCAACTGCTGCAGGTGCCCTAACTGTGAAAGGTTTATTGAAGCAGCCAATCAAAACAGTAACAATGCATTAAACCTGTGTTTGACACTGTTCAATGACACTGTTTCAAAAGCCTGGTTTCACCGGATTAATGGCCACATAAATAAATAAATTATGGATGTTTGAACATTGGCAACGCTGGTGGTTACACTGGTAGTGTGCTGAGTTTGTGGAAGTTAACAGTTCTGCACATAGTTGGTTTACCTAGCTAATGCTAGCAGCTTGTTTTGACATGAGTTGTTCTTTGTTAGACAGTGTTTACGTGATCTACATAGCTAGATTGTTCATGTCCTCTCTTCTGAGGCTGCTAATTTACAATCGGCCAACAGAAATGGTCTAAAATAACTAAAACCCCGTCGCTTCATCTCAAATCAAAGTTAAGAATGTGTTTTCCTGAGTGTTTTGGAGATATGAGTTTTTCTTGCAATAATAACAGCAAAATATAATATATCAAATACATGCAAATATGAGTAACTGATAACAGACAAATTTATGTGTAGCAAAAATAATACAAAGTGTTAAAAACAGCTGCTAATTTGGAGTGGAGTAATGGAAAGCGTTGCATTCAACTGCTTTGTGTAACTGCTAAGTTCAAAACATGGAAACTGCTGCATGAAGGTTTCACCACAGATTAGTCGTATACAATCTTGGCCTTCAAGAAAGTATTTTTATCCTAGGTGAAAAAACATGCTCAGGCACAGCTGTAGCAGTATTCCAGATAGCCTAGACGGCCCTGCACAGCTGTTCTCAGTTAATTTAACAGCTTAGTGTAGGTGTGGACAGCGTATTGTTACGAGTTAGACACGGAGAAGACATGTAAAAGAGGGTTTAACTTTAAAAATGTGAATGCAACTGAAGCTTCATCAGTTCAATTTGTTATCAGGGCTTCACAACCTCATCACTAACAAACATGTGGCGCCAGTGCATGATAAGATTTACTGGAGCAGTGAGACTCACCAGAGCTGCAGCACCTTCCCGTAACCGCCCACTGAGACATCTGGGACCAAGTCCCCGTTCATATCTGAACTGCCATCCAAAGAACGGCCAAAGAACTTTAAGGAAGGGTCTAGTTTCGAGCCAAGAATTTTCTGTAAGTTGTTAAAAAAGGAATAAAAAAAGGGAAAGGGACTTCATGCACTTTATGCTGCTATTCCACACAATTTACGTCTTCTTGACTGGATGAAGTTCATTGTCAGTTTAGTTCTACCTGTGAGCTCTGTTTTCTGATTGTTCTTTGCTCTCCATTGTAGATGTAAATGGCCCCCTGGTTGTTCTCCTCCAGCGGAGCTCCAACTACCACATCAGTGAAGCCGTCCAGGTTGAGGTCAGGAACAGCAGCGATGGCCATGCCAAAACGAGCATTCTCCAGTGAAGAGGAACCCTCCAGAAACCCCTGGCTGCTCAAAATACCCTGAAGACCCATACATGAAAGCAGACTTCGTAAGACAACAATAGAAATCTGTGCCGGACTGAAAACTGATACTTCAGTGTCTGAAACATCAAAGTTTGCCACACTATTTGCTTTGGATGAGAGGCTCACTTTTGTAATGGAGAAGATGTAGACTTTCCCGGTCTCTTTCTTCTGATCGCTCATGTACATCGGGGCTCCGACCAGAAGAAGGTCTGTAAGACCATCCTGGTCCACATCCAAAGAGCATAGTACACTGCCAAAGTAAGAACCAATCTGCAAAACAGACGTGCAGTCATTATACTATTTATCATGTTGCTTCACATGTATCCACAAACTGGCCCCTATTTTAATTGGTCTATACCTGTGGAATGCATTATAGGTGGTCATCTTTTAACCTAATGGTCACTGCCTCTATTGTGCTACACTGTATTAGTAAGCTAAACTCTATATTTATATCTGTAATGCTTTTAAAGAAAAGTTATTTTAATGTTTTAATTATTTTAATTATTTTTTGGCCCTTAGGTATGATGACATAATCCAATTTGTCCCTCTATTAAAAGGTTTGGACATACTTGTATTGCTTTATATAACATATATACTGTGTATATATATATATATATATATATATATATATATAATGCCATGTTCTAAAGAAACTTGTAGTCAGAATTGTACTTAGTGATGGTGATATGAACCTGTCGTCTAAAGAGCTTTATAGCTCTAAAGGCTTCAACACAGAAGGTGCTTAGATGGACTGGTTATGAATATGCTCTCTGTCAATGTTGTATAATAATTTTACAATGAGATTTTGGTTTAAATTTATTTGTTTGTTTGTTATTTTTATGTCAAAGTTGTACATGCAAGCAAAATTGTTCCCAGTGTGAATGAGTGTACATGTGAACAACTGAATTTTCTAAAAAGAAATTGGGTCACTGCTCTTAAAACACTCTACAATGTGTTATTAAATACTTGCAGCTATTAATCTAAAAGGAAATCAACAACCGACTACTTACAGGTTACTGTATAATAACATTTAACATTTTTATAACCGTTACACAATAATAATATACTGATAATTATAAATTAGTGATGATCATTTCAACTTCTTAAAGGCTTACTTTCAAAAACCCATAACACACATTCATTTCTTAATACTTACTTAATAAATATACATAGCCAGGCTTTAATTATGTAAGCATTTATTTTCTTTCCTGAAGTTTAATTTTCCAGTTTCCTATCCTTAAGTGGCTTCTGTTTTATTTGTCCGTGTTTTGTTAGTTAGATGTGTCATTAGTGAAGACAACTGGATTAATAAGGAATGGAATTTTAACATTAGAAGTTAACATAAGAAGTACCTGATCCCCCCGCTGTGAGTCAATGATTGTGAGTTGGCTCTGGCTGCTGAGGGTGTACACCACAACCTGGCCTGTGTGGTTAGAACGAGGAGCTCCAGCCACATAGTACTCAGTGGAACCATCATTCAGCGTGGTGACCGAGTATCCTGAACACAGAACCTTACACTTACACATGTGCACAAACTGGGAACTGAGAACATTTTCCATAAATGAACCTTCTAGTGGAAGCTGGTTAGAGATCATTTATGTTATCACTTCTTAAATGAACAAACAATCAGGGAAAAGTCCAGTGCCAGGCCAGTTTTAGTGGGGCTTTAGCCAACCCTGGCACTAGGGAGTTATTTAGTGAATCACCAACCAATTATCACGGCCCACTGGACACACTATTTTGTAAATACTTCCATTGTGACGAGCCACAGAGCCGAATGGATGGCATGACATGACAGCATGTAAACGTGATCCAAATGCATGACCATAGCTTAGCAAGGCAAGGGAACAAAATAGTTCAGTCGGACACATAGGAAAAACATTCGGATCATGTTCACATAATTAATAATTAATCACAAGTTTTAATAAGCTGTGGCCACACATTAAGGAATGTTACCAGCTGCAAATAGCTGGCTTTGAGGAGAACTGCCATTAGTAGTAGTGAAGGGGTCACACAACCAGACCATTCTAATCCACTACAAATATATAGTAAAGCCTCTGCTTTGTGCAATGCTTCCTGTGTTATCCTATTGTCATATATGTAATATATGAAACATCATATATTGCTGTTCGATTGATAATGACATTTTCAGGCACCCTATTTAAAGATGGTTTTCACCTTTCTACAGATTAGCAGGAAACCACAGGAAATGAAAAGCCCATATATAATTAGACTTCCTGTCTAATCGGATCAGAGCTTTTGAAGACATCAGTAAGCACAGTCCTGAACACTGGGTTTCACAGGGACTTTAAGTTACACTACTTAAACGACTTAAAACTACTTTTGAGTTTCTTAGTTTGCAACTAAAGTTCACTCTATAGGGCACACATGTGCAGATGTGCCTAATCAGCACTGTAATGTACTGTCACTGTTGAAACAAAACTTTGTCCCTAAGAAATGGGGAAAAAAACAGCCTTAGCTAACAATGTAAAGGGCATTTGGTGCTTTTTCCAAATGATGATGATTCCAAAAAATGTTTCTTATGTGTATGTACAGACTAGAGGTGGAGGCATGTTTATATATAAGCAGACAATACAACATACAGCATCTTTATAAACCTAATGAAGATTTAAGGGGCTTGATTTTTGTAGTTCCTTGCAGTGTCATGGGCCCAGGAACTTTTCCCTTCCTGCACTTTTAATATTTACACAACTGATGCTCACCCAGTAGAGAACTGTGATTTTTGTCTTCCAGGATTCTCTCAAATGCTGCTTTGGGCAAAATCTCAGATTTCTGAGCATTTTTATGCACAACTGTACCACTCCACCCATATGCTCCAACAGCACCCAGCATCATCACATCCTGCAAAGACAAACCAGGGAACTCATGACGTCACCAATAATGTTACTAATGGTCACTAAAGGTCACTAATGATGAAAAGAGTGATACATGTCTGTGATCATCAATGGACTGGTCACCTGATTTTTGGTCTGGTGTGCACTGAACCCAACTTGAGACATCTCCATTTGGAATTCACCACCTTTTCCAGTTCCTGCAAGAAGAAGAAAACAACAACAGTTATGTGTATACTGAATACACTCATTTGTCTGCTCGTCGCTCTTACTTCTGAAATTTTCACTGCACCTGTTTAAATTATTTAGGATAAAACATTTGCACCGTGAGCATAAAACATGCAATGTGCTAAATCCTTTTCATACTTCATCAAAGCGATTATCTGGGTGTGAAGAGTGGATTTTGCCTGAATAATTATGATTTGACAGTTTATATTCCCTTTCACGAAAAGGTTAAATAGACAAATGCTTGGCTTTATTCTACATAAAGGGCTTTTATCAGAAAAGAACAGCACAATATACTCATATACCTTCAATGTTGAAGATCCGATCTCCGAGAGTACCAGCAATTTCTGAGAGAGCGGCCTCCTCAGACACATTAAAATAATACTTCTCTGTTGGATTGCTGGCTATTGACTTGATCTCTTCAATAAGCTTTGCGGTGTCAATGTTATTCCTTGTGTAATAACCAAGCACCTACAAAAACAGGAAAAAACATGAAAGCTAGTAAGATTAGCAAGATGGCAAAAAATAGTATATCTTTGCACATTTAAAGCACACAGACTGCAGTCAGTCAGTGATTTTTGAAAATTGACTAAGTACCCGATATCCTGAGAAAACTATACTGTGACATAATGTAATGCCTGCAAGAGCAAGCCAAACTCTGAATGGCTCAACAGAAACAACATTAAGGTCTTGGAATGGCCTTGTCATCTGACATGCTGTGGCAAGACTATAAATGGGCAGCCCTCCTAAATTAAAGCCATTCTGCAAAAGAACAGTGTGTTCAGATTACATTATAACTTACACTGCATTTTTATACAAGGATCTGATGTTTTTTTTATCACAGATACAAAAGTATACCATGTTCGCTGATAAATCCACGTTCACAGAAAGTCATTTTACACTGTCTAGCCAACAAAACAGCCACACACTCTAACTCTAACCGACTTGACACAACATTTATTTCTGTCCAGAGTTGCAATCATTTTGGCAGATATCTTGTGCTGACTTTATTTGGGGTTAAGGTCAAGACTCCGGTTCATGCATGAAGATGATTCCTCATGTTCGCTGAGCCACTTTTTCACAGTCTGTTAAATCTTGGCATTGTAGGTCTGGAATATGCTAGCACCATCAAGAAAGGAAAAATCCATTGATGTGATAACCAGGTCATTCAGCATATTTAGTTTGTCATTTGACTTAGTACCACATAACATTACAGAGCCTCAACCTGACCAACTGAAGTAACCCCAGATTATAAAACTGCCTCCAGAGGGTTGTACAGTGGGAACAATGCATTTTGGGTACACAGGATAATGTTCCCCTCTCTTAACCTGGCATGCCCTTTGCTATGATAATAAAGTCAGTCTGGACTCATAAGACCACATGACCTTTTTCCATTGCTCCAGAGTAAAATCTTTATACTCCCCAGCAAACTTTTAAACTGATTAGCAACTGAATAACAAGTGTTGTTCTATACCCATACAACTGTTCCCAAGTCTTAAGTCCCAATCCTGTGAGTTCTCATTGTGTGGAAATGCTCTTCACTATTTACCATAGTTGTAAGTTCAGACAAATTTTTATCATTACGCTTTACCAAGTGATTTTTTTTAACCACATTTCCTCAGTGAAGTTGATGGTTCTTCACTCTCCTTCCAGGTTTTAACAAAGCGCTGGACAGTTCTTAACCTAATTCCAAGCAACAACCAAGTTTTTTCTTTGCTTAATGCAGGCCAATAATTTGACACTCCCAAAACACAGTTTTTTCTGAACAGTTGTTTAAGAAATGAGAATCTATTCACAGTATTAGTCAGGATTAAAACATATTCTAATATAATTCTTCTCATATTTACTGCAGTAATAATCCAATCAATGGTTTCTTAGTATTCGCTTATTTAAAATGGTGCCCTTTTTGTTCAAGTAGTATAGATTTTGTTGTCTTCTTGGGTGCTATTGTACTTACAGCAATGCCAAAGCGGCTGATGCCATCTTTGTTGCACTTGTCAATGACTTCAGCTGTTCTGGAATTATCATGGGACTCTCCATCTGTCACAACCACCATCACTTTACTGACACCCGGGCGGCCTCCGTTTAGAGGTAAAAAAGCAGTGCTCCTGTGACACAGACAGGCACTCCGTTACCAAACTGCCATACACCACTAGCAATAACTGCTGATTACTTGAAAGATACTCAGCTGTAAATGTAGGGGTCATTCCTACCTGGTATCATCGATGGCTCTAAACGTATTAGTCTCCGATCCACCCTTCTGCGAAATTGACTTTGCCTTTGTAATCATATCCTGTTTTGTTTTGTAAGAATTCAACTTGAATTCGACCCTGGGATCGTTACCATACTGAACAACGCTGACCTGCTCCAACATGAAATTAGGAGAAAGTCAAAGTCACAAAATGAATGGGGAAAGGAACATTCAGTGACTCTTAACTAGTAACCAGTCAAGTGTTGCTCACCTGTGTTTTTTGTGGTCCAATATCAAGATTCTCCAAAACCTTTACAAGAAAAGCTACAACAGGCTGCCATGGATATATACTGTTGGACCCATCCAAAACAAAAACAATGTCCATTGGAGCACCACAAGCTGGAGGAAAGGAAACCATGAACACTTACAAAGTGATGTTGCTGCAGGGAAAACAATGGTGCAAGGTGGAGTATTCCTGAACTCTGCTAAAGTCTGAGCAGACTAATAAATCAATGTTGTGATCAGTTATTAATCTCTCCATTACTAAGCTCTGCTAAAGCCTGAGCAGACTGATAAATCAGTGTGATGGTCAGTTATTAATCTCAGTGTTACTGAGCTCTACTAAAGTCTGAGTAGACTGATAAATCAGTGTGATAGTCAGTTATTAATCTCAGGGTTACTGAGCTCTCCTAAAGTCTGAGTAGACTGATAAATCAGTGTGATGGTCAGTTATTAATCTCAGGGTTACTGAGCTCTCCTAAAGTCTGAGTAGACTGATAAATCAGTGTGGTGATCAGTTATTAATCTCAGTGTTACTGAGCTCTCCTAAAGTCTGAGTAGACTGATAAATCAGTGTGATGGTCAGTTATTAATCTCAGTGTTACTGAGCTCTGCTAAAGTCTGAGTAGACTGATAAATCAGTGTGATGGTCAGTTATTAATCTCAGCGTTACTGGGCTCTGCTAAAGTCTGAGTAGACTGATAAATCAATGTGATGATACAGAGTGCAGACTTATCCTAATATATGTTATTACTGTCATCTACCTCATCCATTACTTCAAACCAGCTGCACTTGGCGTTTTGTGCCACCAATTTATCTGTTATTTGTTGTCTTGGGCACTTGCCTAGTATGCAAGACCATTCTTGTATGTTCAATACCTCTTTCCTCTATTTCCCTTTGCATATTCCATTTTTATATGCCATTATTTATATGGGATTTCTGCTTTAATGTAAGGATTTCTCTTATCTGAATGCAGATGACAAGAAACCAATCCTGAAACTTAAAAGACAGTTTGTTTGTGTGATAGATGGATGGATAGAGGGTTAGATAAGACTTTATTCCTACTTTGAAGTGCAGGGGCAAATGCAGGTTTGGGAGAGAACAAAGGGCTCACACTCGCACACACTCCCGGAACAAAATACTGAGTTCCACAACTCTGAGCCCAGAGAGGACCACAGGTCTGAAATAAACACACACCCATTAGCATACACAGATTATCAGGATGCACCAAAATACTGGCCACCAAAAAGTTTAACTGGTAAAATATTTTTGTACAGATTACAGGTACAGATTTCTATAATCTATGATGTATGAGGTACAATAAATATTTTTAATGAAACGATCAATAAACATTTTAAACCGCCTGTAAATGAGTTTTAGGTTGCCATTATGTCTACAAATATTGGATTTTGTCATTTTGCATGACCACCTGTCCTCTGTTGTTGACACTGCATTTTGTAGACAACTACTGTAGCCAATATAATTCATTCACAATGTTTATTTTCTGTAAAATATATGTACTTATTTATCGCTTTTTCATTTCTACCATAAAATATTAGCATGGCTAAACAAACTGTATTGTGCAGGTTTACCATAAAGCCGTTGTCTTTGGTTGTTGTGAGCGTCATTCCCAGACTCATATTCGCATTGACATTTGTCACAGTAGGTATATTGACAAAGTCTGAAAAAAAAACATTTATGAAACAGTGAGTCAATAATGCATTTTTCTATGTGATTACACATTAATAAATTAGATGTATGTTTATATCAGTACGTCAGATTGTGATATCAGGTTAGTTCAGATTGATCAGTGGGTAATGTATATGGAGGAGCAGACAGGCTAACTTACTCTGAAGGTTGAGCTTTTCACAGGTGGACTGCGAACCAGCGATTGCACACTTATAAACATCTCCTTTCCTGTTCTGAGCATATCCCCCCCATGGAGATCCCACCAGCAACCTGCACGAGAACAACAGCATTAACCATTTAATCATTTTAAATGATGTTAATCACCAGCTTACAGTCATAGAACATTGTCAGTTAATGGGAAACCAGAGACGCAAAAGACATGAGTAATTATTGGTGATGCATTTGAAAGATGGAGACTGATTAGAGCCCAGAAGGACTTGGAGATGAATGTTCTTCTGAACAGGTAAGCACTAAGCCTCTGCTAAGATTATCTAATATTAAATAATGAGCTTTTTAAGTAGTTTCAAATAATTGAAAAAACAAAAAAATACATTTTGAGTTCGAGTAGGTTCAGTGCTCAACCTGGCAACCTGCTTTCAGTCAGGGGAAGAGGAGGAGACAGGAGGCAGACAACTCTCTCCAATACTGTGAATTCAAACCGCATTACCAATTTAAACTCCGGTTGTAAGTCTTACATATTATTCCATTAACCTGTAAACAAAATTATTACGAAAACATTGTCTGGTGTTTGGGGACTTTGGTATTTAAAATGTTGGATAGTAAATACAATGCCTATCTGTGTGTTGTAGACAGGGTGACCTCTGGTTCCTACTGCAAAGGAATCAGAGTCTGTACGATTCTCTGCAATGAGCAATTTCACATCAAACCACTCTGAATAACTTTTTTAAAATCTGAATGATTGAATTATGTGTACCGGTTTTCCCTTGAATCTATTCTGCATTAGGTTTACAAGTCATTGCTAAATTCTTTCATTCCTATACTTTGCAATGTGTCTTATGTAAGGCTTACCGAACGCAACGGTAACACTGAACTGTTTGGCAGCGTCTCTGGTGTTTACACTAATTGATAGACGCTGCAGGTTCTAAAGTAGTGATTACACCTGCTCAGGTACGGAACCTAGAGTTTAGGGGATTTCACTGGATTGGTATGCATGAAAACAGTATTTGAGATGGCCAGTGTTGGTGAAAGAGTCCCTTTCATGCTGTCGTTCATCAGGGTTCTCTCATCTCCTATTTCCCAGCATGCATTACAAATACGTCATACAACCGTCATTAAACACAATCATAAAAAACACTGGGCCTCATGACTGCAGGCTTAGGGTTGATAAACAAAATCCATTTATTGGGGTCTTATTGGATCTTGGTGCTGCTTCGGACGCAGCTGAATATAAGATCCTAATGTCCCATCTTGAATACTGGGTGATCTTTTCTCGCACAGTTTCAGAATTTTTTAAACCATATTTATAAACTGACAGTTCTTGTGGAGTAACACAAGGGGCAGTTTGTAGGTTTGTATGTTACCTTCTAAATTATGTCATTGGGAAACATGATATCAGGATATAACTATGCTAATAAAACAAACACAACCACATAATTAATTCCTTCTGAGAATCAAGATTTCTAGCTTTTTTAGTTTAAGGGCGCACTCTGAATCTGACATAGACCGTTTCTTAGGACCTTTTTTTTTCTCTAAAATTTTGAAAAAAACGTAACTGACAAGTTCCCTTTCTGTGCTATAGTTAGCCCTGCCTATAGGGTAAGTTTCCTGCTTTCAGCCACATTATTAATACACATGGGTGCTGAAAACAAAGTTGGAGTTTTAAATTGATGTAGGTTGCTTTTATAAATAACAAAATAACAAATCTTTTAAAGTTTAATAACACAGCTTTAAAATGACTTTGTGAAAAAACTAAATACATTCGGTTGAGCATCGCCTTCCAATATTTTCGAGTTTACCTCACACATTTACCTGGTTAATGTCTAGAACTTTAGGGGCAGTAAAATAAAAAGTTACTGTACTCATCTGTAAAAGATTATACTGAATATTTAGTGTCTAATAGTTAATATGTAATATTCCTATATATTAGTTCAATGGAAGCTCCTGTAGGAACAGTAATACAGGTGTGCTTGTGTGTGTGTGCTTCCAGCTTCCTTTGATTACACACTGCAGTGAGAAGACACACCCACAAGATTACACTAACCCTTAAAGCAAAAAGTCTGATCAGCCTGACACATAGCTGAGCCCTAAACGCACATGCTACTTCCATATAAGGTAAAGAGGTTTAGTGCGGAAGCAGGCACTCTTTAAGAGCTTCTGTAAGAGTTATCTCTTACAAGATGAGCTAGATAAGCAGACATTCCCCTTTTCCCCTCTCATCTGTTTCATCTTCCAGATGCCAGTACAGTATTTAAGACATAAAAAATCTGAAAGATATTTCACCACATTTTTTCAGTCCAACATAATCTTGTCTAAATCTCCGAAGTAGAAACTTCATACAAGACGTATACACAAGCATTCTTTAAACTAGTGTTATTGGTTAGTTTTTTAGGACTAAAGTCCCTTTTCTATTGTCTTCAATGGGGGACATACGTCTTACGCACTGGGCGCTTCAGCAGAAGTTCAACTGATAGTGAGAAAGAGGCCTACATCATTGTGGTCTTCAGTTAGATCGAAGGTCATCAGTTACAGTCGCGTTGTAATAGAGTCGGATTATCAGAGACATGTTTTCTTGTTAACTAGTAGCAGTTAAACTTTTTACATAACTCAAATCCACCATCTTGAATATCGGGAGATCCTCTGCGTCACAGAGTTAGAATGGTTTTAAACCACATTCAACAAATAGATAGTCCACATGTACTAACATGCAAACGCCTCATCAGGAAAAATTATATCAACTTTCAAACATATGCTATTGACAAGCAATCACACATTTCCATTCCTTCTGAGAATTAAGACTATCGATGGGGTTACCAGCTGTGCATCACATATTTCTCCAAGTTTCAGTCTGATCCTTGGTGCTAAAACTCAAAGTAAAATTCTTCATTAGAAATTGGTTACTAAGCTCAGTATACCAAACCTGAAGTAGTAAACTTAAAACTTGAGTTTATTATCATTCCAGAAGTCATCACAGAACACCTGTGTGTTTCAACACATGATCTTGGATCTGCTGATACTGACTTTCTGCAAACATGCTCCTTAAAATACAGGAAAGAAACTCTTTCTGTTACTCTGCTTCTAAACCTTATAGACTTGTTTAAGGACAAATAAAAAAAAAAAGGCCCATTGATTCTGTCTTTATTCAGGACCAAGTAGCTTTCAGTCAGAAAAAAAGACGTGACAATGGGGTATCTAGAAGGTATCTAGAAGGAGTTCCCTTGCTAACTTTAGCTTTTATCTTGCTCATCTGATCTCTCTGCTGTAATTATGGTTTAAGGAATTTATTTTATATTATTTTATTTTATTTTCTGCAGTTATATGGTTACAACGAGATGCTCAGCTTCCTGGCAGTATCTGCTTTCCTTCTGCATTCACCATTAAGACTGAGGTGTTAATATACCACTCTATTCACCAAACTGTTAAAAAAAACCTTGTTTCACAAGCAAACTAAAAGTAATCAGATCCACTTAGAGCTGCTAATTGTAAAGGTTAACCATGAAAACGATCATCACGTGAGTTCAGTCAGACTGAGAGTCAGACAGCAGTATGAGAGTTACCTGAGATTTCAGTTGCTGTACTTCACATGCACTTATTAAAGCACGGAAGAAGACATCACGTTCCTGCAACATTCTGAGACACATAATCTGGATTCCAGTGCCAAAGCTTCTACCCTTCTGGCTTTTAGCTTTGTAATGTGCCAGTTTGAGAAACTGGCATCTGTTTCTAATTTTTTGGTGTAAAGCTGTCTAAACTGTCCTTTATTTATTCATATACACTTATCAACAGCTTGTTTTTGTGATCTTAATGATCCTCTGTACTGCTGACTAGTTTCAAGTCTTTTGAAGTGTCAAGCATAAACTTTGTCTCCTCTGCAGACCACTTTCTCTGCAGACCACTTTTCTGACACTTTCTGATTCTGACTTTATGCTGAACATTATAACTTTCAAACACATATACACAGATAATCCTTAAACTTTCCATCTGGGAATATAATCAGATCTGTCTACATGGCTAGTCTTATTCTACCAGGTTATAGAATAGAAATGTTTGTATTTGGAATGGCCTTGATTGGAGTACTCTATTTTGGATAAGGTATATCTGTATAAATGTTGCTTAGTGCATTATTAGTCTGAATATTAATAGAATATTGAGCTGCATGTAACTGTCAGAACTCTAAATACTGCTGCAGCTCCTCTGTAAAAGGTTATAAGACACACTAAACATAACAAGTCACCAATACATAGATGTAGATTTGCCACGTTTTCCAATAAAACAAAGCTATTATTAAGCCTTTTTTCCTCTCTCCAGTTATTTAGCCAAAAATCTTTTTCATAGGTAAATATCATCCAGAGCCCCAAAAACAGCTATTGCAAGAGCAGCAATGCCATTTCACTCTGATCCTTTGTTAGTAGTATTAACATATGAATTTACTGCTATGGACAATATCACTGACACACTATATAGTACATATTAGAGGTTCTATATATAATATATTCCTACAGTTTCTACTTTTATGTATGTATAATGCACGTAGTATGTATAATAATACAGCCCTGCTACACAGTGATTGCTTGTGGCTCACTACAAGCATTTCAGTGCAAGAATGTGAAGTTTTTTTGCAAATGATAAGTACATAAATAGAGAAATAAAGAAATCTGATCTTTTTTCACTAAATATATCATAAATCCAGTCCAACTGATTAAAACGGGTCAATCCACACCAATGTTCAAAGGCAGGCAATAATTTATCAATATTATTTGTTGTTTTGTTAAGAAATTATGTCTATACAACCTTGATTTCGTTATTATAACTGTATATCAGAACCATCATTCTGTGTGGTCCATGAATATGATAATAACAGGTGCTCAAATGCAAATTCAGGAGAGGGTCATCTCTTAACCTGCTTCACTCAGGAAATTAGGAGCTTCTGTTTTTGATACTAGAGCTGTAGCTCAGTTCTGCCTCAGGGTGGCACTGTAGCTAATTGGCTTACCCAGGTGGTCTTTCATAGCCTAGCAACTGTAACTATGACAAAGTAACAAAAATGTATCAGATCTCGCCATAACATGTTTGCAAATCTGAAAACCGGGCTGATTTCACAAGAGCTTGGTGGAGAGTGTGAATTGTTACTTATTTCTCAAACTGAAGACAGAAAAGGAGTTAAGTAAGACATCAGTTAATGTGTGGAAGACCTACCAACCTACCAAACTAGAAATGAGCATTTCCAGTAGAAGTAGAACTGTTAAACCAAACATTTTGCTGCCAGTGGAAATAGCATCAGTGCCGCTATGGCGAGTAAGTTTACAGCCATCCAACGCTGGTGTAGACAGCCAACATGGGAGCCCTCGAATACCCGGGGGTATTTTGCACATTGTAAATAATACTACCAAAGACTATATACAGGGTTACATATATGTCCTGCAGCTTTCTCTATGTTTTTGAAATCGTGTATAGCCTCATTCATCATTCTTGACATGTCTAACATTTCTCCAGTTGTTACACCATCCTACTAATTACGAATTAGCAGCCAAATGCAGTAGTTTCATGTTATGAATGGCAGTGTGATTACTGCGCAGCTACTAGGGCAACACCAAGTCTACTGGGAGGCATTATCAGCTGGGTAAACACAGTTCCCACCTAGCGTGCTCATGAATGTGTTTGTGCGTTGCGCAATAGGAAGGCCTTCTTTGGACTGGCCTGTGTAAACCTGACTCAGGTCCGGCAGTCGGCTGAATCATAGTAAGAACGAAGTGACATAGGCAGCTCTGTTCAAATATAGCCCACTCTTGGACAGGAAGTGGCTCATCTAGCAAACAGCTCAGTTGCATCACCAGTATGAGCCACGGAGGGACTTTTTTGTGATGCCTTGATGCCTGTCCCTAGTTTATAAATGTCTAGACAGCTCAAGATAACTATGAATAATGAACCTTTCCCATTAGGATAAACCAGGAAAAGGAAGTCACAATGAAAGTCACAACCATGTGTGTAAGGACTGCCTAAGAGCTGCGCCTACCAGCTGTTCACCAAAGGAGCTCATATAGCCAGTTGTTTGCTTCAACATTACAACATTGCTACAGCATTAAACCTCCATGTGGTGTCAGCAGATAGAGTGGTCTGTTGTGAAAGCTTTAATGTTGTAACATCACTATTACGCTAAATGACTTAGTGTAGTGTAAATTAGTGTACATATACAGTTGTATGCACGTTTTGCCACTCCTGTTCAAGTTACACGCTTAGCTGAATTTAACTCAAGTTCAGTCATTTTTCTTCCAACCCACCACTGCTTCTGGGTCACAGAGTGTGCTGAAGCCCCAGCACGTAATGGGTTAAATGGACTCAAAGAGAACATACAAACTCCACACAGAATGACAATGGATAGCGTATTTGGGAATCAAACCCAGACCCTTGTTGCTGCGTGGTGACAATGCTACCCGCTGTACCACCAGGCTGCCCACTTCTACACAAAGCTGCACTTTAAATTAAATTTTTAATGTTAGATGGTTAGATGTATTATTAAAAGCTTAATTATTCAAGAAAGGAAACAGTATCAAACTGGTATCGACAACTTTGCAGAAAAAAGTATCGGGAATGAAAACATGGTATCGCACCACCTTTAAATTTGTTTACATACTATTTAATAATAATAAAAAAGAAAAAGTAGGGAAAAAATTTCAACTGTTCAAATGTGTTTTTTGGTGACATCTCAGCGCCCACAAAATGTTCACACAGCACATACATTATACAGTTTAATGAAGGACAATATAAATTGTGTTTCTCATTATCAGTAGCAAAGATGCCTATCCAGCCCTTTGTTTTGGATTAATTCAATAAAAAGCACATGAACACAATGCATTAATGTATTGTCATGAGGGGATTTCTTGAGGACACACCAATTTACTGTGCATATTTGAGAGACCTGTATCCTGTATATTGTCCACACCAGGGCTGCTGCATCCGCTGGTCTGCGGAGAGAGCCTGGTACAGTTGGGAAAAGAGGCTGCACGTTTGTTTTTATAGCAAATGAAAGGAAGGAACCTATTTCTGCTAAGATAAATCATAAAGGAACTGAGCGGAGGAGCGATCGGCACCACACAGACAGCATTACAGACAACCACAGGAAGTGCCTGTTTGTGTTCTGTAATGTGCAGTGTGGAAAGATATAAAGAGGCAAAGGACGTAAAGATATTAAAGTAAGGGTGTGTTGGTGTAAGAGAGTCAAAATCAACCCCTAGCATTTACACCCACGGAACACACTGTTCTGCACTTATCCTCTCACTTATGTGTGTATGACGAGAGGAAGACAGAAAGTTCATTCTTGTTTCTGTTTTATTTTGTTTATTTCGTCTTATTTTACTAAAAGTAGTTATTTAGGGTAAGCCGTTAAAAATAGGCACTGGGGAAAAAAAAAAACATAGGACCACTTTTCCTAAAGAAATTGTTAATGGATGGTCCTTTAAAGACTCAGGGAGAACTTATTAAAACGTTTGTATGATATAAACCATAGTATACACCCAACAAAGCTTGAGTAAAAAATATAAGATATAAATATAATAAAACACTTAAAAAACTGATTAACAGACCTATTTGAGAATGATGTGGGTGTGGCTAGAGAGCAGTTTGACTGCTCCACCCCTCTTTCAGAACTAACATCATTTTCCAGCTTTTATTGGACCCTAAGTGGTTTACAAATGTGACAGACGTACAGGTGTGCAGATGGACAGACAGATGAACAAATGGATGGATGAAACCATGCATGAATATAGCATGGAGGAAAGAGCAATGTTGTATGGATTAAGAAATAAACAGATAAAGTAGAAATTTTGGTCTATGAATAGAGCAATGAATGAATTAAGGAGCAATGTCTGTGTATGGATAAAAGAATGAACAGATAAAGAAACAATGTTGGTCTATAGACAGGAGAATGGAGAGGGTGGCAGACAGCTACAGCGAGGTGGTCTAGCTTGCTAGCTTTTGGTTATGCTGAGTTAGCTTTAGCTTGCTAAGTTTCTCTAGCTATGATTGGTCAAGGAAATGCTTCTGAAAACACTGCGCAAAAATAGAACTGCTCAGTTTACTGGGGAGAATGAGAAAAATATTGGTGAAAAATCCACACGTAGCCCAAGACAGTCAAGCCGATGGAGGAGGTTAATGTATAAAAGTTTTAGAACTGCTGAAACAATAGATGATTTTATTATTATGACCTTAACCATATTTTGCAACAGGACTACTGTAGTTGGGCTGGAGTCATCTTCACACAGCTATCTGTACAGAGTAAAAGGGGGGCTGCTCTGGGCCTGGTGTTATCAGATTGGCTCTGCGCCACGTGGAATTGGTCAGGCGCAGCAAATCATGTAGGCTATTATCCACAGGATCCAGAGAGCTGTAAAATATGTGCTCTACTACAGAGGAATCCAGAGAACTGTACATCATGCACACATACAGAACAGAACATCAGATCATTTTTTATGTTGGTCATTGTTGGAACCGAGCAGCAGTGAGATTCACTGTTTGAGGAAGCAGCTGTGAAAATCCGCCTCATGCTTTGTAAAGGTGTGAAACTCTAATAATAACTCTAAAAATAATAAGAAGTGACACTTGTTGCATAAAAATTCAAAATAACTCTGGCTTTACTCCCAGAACTATAGCGGATATGGTTTGTTGTTTATTAAGTGAATTATACATCCTTTGAAATGAAGGAGTCTTTGTGTTAGCTGTATCTTATCACTGGGAAAATAAGGGATGTTACTATTGCCAGGAGATGTGTGGATGGCTACCCTTGGAAAACACCCAAACCAGAATAATCTCATAGTAGGTGGTTCGTGTTTGTTGCCAAGCAAATTTAACATTAATGTATTTAATAAATAATGGCTTCTGATCATATGAGTCATATGAATTCTGATCTGGAGGAGTCATATGAAGACCTCACCCCAGCCCAAGTGTATAAAATTTGATGTTCTTATTCTTATTGAATACTCCAGGCAACTCAAGATTAACGCTCGTTATTTTGCGATGCCTTAATATTAATGCTTTTATCTTTGACCTTTTACTGCTAATCTGGTTGTCATGATGTAATGTATTTTCGCTGTAACTATACGGCACATTATTTGTTTGATTTGTTAAATTTGCTACCATTAAGGATTTTATGTTAGACTTTATAAACGTCAAAAATAATTAAAACTCATTCTATCTGTCTATAATGTTGATTGGACTGATGGTGTCTGCAGTAACTAATGAACTGGTGGCTTTGCTAACATATGCACTAGAAAGAGTGTTTGCTACATGTTGTAGATACATGGAATTGATAAAAAGACCCAGTCACCTCTAACTTGTTAAGGTGTTCTGCACAGAAGCCAGAACAAGCTGTGTTATTTTGTGTGTTCTAATACACATTTAAATCATTCATGTGTTGGGAATTTGGAAGTTATCATTCTTCCCTTTTCAGGGAGATAAGATCCTAGGTCCTGCATGAGTGGAAATACTTTTCATGTTTCCAAGATGGCTGTTGATGGACAGTAGATATTCCAAGATGCTGTTTTGGGTTCAGTGAGCGTAAAGATGATATGCTAGTGGTTAGAAGAAAATGGATTGTTTACAATAAGGGTAATCTGTTGCCTGTGAATTGGTTTTAACATTGTTTTTTGAGTTCTTGCATGACATGGCATCTTCCGACATCTTAAAATAGCCAAATGTTTCTCTTTATAGTCTAAGGAACTGCCACATCTTGGAAAGGCTTTATAGCAGTTCAAGGCTCTTCCTGTACATCCAACCCAAATAACACTTAAGAACCTTTATTTATAAAAATGAAGGATCCAATGAAGAGAATCACCCCCATTCCTTCAGCGCTTACCATTTTCCCTGGGTGTTGCTGAACTGCTGTACTGTGTATCCGAACTCCTCCAGCTCTGCTCCTGAGAACACTTTGGCATTTGCTGTTCCAACATTAAACCCCCGTATCTGCTCAATGCTCCAACCTGCAAACACACAGACATACACAGAGTTACATCTCCACACACAGCCTGCTGGGACAAAGTCAGGCTGACTGCTAGACTAGACATGCACAAATTCCATTAGACCTTAGTTAAACCATCAGATATACTCTCACAAAACAACGCAGGAATGAGCTTCAACTACAACATGAAAAACAGTTCAACCCTATTGTTTATTTTTTATCTCTTTGTGTGTGTGTAGACTGGACTCAATAAAACAATGGAAAAAGGTCATGTGGTCTGATGAGTCCAGATTGATCCTATACCAGAGCAATGAATGCAGGGCAGAAATAAACATAAACAAAGCCATAGCAAAGGCAGTCCCACTAAATATTGTGCCTGGCTGCCCTGTTTACTACTGAGCACTCTGCTATGTTTGGTTCCTGTAGGAACATTGCTCCACTCCCATAAAACATGACTGGGATGACAACAGACAGAAGCTCTGATCTTGATCTTTATCTGTTTTTTGTTAACCCTAACCGAAGACGCACAGTGGATCATCTGGCCTGCTTCTTTGAACCAGCAAAGAGAACCTGCCTTAATTCTTACCAGAATTTATGACATGGGCCTCATTTCCCTGACTCACTTTTAATCAACGTTTGAGACATTTGACCTAATTTTTAACAATCTCTACACAGACCATACACACATCCACAGACATTCCATTTCACACTCCTAATGGAGAGCATTATCTTCTTTTTTAATTCCTGTTTGCTCTCTTCTTTTGATGGGATCATGAGGAATATAAGATTTATAGACATTCCACACATTCGGGCAGATGCTGTTGTCTGTCGCTGAGGACTTGAAAGTAATCAAGTACAGGCAGGTTTCATCCTGTTCTAGTGGTGCTGTAAAATGTGCAGCATACCATGTCAATTCAGAACCCCTCCTTGGGCTGGGCTTTGAAAGCACTGGGCTCAGTTACAGTCGGATGCAAATGTGTAAAAATCCCTGCTAAAATTCTGTTTTGTTGACTTTGAGCTAACACACTTCTGCACCATTTGCTGGAGATATT
Organism: Prochilodus magdalenae; assembly: GCA_024036415.1. Classification (NCBI taxonomy): domain Eukaryota; kingdom Metazoa; phylum Chordata; class Actinopteri; order Characiformes; family Prochilodontidae; genus Prochilodus; species Prochilodus magdalenae. The sequence goes on along the minus strand of JAMWET010006814.1, from coordinate 1,884,150 downwards.
ATTATATTATTATTATATATATTATTATATATTATTATTTGGGGATCTACATAAAACATCAACATAAATTGCTATGTGCGCTAAAAAAAATAAAAAGGGAACTTATCCATTCAATGCTAGTTAAGTGCCGATCGGTTGTTGGTATAGCTGGCCACCCATATATATGCTGGCTGACTATATGGAAGTAAATTTATGCAGCATATTAACTTCCATTGCTGTTATTCAGCAAACCAGCATCCAAAACACAACAAGTGATTTTGCTGGTGACCAGCAATGGCAGTTTTTCTAGCAGGAATGAAATCCGAATTAGGTTTATAAGCCAGGTATATCTATACACACAAGGAATTTGGTTTTGCCAGTTTGTGTCTCTCTAGTACTGGACCAATATACACATAATTAAATGACAGTCCATAATATACACAATGACTCCACATATACAATCTAAATAAATATGACAGATTGCATAGATGCCACCATATAACACAGATTTCTGTATATGGGTTTGAGCGCTGATTAAGTGCTGACAAGTAAATTAAAAACGGTGGCTATTTTCAATTTTTCCCCATAGGCAAAGCTCCTCAACCCTCCCCTCCTACCTTTGAGGAGAAGGCTAATAAAACCTGACAGTCTTTTTCCTCTTCTGCTCAATGCAGGCTCTCGATTGGTGTACCTTAAGGCTCTACGCTGGGTCCACTTTTTTTTCAGTTTACACCCATTCTCTTGATGAAGTAAATACCTCTTATGGGTTTTCTTATCACTGTTATGCTGTAGACAACACTCAACTAATCCTTTTTCTCCCACTATCTGATATTCAGGTTTACAATTGCATGTCTGATTGACATTCCCTTGTTACTTTTTTTTATATGTGTGTGCTTGTCTTGCTGTCTGGTGTCAACCCGAGAAGGATGGGCTTCCCTTTTGAGGCTTGGGTTCTCTCCAGGTTTTTTGTGACAACATGTGTTGTATATAAATGATCTGAGTTTGACTTTTACTCATTGATGGCAGTTTACCACCTAAAGCTGAATCCTAGCCAGACCGAGCTGCTGTTCATTCTTCAATCTACAGGTTCTCACCACGACCTCGCCATCTTATTCAGGAACTTGTTGAGCATACTATCTGAAGATGCAAGAAGCCCTGGTGTGATTCTGGATGACCAGTTACCATTTTCAGCCTATACTGCAAACCTGACTTGGTCATGCACATTTGCTCTTTACAACATCCAGAGGATTTGAGCCTTTCTCTCTCAGGAGACCACCCAGGTGCTGGTCCAGGCTCTTGTCATTTTAAGGTTTGACTACTGCAACTCACTCCTGGCTGGTCATCCTCTGCAACTGATCCAGAATGCAGCAGCATGGCTTGCTATCAATCTTCCCAGGTTCACTTATGTCACTCCATTGCTGTACTCCCTTCACTGTAGCTGCCTGCATCAGATTTAAAACTCTGATTCCTACAAAGCCAAGAATGGACCAGTCCCTCCCTACCTTATGGCAATGATAGAGTCAATCTGTATTTTGAGCCCATTGAGCTCTTTGACTCCACCCACCATCTTTCAAGATACACGGATGACAAGTGTCAAAACTCTCCTGGCACCCAGACGCTGAAATTAACTTTAACTGGCTTTCTTAACAGCAGACTCTTTCATAGTCTTCGAGCACAGACTACTATGTATATACTAAAATGCATTGTTTTGCATTTTTGCTGCACTTAACCCATTATTCTCTTCCAGACAAGAGCACTAGGTATTGCTACAGTATGTACTGCATTTATGCTGTGTATTTTATATATGTGTATTTAACTCTTTCAAGGTATGAGCACTGGTCCTTGTTTGGGCAGCTTCTGAGGTCACAGGGAATTTGTAGCTAGGATACATACTGAACACAAAGCAGGCAATGAACTCATACAAGAAGACGTGACATATACTTAACTTAAAACTCACACAGCTGCAACTTTATTTGCACTGTAGTGCAAACATTAACATCATCTAAATTATCCAAATACTTATATATCCTTAATTTTGTCAAGCATGTAGCTGGTTTCAGCAGTGCTGTAAAGTTGAGTTTAAAGTTTTGGAGCCAGGCAGAGAGCTGTGGTTCGAGCTGTTAGCGCTGGGGGCACTATATGAAGAGTAATGTGACTCATACTATAGAGTATATATTTGGTTTCAGGTGTAACATTATCCTTTTTCAGATAATGTGTAGAGTCATTCTCAGTGACCTTCTGAAATGACAGTGGCCTGTGGCACTCCGCAAAACATGCCATGTCCACTGTCTATGCTCTGCAGGAGTCATTAAGCAAAGTTTAAAAGTAGCAGACAGAAGATCTGCAGTAATCTGAAAAACACCACAAAACCTCAGCCATAAAGCTTAGAACTCTGAGGAGCAAAATGTAGCCACAACTGCATCACTCAATAAACTTCTCGTCAGCCACTGTGGTGAAAAGAGCTAAATACTGCTGGGGTACCGACACAGGCCCAGACTCTACACAAAGAAACCCTTAAAGAGCCAACCAGAGGAAACAGCAGCCGGACTGAAAGAAAGACTTGAAACAAGAGGAGGAGTGTGCATGGGTTAGAGGAAAGACAGAAGACAGATTACAGCATGAACATAAAGAGGGAATGCAAAGGCAGAAGGTCAAAGAGAGAGAGAGAGAGAGAGAGAGAGAGAGAGAGAGAGAGAGGGAGGGAGAGAGAGGTCCCACTATATAGCCCTGCTGATTCTCTTCCAATATGGTTCCAGTCCACTGGCTGCTTTATGGCCAATAAGCCGGATAACCTATTTTAGAGCACTGCTCTGAGGTCCATTCAGAGTGGACATAGAGCAGGTTATGGTGGTAAGACTGTTTCCCTGTAGTCTGCACCTTTTATGCTCACAAACACCCACCAAGTTCCAACTGCGGACTTTGCTGCTCTGTGGCTCTGAATCACATCTGAACAGCAATATTTTCCAACTTGCTGTGCTAATCTCATCCATGCTGTTCTAAATGCGGATTCTTAAAGATTAGCCTTTTCAGAAGAGTGCAACAAGGACTTTCATTAATGACAGTTTTAATCTGACTGCCTGTATTAAGCAAAACAACATCAGCAATCTTCACAGACTGAGCTCTGAAATAATAAAGCACATATTTAATATAACTTGAGCTTATTTTTACAGGAACGTCCCGTAGTCTGAAAGGACATCAACTCCTAGAATCCCTAGACAATACAATAAGATGAACAAACTATATGAGTGGCTTGTACGTTAAGGAAGAACTTGGTTAAAGGTGCAATATGTAAGAATGTTTAAAACGTTCCAAAATGAACTGAAATGTGAGGAATTAACAGTTTTGACGGGGTGTAAGAGATGTCTATGCATTGTCTTGCAGATATATCTACCCTGGACCCCAACCTGTCCTGTCTTGTATTTATACTCTGTATCTCAAGAGGCGATAGTGAGCAACTGGATCATCGAGACTGCCATCAGTCAACATGATAAGATGAACTATCACTGCCCAGACAGTTTATTCTATTCTCTCGTTGAAGGTGACGCTCCTAGGTGATGTTAGATTGTTTAAGTATGGTCAAATAAAAGCAAGACCAAACATAACTATGACTTTATGACTAACTAAAGCTCTTGAACCAGGACCACTGCCTTATGACAAATAACTTAACAGGTCTCCTTGCAAACTGTTCTTTTAAACATGTTGCTAATTACCAGTCACTGTGCACTAAAATGTGCAGTGTGTTCTCTGTAGGCCATGTGTTAAATTTTCCTCAACAAAGCACAGAATTAGGACCAGGTCACCCAAAGTTTTGCTATCCATTTTATTTACCACTTTACTGTATGTGCCTTTGTAGTATCATGATATCACGCCTGAAGGAAAAGTAACCTAGCCTTTGTTACAGTGAATACCTCAGGACGTTCTCAGACCACAGCTTCAGATTTTAGTCATCAGAAAGTAACAGCTTCAGGGTAAAAAAAAAAAAAAAAAACAGTCCCAGCTCTCGCAACTCAGCTGGAGTTGCTTTAGAGAAGATGGTTTTAGGATAAGATGAGCAGCAAAGTAGAGGTGACAATCTACTTCAGTCACTGTGCTTATATGGTTTTATTTTAGACACATTAGAACTCAGATTACATGCTCATTATTAGTTATCACAAAAATAGCATTTGAAATAGTGTTGCTATTAAATAGTGTTACTATTAATGCTATGTGATTAAAGTATCAGTAATACTCATGTCCCTGTGAATGCTGCCCCACGTCATTAATTAAAAATGTATAATAATTCATTCACTCTGTTTTGGTTTAATCAGTTTTCTCTCACTGATGTTACTCTAACTTAATTAAACTTAGTCAATTGTGTCACTTTAATGAATCTAAGCACACTGTCAGATTACTTCATCAGTGCTTGTTTGGTCAGTTAATTCTTGTTGAGTTAAACTGAACATCTTTCCTGTTGGGTCCTGGAATCATCTGTTAGCATACTTTAATGTTCATGTGGTCATTAAGCAATGCACTATATTGTTATCCGATTTATAGCAGTTCTTCTTGTTCTTGATTGAGAGATCCACTAACTAGTCCAGCAGGTTTTGAGATATTAACACCACTCCAACTCCTAAATGTTAAGTCTGTTGTGGAATGTACTTGTATACATCTTTTCGATACAACTTTTCCAGTTTACGGAATGGGGTGGAAAAGTACATGCCCATCTATTGTTCTTCTGCTTGACCGACAGACACCTTTTCACATACACTATCTCAGGACAGACCACCAAACACAAATTCAGTGTTGGTCTGAACCGCCCTCGGTTTGGCTTTTTTCTCCACACCTTCTCCCAAAGAGTCCAATTCATTTTCACCCCCACTCAAAGCCTGTTGCTTCCTTTAACCCACAGACACTAAACTGCATGTACTCACTCAGAGCAGTTTCCCAAACCCTAAGTCACCGACATACTGACCCACGTTCCTCTATGTGTTGTTTATTTATCCCTTGTTCCTCCCATAGAAATCACGGCCTAGCAACAGCCTAGCAGGGAGTGGAACCCATTAAGCTGCAAACCATTCTGCGCTTCCTTTAGGAAATGCACCAAGCCACTCCATTGAATGGTTACCCATTTACTTATGCAGGAAAAATGACTTCTGCTTTAAGCTGAAGTTTTACAGTCCAGTTAGAACTCACATGTTGGATATAATTGTACATTGCTCAACTGAACGTTTGAGTGCTCAAACTGAAGCTTTGAGTGCATATCAGCTGTAACTCTCATCATCTCAGGTAAAGATCTGTGGTTCTGATTTGGGACAGGTGTCCCAACACGCAGAGTCTGGCCTGTGCCTCAAAGAAACATCTGGTCAAAATCAGGAGAACTGAGTCCTACATAATCGTCGGAGAAGATATTCAACTGCAATTCTAAAAGCCATGACAACGGCAGACTGCAGAAAAGTATAAAAACTGACCACAGTCAACATAATTTGTTTAAAGACATAAACATGTTAGAAAATAACTGATCCAAACATCTGAGCTATAAACTATGAAGTACTAAACTCTGGAGTTAAACAGTTTTATGGCTCTGTGCTGCACTGCAGTCATAATTAGCATGACCCCTTTTCTGAACACTATAACCTATAAAATCTGCTAATATTGTCTATATTCCTGGACCAGTTTGGAATGATTGGGGACCAACATTAGAGTTGGGTCAAATTTAGGTCACAACCATTTGTTTAACTTACTTTACAGTGTGCTGGTTAGATATTCTGGGCCAAAACAAATAGAAGGATGTGACTCACATGTGGGATGTTAGACACATTTTGCTGTGACACTTTTTTTAGGTGGCGTGACGAACTCAGCGTACCTTGCGTGAGACCCTGTGTTAATGGTTTGTCTTTAAACAGAGATGGACAGCAACATGCTTCATGTACTTCATTACAGTTTTGGTGGATTTGCACCTTTTTTGGCCCTGACTGATCATAATGCATCTACCTCTCCACTTTAGTCCTTCAGGTTTACCTCTGAATTATTTTCTTGATGGGTTTCGCTTCATTCCGTGTTAAGTAGCATTTAAGATCTTTGATTGAGTAAAACACATTTGTGTCACACTAAAGTCACACTAAAGTGGTATGAGTAAGTTCTAATTCAGGGGTTCTTATTCTTTTCAGTCCCAAGGCCCACCCAATAATTACTACAAAGTGTAGAGGTCAATCAGATAAATAGAGTCAACTTTTATAAAAAACAACTTCTCCAAGAGATTTCATTAATAAAAAAATTATGATATGTACAAATTTAAACCACAGAGCTGTGACAGCACCCCGAGAAACCTCTCCATCAGTGGTAAGTTTTTTCTACGTCATTTTGTTAAGATAATAAGATGTTCTGTTTTACTCAACAAGATTAGATTGACACTTCATAGCATTAAAACTACACCACTGACTCAGTTTTACTTATGTGCTTAAATCTGTTAAGTAAACAACAAAACCAACAACTGAGGAATTTTATTTCTTTGAGTGTGGTGTGCTACTTGGACTGTTTCACCTCTCACTTTAGCAATTTACACGTTGTCAAAATAAGAGATGTACCCAAAATGAAGTGTCAGATTGCACCACTATTCAGAAGGAGGATAAAGGTTACCAGTAACAATAAGTGATCATAAATGTAGACTAATATGGGCAATGTATATTGAGCTACTCAGGCTAAATAATTCATGGTGGGCGTTACTGATCGTTGATGTCTGCAATTGTGGCTGTTGAGACACTCTGCACACGTCAGACAGTTTGTGGATTCTCTCTCAGTGGTTCGTAGAGGTCTCCCAAATCCTTCATGCCTTTCTCTGTCCACTGCTCCCAACACTGTGCTATGGTAGTATGCACTTCTCTTCTCTTCCAACTGCTCTTCCAATTGCTTTAGAACTCTTCTCCAAGGCATACTTCACATGCAAAGGATGCTACCAGCACAACAGCAACAGGACGACCTTATATTGTCAGTCAGGTACAGTGATACGGCCCGTCCTTGCTTATATCGCATGGACCACTGAAACTTGATACATTCTCATGTCTTATGAAGTCAAACCTACCCACCAAGTTTCATTTCTGTTGGTTGATTCCTTCTGGGTGCAGCTACTTTTTTGATGATGAGTGCATTTTAGGCTGAAAAGAGAGCGACTGCAGTTCCTATGCTCAGAGATGCTGGGTGTACCAAGAGGTTCCACAGTCTATGGTGTTTTTAGACCTAACACTTGTTTAAAGAGCGGTGTGATGTGAAATGCTCTGCTTAGAATCCACAGTAGTGGTGATAGGAACCAGACATCCACCTCCTAAAGCTCCATCCAAGAAAATGATCACAGGAAATGGTAATGTAAAATCTGCCTGATGCCTGAGCTGATGGATTTGTGATAAAGGTTCAAACGTTTTTTGTTCAATTTAAATCTGAGTCCATTCATTAAGGCTGCATGAAGGATGTTCTAAAGCACTGTTTTGCCATCATCAGCGTTCTGTATAAAAATTACCGGGCTCACTTCTGGTTTTGGGTAGTACATAAAACGACTATATGCTGTAGACATGGTGAGCCAGGGATCCCCTCACCACCAACACTGTTAGATATAAATCTATGTAAAAGTTTAGAAGTCTAAAACTTGAAAAGGACAATTTCACAACAAAGCAGTCTAAATGACTCTGTTTGCATCTCAACCACTGATTTTTTGAAATCACCCTTCAGGACAGGTGGCTACATTATATCTAAACCTATACTATATCTAAACGCATGGTTCCAGGGAACACCTCCTGGACAGCGGGTCTAGCAGAAATGACAAATGCTTACCTTGAATTGTCAGGAAGACCAGCAGGAGGTTCTTCCATAAATCCATGTTTCAGCCTCGTACTCAGTAGTAATGAACGGACTGCCGTTCTCTCGCGTTTTTTGCTCGCATTGGGCGATACAAACACTTTTATTTCCCACCCGTATTCGCACAAGCCCCGCCCCTGCTCTTTTCTCATGCCAGCAGAGAAAGAATGACTTCCTCTGAGCTCAGAAAGGTATTACGCTGTGACACTTGAAGAAATGACTTTTTGAGAGCTCAGAGAAGTTCTCACTGCTGCTCTTTAGGGGACCAATCAATCTACAGCTATTAAACCAATCTACAATCTATCAGCAGCTTTGTATGGAAGTGAATGAGCTTTTGGACAACAGACTATTATAACTGCATGTCGATTTCTCTTTGCAAACAGCTTTAACATAATAGAGACCACTTCAATGTGTTTTTTAATCCCACCCGTATTCCGGCAAAATACTGTAGATGACACTGCTAGCCAAACCCAGTAGGGTGGGGTTTGACGGAATATGGGTGGGAACCTAAATAAAAACTAAGGCTACAGGAAACACAGCTGTCTTGACGTCACCGAAGTGGGCTGAAGACCTATTACCACATACAAAGCCCACCTCCAAGGAAGGTCACCTTTTACGGGAAGGATCCGTTCATGGAATAAGGACTTTTTTTGTGTCCAGGGAATCCAAGGAAATGACTAATTGGATTAGGTAATAGCTGTGAACAATCAGGAGTACGCAGACAGAGCAGTCAAAATAAACCAGATAACTCACCTCCAAGGACCTTTAGAACTGCAGGGGAACTTCTTAGTACATCAAGCATCTGCCACTGAACTGTACTTCTAAGACACAATTCATATCTGCAGTTACTGTACATACTGTATATAAACTCAGTCATGTTGTTTTTACACTGTATACTTACCTTTTTTACATATTTGCTCTCACAGTACATACAACCTACATGTTATTCTCTCTACTCTCTCTCTGTATATATGTGTATAAGATTTATACTAATTATAATGCTAGCTGTATTTTTCTGTGACTCCACTGTCCACAGTTATACATATTATAACCTCTGCACTGCTTGCCATGGTTACTTTCCTGCACTTTATGAATGAATCATATAGTATTTTGCACTTCTGGTTAGATGTAATGTAATGTAATTTAATGTAATGTAATGTAATCCACTCTGCTTTACTCAAAGCTAATAATATAATATAATATAATATAATATAATATAATATAATATAATATAATATAATATAATATAATATAATATAATATAATATAGTATAATAAAAATAACAGACTGAAATAAATTAGGAACAGAAATGCGCTACACATCCGAGTAGAAATAAAAGTCAGAAGAAAGCAGAAAAGACCTCAGGAGCTTTCAAGAGGCCGTCATACTGTATAAGGCATACAGTTAGGTCCATAAGATGTAATGTTTATAATTGTGCCTCTGCACAACAGCACAAGGGTTTTAAAATAAAGCAGTCAGGGTGAGACTTGAAGGGGCCAAAGGATGGAAAATGATATTTACACTCCATATATAGAACCGACACAATGTGAACTTCTAACACCGTTATTCTTCTTTCAGATACAAATCCTGCACTTACAAATAAGGTGAACTGTTACATGTTATATTTAATATTTAATATTTACACCCCATTTGCAACAGCTAAGTTGATACTATGGAGAAATCTACCGTTCCAGTTAGTGAAGGGGATCACTGCACATTTCATTACCATAACAAGGAACCAAACTGCTAGCGACACATCTTCATCTTTCATGTTCAGGTCCACCCTAAATGCTACAGCCTGTACAGTCTCCAGAATGTGACAGTAAGTGTTTTTTTAAGAATTGGTATGCTTTACATGGTAAGATCTTATCAAGAATTTAGGAATCTGGTAGAACTTGAAGTTCTAAGGAACGTTTAGGCTTTGAGTACTTTTCTGAAATGGGCAGCCAGTTATAACAGAGGTCATTCATTTTAGATCATTTCTAAAAGCACAACAACAAAAACAAAACAACCTGTTTCATTCTAAGGGAGGAGGGTTGGAAATGGACAAACGGCAAAATTTAATGTGCCCATGTTTGATTCATTCAGGAGTAAAGGTCATTCATTCATTCAAGAGTAAAGGTCTAGAACTCTCGATACGTGGTCCAAAACGTGTTAAAGGAAGTGATACAGAACAGAACCCAGTTCTTACTTAAACTTCACAGCATTATCAAACCCTGATTACAGTGCTGCAAGAGCAGCATGGACCAGCATGGCTATTTGTTTCCCCGCTGTTTAGCAAAAACTGAACAGCGGTTCTCATATACTGCTTTGCGTAATTTGGGTGGGGCACTGTCCCTCTTCTGACACCAGATCTTGCCATCATCTCTCACACTGACACCGAGTTTCACCACTTCACCATGCTAGTACTAAACTTCACCACTTCACCATGTTAGTACTGAACGAGTAACCTCGTTAGTAATGAACTTCACTACTTCATCATGTTAGTATTGCACTTCATCATGCTAGAACTTCCACCACTTTATGATGCTAGTGTTGAACTTCATCACTTCATCATGTTACTGCTGAACATTACCATTTTAAAATTTAAATCCCACAGTGGGGAAATTTAGTCTCCGCATTTAACCCATCAGTGACGTGAAACACCCACGAACACACTCACTAGTGAACACACACACCAGGGGGCAATGAGCACACTTACCCGGAGCAGTGGGCAGCCCTATCCACAGCGCCCGGGGAGCAGTTGGGGGTTAGGTGCTTTGCTCAAGGGCACCTCAGTCATTACTGTCAGTTCAGGGAATCGAACCAGCGACCCTCCGGTCAAAAGGCTGGTTCCCTAACCTCCAGCCACGACTTGTAATGAGATTCACCACCAAACCATGTTAGTACTGACCTTCACCACTTCATCATACTAGTACTGAGCTTTACCACTTTATCATGTAAGTACTGACCTTCACCACTTCATCATACTAGTACTGAGCTTTACCACTTTATCATGTAAGTACTGACCTTCACCACTTCATCATACTAGTACTGAGCTTTACCACTTTATCATGTAAGTACTGACCTTCACCACTTCATCATACTAGTACTGAGCTTTACCACTTTATCATGTAAGTACTGACCTTCACCACTTCATCATACTAGTACTGAGCTTTACCACTTTATCATGTAAGTACTGACCTTCACCACTTCATCATACTAGTACTGAGCTTTACCACTTTATCATGTAAGTACTGACCTTCACCACTTCATCATACTAGTACTGAGCTTTACCACTTTATCATGTAAGTACTGACGTTCACCACTTTTATATGCTTGTATGGAACTTAATTAATTCATCAACTCATCATGTTAGTACTAAATTTCATCACTTCATCATGCTAGTACTGAACTTCACCACTTCACCATGTTAGTACTGAACTTAACCACTTAATCATGCTAGTGCTGACCTTCCACCACTTCACCATGTTTAGTACTGAACTTTGCCATATAACCTCGTTAGTAATAAACATCACTACTCCATCATGTTAGTATTGAACTTCACCACTTCATCATGCTAGTACTGAACTTCACTACTTCATCATGCTCATATTGAACTTCACTACTTCATCATGTTAGTACTGAACTTCCACCACTTTATGATGCTAGTGTTGAATTTCACCACTTCAACATGTTAGTATTGAACTTCACCACTTCATCATGCTAGTACTGAACTTCACTACTTCATCATGCTCATATTGAACTTCACTACTTCATCATGTTAGTATTGAACTTCACCACTTCATGATGCTAGTACTGAACTTCACTACTTCATCATGCTCATATTGAACTTCACTACTTCATCATGCTAGTACTGAACTTCACTACTTCATCATGCTCATATTGAACTTCACCACTTCATCATGTTAGTACTGAACTTCCACCACTTTATGATGCTAGTGTTGAATTTCACCACTGCAACATGTTAGTACTGAACGTTGCCACCTAACCTCATTTGTATTGAACTTCAGCACTTCATCATGTTACTACTGAACATTACCACTTTATCATGTTAGTACTGAATTTCACCACTTCATCTTGCTGGTACTGAACTTCCCACTTCACTATGTTAGTTACTACATTAATACGGAACTTCCACCACTTCATGATGCTGTTGCTGAACCATTTCAACATGTTAGTACTGAACTTCACCACTTTATCATGTTAGTGTTAAAACAATGCTAATACTGAAACTCTAATTCCTTTAGCATGCTAATACTGAAACTCCACCTACATTTCTCCACACTACGTTTGATCTTCTTCCAGCTTAATAATAAAGAAACTCCACCTAGCATATACACCAGCACGCTGATACTATTTTATGACTGTTGTATCTTAAAGACCTGCTGGTTTTACAGCAAATAGAATAGTCAGGTAGACTAGTCATAGTTATCCATTAACATCTGCACTGATACTGAGCTTGTGAAATTCAGGCAAAGGCCTGTCAGACTGGGTGTGGATGTTACAGGGGCATATTTGAAGCAAGCCTGCATGAAGGGCTTTATTCACTCACATACCTCATCAGTCATACTTTGGCACACTCACCCTGGCATGGTTGGTGTGTCATTAAATTAACTGATCTGCTAAAAGAATGATGCCGCAGGGGGGTACTTTTCGCTGTAAGGCCTAGATATTGCTCTGTTTTGGACTGTAGGCAATGCACACACGCCAAGGCAAACTTGTGACAATAACAGACTGGATGTATACATTTCTATAGTTTCACAGTACAGAATTAGGCAAATATGGATCACAATTGGACTTTAATGGCAGCCATATGCAGATTTTGAGAAATGTGTTGCTATATTGTTGTTGACAGCAAAATGAAAAGTTGGAGTACTGAGATTGCAAAAGAATTTGCCAGAAGGGTTAACCACATCTCTCTCTCTCTCTCTCTCTCTCTATCTCTCTCTCTCTCTCTCTCTCTCTCTTTCTCTCTCTCCTCTCTCTCTCTCAAATCCCTAACACATACCTAAATTCCACAGACAAATAAAATACCATTGTCCATTCCACACAAGCCAAGCTCAAGAGTGGCATGTACCCAGGTTTGGATATTTGGGACCATTTGCCTTTTTAGACGTACTTTTGTTTAGACTGTTCATTTCTCTTATATGGGTTATAAAATATATCTTTTTGTTGTGTGTCTTTCTGTACAAATAAAGGGTGATTCAAGTTCTAAGTAAATACACTCATCATCAAAACAATAGTTGCACAAATAGTTGCATCTAAAAAGAATCAACCTACAGGAATAAAAACTAGAAATTAAGAATGATTTGTTCTGTAAAGCTACTATTTTAATGATGACTGGACAAAAAGAAAATGCCCCAAAAGTATGTGGGAAAATGTCTGGTTATTTTGTCCACACTGAAAGTGAAGTGTGACAAGAGATAAGAGGTTTTAAGATTTGCTATGGAATTTCGGAGAGCATATTCTATGCACATTTTAAAAAATGCTAATTCACAATGCTGTCATTATTTCATAAGCATGACTACATGTGCCAGTGCATTTTGTTTTGTATTACTGTATAATATACAAGTCCTAGGGAGGCATATATAAAAATGTGACACTGTACTAGGGGTATTAAAAGTGTATAAATTAAAATAACAAATATCTTGCTAGTAAGTTTCTTTAATGGGATTGTTTGCATAAGAGAAGACGAGGCATTAGGAGAAGAAACAAAGCATTAGAATTCTGCATGGAGTATCCTACATTCCACAGTGACCTCCAGTGGGCTTTTTAGGAATCTTAGTGTGGAGTCCATGGAAAATATCCTGAACCACAAAGTCACGCTAACTTCCAAATGGAGCTCTGTGCTTTTAACTGGAAATGACATGACAATTACACAGTAATGTGTGCAAAGTGCCCAGTTTCACTTAAAACATTTTCTTTACAAAAAAAAAAAAAAAGAAAAAAAAAGAATGAATATGCCTAAGAACGTTCAGGGACCAAAAACAATGTGGTCTATATATTTACCATGACATGCAAACTTAAGATAAAGGCTTTCTCTAGCTTTTCATTAGTCTGTTCTTTGAGTCTGACAAAAAGAAGGAACCAAAAAAACCTGTGACTGCACTAAAGGTGCACTACAGCAGGTGTTAACTCATTAACTGAAATCATTCAAAATACAGACATTAGTAGACGTAGCTACAGCAAGCACTGGGTTTCCTTTGTCAGTGCATGACTAAAGCATACTTTCTGTTCCCAAGAGAAAATCTGAGAGCAGAACAATGAAGCAACACTAGGTTTGCAGAACCATGTGGATTGAATCACACAGTACGTATGTCTTACGTATGTCTTACAGCCCAGCTGTATTACACAAAATATTTATGATACAATCTCAAATCATCAAAAATCAAGTAGTATTGCAACCTGAAGTTGATCCTGATAGTCCAACTGTGTTTAAGGTGGTAGTAACATCAGGCTCCGTCATTCTGCACAAGTGTGTGAGACGGGATTCATAGACTGAGAAGAGGTGACACAGTGCATGGCTTGTTCCATGTGTGGAAAATGTAATAGGGTCCACACCTCCCGTTCTCATAACTTATCACTGCACAAAACATAAAACTCCAGAAGATATATCACATACAGTATCGGCTGTCTTTAATTTCCAGTCTATACAGCCATTTAACAGACATTAATCAGAGAAAAGCAGAAAACATATTTTTAATGTATCGGTATTCAGGGGGCCTACTCTTTCTAGTTCCGTTTCGAAATCTGCAGGGATAATTTCCCTCTCCTCCGAAGCTCTGTCTTGGAATTGGTTTAGCATTTTCTTTTTCTTGGTGTAACTTTTTAATTTTTTTGTGACAGGGACCAGATGTCACTATCACAAGCCATTCTATGAGCTCTCCAAACCCACCAGCGATCCCTCTGACTGAACGTTGATGATAAGACACTAGTGGTCAATATTTTTGCTATATAACACAATTCACTGTTCCTCTCCACCATTCAAAAAAGTATGCTTAAGGCCAAAATCTGATCTCCAAATTACTGTAAAACTAGGTCTCAGGAATTAGGCAATGTGTTCATGTTCCAATGTTCTTTGAGGTAGCGTTCAGAGGAACTGATGTCGCCAGATGTCTGCTTCTTATGAACACCACTGTGAAGAAATGCGGGCTGGAAAGTTTTTTCTAGAAAGCATTATTTCACACGGACCCTTTTGGCTTTGTTTACATCCTAGACATTCATTTATGCAGGAATTTTTTATACTTTTTATACTAAGAGTGAAATGTGATTAGATTTGGTCACAGCACTGTGTTTGTTAAATGCAAGATTGAGCATGTTTGAGCCGCAAGAACACCACATGTGGCTTCAACCACAGCGCAGTTACATGCGATAAAGTTTTAAGTCACAGTGTTGCTGTCAAAGCAAAAATTTTTTTTTTTTCAATATTATCCAATATTTTTCCAATATCATCTTTTTTATTTTGTTACAAAAATGGAATAAATGTCACCTGTTATTTGGACTGTGTGACAGTTTAATAATATATATAACATTAACATTGAAAGTTGACTGGAAATTCCACTGAGTTTGTATAATTCAATCTTGATGTGAATTCATTCAGAATGGTTTGGTGTGAAATGGTCCATTGTAGAGAAACTTACAGACATGGTGGTGGAAACCAGGAGTCTGTGTCTACAAATATGGCCAATTTATTTACCATCCAAAACCACCAGTAAATCTCCACATGTCTTTTGAGCTTTTATATGTAATGGTGACCATGGTAAAATAGTAGAATAGTAGAATGTTCTGTTTCTATGGGGACCATGTGCATCTCCGCCATTTTTATTTTTAGTGTTTTTAGTTTTTTAATTTTTAAAGCCTAAAACTTTGATGAAATACATTAAAACAGGATTTCAGGAATCATGCATTTTGTGTAACAACTGCAGGTGAGCAATCTTCAGACGCCTGGTTCCTATCATCACCACTTTAAACAATTCTGACTTTTTCTAAAACAGAGCATTTTGAGTCAAACCACTCAGAGCAACTTTATTAATAATCAGTGTGAAAATATCCTAGTTTAAAATGATCATTTCCCCATATAGAGTTGCTCTTTTTTGTAATGAGACCAAAAAGCACTTTCATCCGATGGTTGGCATTGTGTATACTGGCTTAAGAGGCTTAGCTGCTTAACCATAGAAACCCATTTCATGAAACGCACAGTTCTTGTGCCGACATATACATTTCACAACGTATACGTCAGGCGAACTTTGTTATACTGTGGCTACTAATCAATGCAACAATGATGACAAGACCAGATTTTATTCCACGAACTGGATGGACTACAAACTTCACGATACAATTTTCATGCGTTCAACAAAAAAAAAGTTCTTTCTTATGAAACTTAAATGAGGTATTACATTATTTACTGCGGCACAATGACTTCAGGAGGCTGAGCAGGTTGGCACAATAAATTCATAGCACAGAAAATAAATAAATAAACAACATAAAGACATAAAATATTAATACATAGCAAATAAATACCAATTTTACTCAATAAGTAAACATTCTCTCCTTTGCAACATGGAGGGTTTCAATGTATGCAGAAACTGTCAGGCAATGTCCAACCAATCTTTACAGAGAACGGCTGGGTGAGCAAAACAAGGCGTACCAATAAAAAAAAAAGTTTTCAGTTTTACACGTAAAAATCAGAAACGTAAACTAATATTGCTCAGTGAATATTTTAACCTTTTGAAGATGTATACAGTGCCACCAGTGTTACTAAACATATGGCTTTCCCTACAATATAATCCATATATATATATGTATCACAGCGTACAGCAAGATCATAGCACACTTGTAGATTTGGTAACACTTTATAGCATTAAGTGGAGTCTCATTTTTGTCTGCCATGAATTACAGGTCACATGCAAACAGCTTTATAAACCCCACCAGCTAGCTCACCAGTGCTAAAACGGTATAGGCAGAGTTACAGTGGTCCAGCATTCACTGTGGATCTCGCTTAATCACTGGTGGTGCAAACTGCTCCGTCCACAAAAGGATTGAAGGTTTCTTCAATAAACTATTCATGTAATCACAATGTTCTTTCACACGTTAGTCTGCACAGAGATCTTACTGCAGTATAGCGACAACATTCACAACAAATATACATGACCGTTTGGCAACAATTTGATAATGTACAGAGACCAAAAAGCAGCAAAATAGAAGCATGATATACAATGCTAAGAATATGATAAGACATCTGAGAGTGATGTTGGAAGGCAGAGGTGATGTGGGGTACACAATATCAATGAGAAAGAGATAGATAGACAGAGAATAAGACAAAAGAGAAAGAGAGAGAGAAGAATGGAAGCTTAGTGTTTGGAGTCTCGAGGGTAGAACTCTGCCAGTGTGCTCTGAGGGATCCTCTTCAGCATCTCCTTGGGGAAGATTCTCATCAGCTGCCAGCCAATATCGAGGGTTTCATAGACACTTCGGTTTTCATACGCACCTGCAGAACAAAGCAGCAACAGCTTAGACTTCTCTGAAATCATTACATTTATTGTTGGAAAAAAGTAAGCTGACAACTTGGTCACAGCACGTCTCTTGCATTTCATGTGTTTCCACTGTAGTTGCTGAATACTAAAGTGCTTCAGAAGAGTTCTGCTTGACTGGCAGTCATTTCTGCAGCATGCACACACAAGCTCTCAAACATTTTGCCACTAAAATCATGTGGAAAAGGCTCAATGATGTTTTTCATTTGTCAAGATATAAAACTAACCAACCAATTAATTTGCAAAAAAGTACATTTGTTGTCCACTGGACAAAGTGATAAGTAGAATTATATAGTACAATATAAAGAAAACCATTGGATAGGTTAAGTAAAGTACAAAGCGGATTCCAAAAAAGTTGGGACACTAAACAAATTGTGAATAAAAACTGAATGCAATGATGTGGAGGTGCCAACATCTAATATTTTATTCAGAATAGAACACAAATCCCAGATCAAAAGTTTAAACTGAGAGAATGTATCATTTTAAGGGAAAAATATGTTGTTTCAAAATTTCATGGCGTCAACAAATCCCAAAAAAGTTGGGACAAGTAGCAATAAGTGGATGGAAAAAGGAAATTGAGCATATAACGAACAGCTGGAAGACCAATTAACACTAATTAGGTCAATTGACAACGTGATTGGGTATAAAAAGAGCTTCTCAGAGTGTCAGTGTCTCTCTGAAGCCAAGATGGTAAGAGGATCACCAATTCCACCATTGTTGCACAGAAAGATAGTGCAGCAATACCAGAATGGTGTTACCCAGCATAAAATAGCAAAGACTTTTAAGTTATCATCATCAACCGTGCATAACATCATCAAAAGATTCAGAGAATCTGGAACAATCGCTGTGCGTAAGGGTCAAGGCCGTAAAACTCTACTGGATGCTTGTGATCTCCGGGCCCTTAAACGTCACTGCACCTCAAACAGGAATGCCACTGTCAAGGAAATAACAGAATGGGCTCAGGAATACTTCCAGAAAGCATTTTCAGTGAACACAATTCACCGTGCCATCCGCCATTGCCAGCTGAAACTCTACAGTGCAAAAAGGAAGCCATTTCTAAGCAAACTCCACAAGCTCAGACGTTTGCACTGGGCCAGGGGTCTTTTAAAATGGAGTGTGGCAAAATGGAAGACTGTTCTGTGGTCAGATGAGTCACGATTTGAAGTTCTTTATGGAACACTGGGACGCCATGTCATCCGGACCAGAGAGGACAAGGATAACCCAAGTTGTTATCAACGCTCCGTTCAGAAGCCTGCATTACTGATGGTATGGGGTTGCATGAGTGCTTGTGGCATGGGCAGCTTGCATGTCTGGAAAGGCACCATTAAAGCAGAGAACTTTGTTCAGGTTCTAGAACAACATATGCTCCCATCTAGACGTCATCTCTTTCAGGGGAGACCCTGCATTTTTCAACAAGATAATGCCAGACCACATTCTGCAGCAATCACAACATCATGGCTACGTAGGAGAAGGATCCGGGTACTGAAATGGCCAGCCTGCAGTCCAGATCTTTCACCTATAGAGAACATTTGGCGCATCATAAAGAGGAAGGTGCGACAAAGAAGGCCCAAGACGATTGAACAGTTAGAGGCCTGTATTAAGCATGAATGTGAGAGCATTCCTATTTCTAAACTTGAGAAACTGGTCTCCTCTGTCCCCAGACGTCTGTTGAGTGTTGTAAGAAGAAGGGGGGATGCCACAAAGTGGTAAAAATGGCCTTGTCCCAACTTTTTTGGGATTTGTTGACGCCATGAAATTTTGAAACAACATATTTTTCCCTTAAAATGATACATTCTCTCAGTTTAAACTTTTGATCTGGGATTTGTGTTCTATTCTGAATAAAATATTAGATGTTGGCACCTCCACATCATTGCATTCAGTTTTTATTCACAGTTTGTTTAGTGTCCCAACTTTTTTGGAATCCAGTTTGTAACTGTCAGTTTGCTGCCACACTAATAAGTCCACATTCCAACCCCGTCTGGACTCAAATTTCTAATGGCTATCCCAAAATGTACTCATGCCAAGACCCTGACAATTCCATGTTTTCCAGTAGATGGGACTTACCTGAGGCAGGCAACATGTCAGCAGTGTAAAAAATATTTCAGGCAAAATGCTACCTGTTAATTCTGCAGTATATTAAGGTATATTAAATCATGAGATTTAATTAAGAATGGCAAGATTCAAACGTAATGTTTAAAAAATTACTTGTTCGTGTTTTTTAAGGGGGGGCTACAAGATATGTTTTTTCCAGCTTAGTAAATGTTGTGATGCTTACTGTGTACTGTGAAAACGCCTTGAATAATTATCATATTTTTGCCATACTGTCTACCCGTTGTGAAATCATACACAGTCAGGTCACATTATTATGACTTCCTGCTTTTAATGGCGGCCATGCATAGCTAATGAAGGAAGTCACATTTTCATAGCATTCTCTGGGCCCACCTATCCGTGTGAAGGGGCTTTTAATCGATTTGGGTATGAATCCATCCTTGCTGATCACGTACATCTATACATGCTGCTTGTCTTGCCTGGGGTGGATGGGATCTTCCAGCAAGACAATGTGAGAAGACTTGGCCCCCTAATTCTCCAGACTTGACCAGAACTGAGCATCTGTGGGACCACCTTGATTGTCATGCTCTACGGATCCTCCCCCATGCACCCTGCAGCAGATGTGGGATGCACTGCAGACACCTTGGCTCCAGATACCTGTGACAGCCTACAAGGACCTTAGTGAGTCACTCCCAGCCTGTCTAGCTGCTGTCCATGCTGCACACGGCGACTACTCTGAATATATAATGTGACTCGACTGTGTATTAATATCACCTTGCAGTACCTATGTAGTGCTATAGATCAGGGTTGGGGTGATTGCGTTTGTGGGCTGTGACATTTCTACAATCCTGTGGCTACGCGATGCCTACTGCAGAGTTGAGCATTGTCATCAAACAAGGTTGGTGTGAAAGCACTTATGACCTCAACATGATTTAAGTCATAAGCTTCAACAACTTACCCTGAGAGATGAAATTCTTCTCAAACTTCTGCAGGAACTCCAGGTACAGCAAATCATCAGCTGTAAGGGCTTCTTCACCGACCACAGCCTTCATGGCCTGCACATCTTTCCCAATAGCGTAGCAGGCATACTGAGAACAGAAATACAGTTTTAATAAGTTTTAAAAAAGCACCCTTTCTGAACACTTAATTATAAACAATATGTTTTTGCTTGTCTTTTATTAAAGTATGCTAAGCCCAAGAAATGTCACCAGCTGGTTGGACACATCCGAGTGGTCCTTGCGTGTCATCCCCTCTCCAATAGCAGACTTCATCAGTCGAGACAAAGAGGGCAGGACATTGATGGGAGGATAAATCTACATAAAAACAAACACACAAAACTTCATCTAAACAGCTGCACTAGCAACAACTAATCAATGATGAAGCATCTTAGACATATGATGGTATAGATTAAATCCCAGCTGAAGTATATTTCCATGGCATACTGCTATTTAATTCATTTATATGAATTAGTCGTAGGCAAAAACTTAGATGCCCCTGATCAACCGATTAGTTTTTTTTTTCTTGTTGTCTGTGCAAAAGTGATGGTAGATTTTATATGGCGATGTTCAAAGTTTCACATACGACTGCAACCAGAAACATGAAACATCATGTTCACAGACCTGTCTGTTGTGAAGCTGTCTGTCCACATAGATCTGACCCTCTGTGATGTATCCGGTCAAATCGGGAATAGGATGTGTGATATCTATAGTAAACAAACAAAAAAAAAGAATATATATATATATATATATATATATATTAGTAAATTTAAAATAATTTCATAGCTTATGCATCACAAATGAAGAATTCAAAATGGGCTGAAAAAATATGAATAAAACAAGAACACATAATACATCACAAAAATTTAATTAAAGCAAACTTTATTAATCAGCCCCTCGAGCAGTTAGGGGTGAGCAAGGAGAAAATATGAGGTCCCTCACCGTCGTTGGGCATGGTGAGGATGGGAATCTGGGTGATGGAGCCATTGCGTCCCTCCACGCGGCCAGCTCGCTCATAGATTGTAGCCAGATCAGTGTACATGTAACCAGGAAAGCCTCGACGGCCAGGCACCTCCTCTCTAGCTGCAGACACCTTGGAAGATAAATTACATCATTATAGGAGTCACAGAATAAAACACAGCTCTCATATGCAGCAGCAGCAGCAGTGCATAATGCATATTTTTGTTCTCCTATTGGGCTCTCCTACAATAGAAACAGAGGATATACACACAAACACAGTTTACATGCATCTTGCCAAGGAAATGGCTGAGATCATGGAACAACATCCAACCTGCGGCAAATTTTGTCTTGTACAAAGTCTTGTCGGTTACAGCAGCAATCACATAACATTTGAAATAGCTCAGGAACTCTAGTGGGAATTGGCATCATTGTAGCTATAGTAAGAAGAGATTTCAAAGAAGAATGACCTGACATGTTTTCATATGTCTACTATACGTCTAGTTTCAAAAATGCACGTTTGACAAGATCTGTCTTATTTGCAAAAGAATTATTAAAATTGATACACGGTATGTGAAAACATTCAGATGTGTAGTCAATATATCTAACTGATAAGAAACATTTTGATAAGCTACAAGGACATTATAAAAATATTCAACCCATATTTGCCCTATTCCAAGTATTTATTTATTTATTTTGCTTGTTTTGCCTATGTTTGCATCCTCTGACCTCTCTCAGGGCCTCTGCATAGGAGCTCATGTCCGTCAGGATGACCAGAACATGCTTCTCACACTGATAGGCCAGGAACTCAGCAGCGGTCAGTGCCAGGCGTGGAGTGATGATGCGCTCAATCCTGTATATGGGAATGAACTTATCAACAGATCATACCCAAACTTCAAAACCTATAAATACCTAAATTTAAATTAGAAGCAGATCTAAGAGGATTTTAAAGGGCTCCTGAAAGGGGCTCGGAGCACGCTTACGTGGGGTCATTGGCTAGATTCAGGAACAGACACACGTTGTCCATGGAGCCATTCTCCTCAAAGTCAGACTTGAAAAATCGAGCAGTCTCCATGTTGACCTAAAGACATAGTTAAGCTATTACATGGAATTCTAGTTCTTCAGTCAGCTGAGACCTGCTGATAAAGTATACATTCAATTCAAATGATCAAGCAAGAAAAGGGGACAGTAGAAGCTCTAGACAGGTCTGGTGTGGTTCCGCTCACCCCCATGGCTGCAAACACAATAGCAAAGTTGTCCTCATTGTAGTCCATCACGTCTTTGGACTTCTTTACCAGACCAGCCTGCCGACAGATCTGTGCAGCGATCTAAAATCACAGACAGATGCACATATTTAATCTATATAGAACATTATTATCACACACATTCTTATTAAGATATTAACAACTTTTTGTTAGACACAAAAGAATTTTGCTGTTTTACTGTATTTATGTCTATGTGTATTTATTCAAATGTTATATTGCGTTTTTGCTGCCAAAATCCACTGACTACAAATTTCTTTTTACCAAGTGCAAACCTTTGGTTTAAAATAGAAGTGGATGACATGCCACCAGATATATAATCTGAGATTTAATAACTTTACACATTATAAAGATACCAAAACCAAAGAATCCAATTACTTCTATCCACACACTGTACTGCACTAAACCTAATCAAAGAGGAACAATTATACTCTCACTTGCAGCCAAACATGCAGTTAGGATGTGATTTTAAGTGATGATATCTGCAATGTACTCAGAAAAGTTTACTGTGAAATATTGTAATGTAATTGCTCATGATAATACTAAATATTGTCATACTGAACAGCTCATGTTTAAATATCAGTACATACAAATATATTGTTTTGTTATATGCTATTGTAATGTCATATCATTTCTTTTTGGAAGCCAAGGAAATTTTTATTTTGGCATTACATTTTGAAAACATAAGATAAGATGTCTTTGTCATTGCACAGTGTACAACGAAATTGAGCAGATACAAGGTTTTCTACAAAATTAAACCTATCTGCTTGCAGACGGTACAAAATTATTTTCATACGCTCGTCTTGTACAACTTCACAGATTCCAGATAAAAGAACGATAAGAAGCAGTTAATAAAAAGGAAGAAATGTTAGCTGTGGACAGAATGATGAATAGCAAGGTTGGTTAAGTAGCAAGGAACAGCTTAAATCCTCACTGAACAAAATATACGACTATGGCAGGTGGTTCTGAACTTTTAAACACTTGGTGCACATGAAACAGAGCAATTAGCTCAGGGGTGAAATGTCATAACACTGTAATTTCTTTTTTTTTCATATTGTAATATGCCTCATTCAGTGGCTCATTATCAAGGTGACATGAATCAGCCGTGTTGGGAGTCGGGGAAACACTAAGCCAGTTTGAAAGGACCCTGACAAGCAGACTAATCAAAGCTTGGCTGGAGACCCTAAAGACTGAGTCAAACATGAAATACTGTTTTGAAAAATCAAAAATTCGAAATTTTATTCTTTTGTTTGTGTACAACACTGCTCGGAGGAAGCTAAATATAATTCATGATACACAACCTCGTTATGTGGCAGACCAGCTGCAGAGAAAATGGGTATTTTCTGGCCTCTGGCGATGCTGTTCATGCCATCGATGGCAGAGATACCCGTCTGGATCATCTCCTCGGGGTAGATACGGCACTGTGGGTTGATGGGCTGGCCTAAAAAACAGAAATCATTCAGAGAAAACCAACACTTAGTCACAGGTCTATAGACACACCACTGACAAGCATTCTTTATCTAATTCCGAATCCAACTGGAAGGAGGAGATAAAAGCTTTTCTCGGCTGGAGACAGAACATTGTTTATTCTGTCTCAGTCTAGTTCATGTGAATTTTACTGCTTTCCCCAGACAGAAATGTCCAGTTGTTGCTTTTCATGCTAGCTGCACTTATTTTGCTGAAAGGTTTTTGTTTCTCAACATGAACACAACCTGTCAACCATCTACATCTTAGCTGATTACCCATAATGTCCAAGTAATCCTCCGCCAAGACAGCAGGGCCTCGATCGATTGGCTTTCCAGATCCGTTGAAGACACGGCCTGAAAGTATACAGGGTTTTAATAAATATGTCTTTTTGTGCTATTATCTAGATTTTTTACTGTGGAAACGTCCCTGTCACTCTTCTCACCCAGCATGTCCTCTGACACTGGGGTACGCAGAATGTCCCCTGTAAATTCACAGCTTGTCTTCTTGGCGTCGATCCCTGATGTTCCTTCAAATACCTAAAACCAAAGTCAGTTAAAGATCTACATGAAGAAAGAGAATTTCAGTGCTCATGTACCAACCAATATTCCATCATGTACCACACTATACTCCCTCATGTACCACACTATACTCCCTCATGTACCACACTATACTCCCTCATGTACCACACTACACTCCCTCATGTACCAAACAATATTCCCTCATGTATCAAACAATACTCCCTTATGTACCACACTATACTCCCTCATGTACCACACTATACTCCATCATGTACCAAACAATACTCCCTCATGTACCACACTATACTCCCTCATGTACCACACTACACTTCCTCATGTACCAAACAATATTCCCTCATGTATCAAACAATACTCCCTTATGTACCACACTATACTCCCTCATGTACCACACTATACTCCCTCATGTACCAAACAATATTCCCATATGTACCAAACAATATTCCCTCATGTACCACACTATACTCCCTCATGTACCAAACAATACTCCCTCATGTACCAAACAATACTCCCTCATGTACCAAACTATATTCCCTCATATACCAAATAATATTCCCTCATGTACCACACTATACTCCCTCATGTACCACACTATACTCCCTCATGTACCAAAGAATACTCCCTCATGTACCACACTATACTCCCTCATGTACCACACTATACTCCCTCATGTACCAAAGAATACTCCCTCATGTACCACACTATACTCCCTCATGTACCACACTATACTTCCTGTCATGCTGACCAAAAGAATCCACCCCTGATGCATCTACGTTCTTAAATTCTGGCTTTCTTAGAAAAACATGTGACAGTACACTATTTATATCCATACTATGTACTTTGTCTTAATCCCAAATGACTACATTTAGTTATACTATGTGAGGTTGGGCTGCAGGAGTATTTCAGTTTCTAAGAAGTGCACTATGTAGGTAGCAGGGAGGGTCTAAGATCCAGCCCCAGCGTGCTTTGTAAGACTTGTGGTGGTAACTTGAATCAAAAAGTATTTCAAGTTGAATCCCTGATAACGTATTTCAAGAGTTTGCATTAGACAGTGTTTCACAGGTTCATTATTATATGACCAATGTCAAAAAAGTTCACAGGATGTCCACAACATTCAGTGAGTAGAGCGCGTACACCATACTCTGAAGGAGCTACATTTCGTGAAAGAAAACCTGTCTACGTTAATTATTCTAAACAGTATCTAAGGTTAAAAAAATAGTAGCACAAGTAGCTGCACACAGAAGGAACCAACCTACAAAATGAAACTTGGTGAGTAGGTTTGACACTGTGAGACATACGAATGATTCAAGTTTCACACTCGGCCATGCATGTGACGTAAGTAAGGACAGGGCTTATTGCTGTAACTGACTGACTCAACAGCCACGATTGCTGACATTCATCAAGCAGTGATACCCTCCATGAGTCATCTTGTTAGTGCCAGCATCATTGGCAGCCGGCTAAATGATGCAGGACTACATGCGCACCGTTACAACGACTACCCACAAAGTTTTCACAACTTTTTCTTTTCCTGGCAATGTTAATCTTCCCTCTGAACTGCATTGCAATCTGACACTTCCCTGTGTTCTCTGCAGAGGATGTGTTAACTTGTTAAAGTGTGGCCTGCAGACCAAAGTTGTCTCTTGAAGGGCACCCCCTTAATCCAACGAGACAACTAATTATTTCCATCCTATTAATAATTCTTTTTTTTTTTTTTTTACATTTTTTATGTTCTTTGTTTTGCTAACGAAATATAGTATATTGTGAGAAAGTACATTCCCTTCTTCCTTATTTGTTTTGCCTTTTTAGGCCCTTTAGCCCTAAACTTTTCACTTTGGTTCCTAAGGTTACAACATTTGGTAGTCCCTGATTTAAAGACCTAACCTTTACACTATGTATGTTCTTTAAAACTTCACACAAACTCACATATGTCATGACAAAAACAGTTCTGTAACGAACCATCTGATTCTTTAGCTAACCCAACGTCAGTCTCCTCAAGCACTGTGCAAAGAACCCTTTTTAGAAGTGTACCGCACTGTAACGTTACACAGGTGTCAAAATATCCAACAAATAACTGCAAGTAAAATGCAAAAATGCAGGGAGTATTTTTTTACCTGGACAACGGCTTTGGAACCAGTGACCTCCAACACCTGCCCACTGCGCTTAGTGCCATCGGGAAGGGTGAGGTGGACAATCTCAGCATACCTTGGAAACTGCAAAAGGTGCAGTGAGATATGTAACATATGCACAATTTTTAGTTATAATTCACATATTTCTATCTTAATGGCTGCGAATGGTCTCCAAAAGCTCTAAACCCATCATTTTTTGTATCACGGATGCTTGACAGTGTGTTTATTGAAGTTGTACACTGTAACTTTTACGGTTCTCCAAATCAATGTCTACCAAATCAATCTATGGAAGTTTCTTGGGTGATTAATCACACAGCGCCAAAAGCACACATATCCAAAGCATGTTTATACCTCAGACACACAGTCATGTGTAAAGTCATTCATGTTTCATAGTCATGTGAGATTTGCCCAGTGAAGTGAGCCATGTGACCATCATCCATCCTATCCACCCCAACAGAGAGCAAAGACTGGCTTTAGCAAAGACCCCCCTGTAGTTTGCTCCGAGATCTTCTACAT
This sequence comes from Prochilodus magdalenae, assembly GCA_024036415.1. Lineage (NCBI taxonomy): Eukaryota > Metazoa > Chordata > Actinopteri > Characiformes > Prochilodontidae > Prochilodus > Prochilodus magdalenae. Next base: position 1,856,905 of record JAMWET010006814.1, on the reverse strand, counting down.
TTATAATGCAGTATGAATTTAATAAGTTAATACTATGCTAATAACTTGTTCCTCTGTATCTTAATGAGGATTATATTAGGGTACAATACCTTTACTTGGTCCAAAATCACCAGTGGGCCATTGACACCTGATACAGTTTTATATGCTGTGGACACAATGAAATATCAGAACGTTATAGCACAGGTTCAGAGAACAGCAGCAGGGAATAACACATACAAAAGCCCTGTAATTATGACTTATACAGGTTTCCTTTGTAGCGCCCTGACTCTATATATGAAATCATCAAATTAAATGTAGATGACAATTTCAGTAAGAGAAACAAGGGTTATTTCGTCATTACCAGGTACCACTTACTAGTCTTATTTATCCACACCTTAGACAACTGACACCTTTAACTGACATGAAGGATATGCATTATAACACCATTATGTCATTAGTACTACAACGGGGCTTGTGATGTAGCGACCAGGCAAGAAAACCAGCTGACAGCTGGCAAATAAATCCATGAGCGATTTCACAAAGTTGGTGCCAAAATGCACATGCACATTTGAAGTTTTTCACTAATCAATTTATCAACAACAAATTACATGACTTTTTCATAAATGTTGCAAAATGTTGTATTAGGGGCCTAATTAAGGCGAAGTGGCAAGTTGAAAGAGTGCTATTTAACTTGTATTATACAAGTAGAGAACATTTAGCCGAACAACACGAGCCTGTAAAATGCATGTAGATGAGTTTGACCAGGAAATGTAGATCAGAGCCAAGCCAAAACTCACGTTCTGTATATGTGACAGAACATGACATGTGACATGCACCTAGCATTCAAGCTTCATGCTATTGAAAGTGAGCATTTTGGTTATCTTTGCCTAGAAAATATAGATCATAACTGATAGAAAATAACTGCATTTAAACCATGAATGTAATAGACTGTATGTTTGTCATTTTAACATGCAAACAGATATATATCTGAGCATGGCACAGATCTCAGGAAGTACTGCAGATGGGACATCAATTGGTCTATACAGACATGTATAAATGTCTGTAACCCTAAAAAACATATAGAAAAAAGCTCATCTTTTACATGTGCGATGTTTATGTTTTGCTAAACATTGTTAAATGTGAAATGAGAAATAATACATGTAAGATTGAAAAGCCTTTATTAGCAGATCTGATTGATGACACTGAATGCTGTGGCCTCAGAATGCAAATACTGCAGCCTTATCCCTACATAGTTCAGCTCATTAATGCGATGAATATATCTTTTTAGCCAGTGTAGCTGTAAACATGACATTTGCAAATGTCGTATACTAACGTGAGTCAGGCTTTCAGTGTATTCAACTGGCCTGTGATGCAGAGGTTTTATCTGCGTCCTTCACAGTTACATCCAGCCCTTCTGCAGAGACCAAAGCCTGTACACGACCTAACAGACCCTGCTCTCTTCTGAACGTCTTCAGCATTTGCCTGATCAATCAACACGATGCATTCTTTAATAAAAAGTGTAACTAGCTGCGGAGCTGGCAAATAAATCCACCTGCCTCTGTGTACACGTAGTATAATTTTTATATTGTGCTGATGCAGTAGCCAGGATACAGGAGCTTACAAAGGCATCACACAGCTGCTGAACACAACAATATAACGCAAGAGTGGACAAGGAGCAGTCATACATCTAACCACAGCTAGATTTTCCAGCACTCAGGTGTATTTTGAGATTTATCTCCACCCTGATACTGTCATTCATTCACATTCTAGCTGTTGCCAGCTTCTGCTGCTGCTGATTTTGATGGGTCCCCTGCAGCTACACTAGCTAGCTAATGGCTAGCCATCAATGTTTCGCATTGAAATCGCTACTTACTCAGTCTCGGCTGAGAGATGTAGTCACGACTGACTGCAAGCGCATGTTCTCGGGCAGCGACGACGTTCTTGTGACCGCTGACAGCCGAGGAAATCTCGCTTACGGCTCCACTCACCATTCCCCGAAGAGCCTTCATGTTTAGCTTACCTAGCTTAGCGCCGTTAGCTCCTGAGAGTCGTGACAGAAGCGCTGCTGCACATGCGCAGTGGAGATTGCAGGCATCGTCTTAGTGACACAGCTCTTCTCCTGTTCAGTCCGATATTAAAGGTTAACTCTACTGATGTTTTTTCGAAATTTCTGCATTATAGTTAATATCTGTTCAGAGGGGCTGGATATGAAATTATCTGATCTAGAAAAGCTCTCCGTGTTAGAAACGGGGTTAGCTCACAGCTGTGACATGAAAATTATGAATATGCTGCATGAATATGGTTCAGTTTTGCACATAAAAATACTTTTTAAAATCTTTTAATGTCAGCACAAATTTGTTTACATTTTAGTGAACAAATAAATTCATTAGTTTTTGAATATTTGGTATTCCTATACTTATACAGATACAGATTTCTTTAACCCATCTATTGTCATGCATCATTTACATTGGCATGGTATTAAGCAATGCATCTACTAGAGGGAAGTGAACTGAGCAGCCTTAGTAGACAGTAATAACCGCTCTGCGATAAATGTAAAGCAATTTGTCTTGTGACTGTATTTGTATACTACACAGCATGTCAAACTTACTGTACTGCATACTACACTTAGAGGGCATGGTGAGGGGGTGTCTATCCCTCTTAAAAAGCGAAGAACTGCTGTTCAGTTCTGGCAGACATGGCTGGGAAGCGAGCAGGTCACTTCTGGCCACACAAATCCATACAAGCTGTCTCCGCAGTTTGGCATAGCAAATTACAATAAGCATGTAAACCAATGTTAAACTAAACAGTAGTTTATTTACAGTTAAAGGTTTATCCTACTCTAAGTGGCCATTCTGCATGGCCACGCTTCCCACGGCACCACAAGCCTGTATAATATTCATCTTTTCAACATTTTTTTGATTTCAGAAAACAGACATATGAAAGCAAAACATTTATTAGGATGGACATGTTTTAAATGACATAAGAGTGACACTACAGAAAAACTTGGGAGACACTTGGCCTCCGACTTTGCAAATTCCCAAAGATATCCAGAGAAAGATTTGGCTATAAAAATAAAAAATAGAGAGAATATGGGAAGCAGTTGGGAGAGAGACACAAACCATTATGGCGTAAATTATACATTTTTGGGATATTTCTCATGATTCTCCTTGAGGAATGTCTTCTAACCAAGAAAGTAACTTTTTGTTCATTGTACTTGTTGCTGATTACTGAGCTGTTTAACAAAATTCACTGCTGTATTATTCTAATCTTCTAAATCTCACAGATAAAGCTAGCCAAGTAAGTACACAGCCAAATGTAATATGCATTAAAACTTTACTAAAACCTTCTTATATATACATTAAATATAGTTCATTTCTTTTTAGTTGAGTGGCAGCTTCTTTCCTGCTGTGTGTTCAGTAAAGGAGCATTTGTTTAAAGCTCTGTCTCTCCTGCTTTATCTTAGACACAGATGTCACATTGGTGTCAGAAGTGGGAATGCACACAAGAATGTCTGGCATGTTTGTTTACTGGGACAGCAGACTTTCTGATACGGAGAGGCTGCTTTTTGGCCCTCTGCGTCCCAGGGAGAGTGCTTGAACTCTCAGGGAGAGTGCTTGTGACTTGTGGGTCACCAAGTTTTGTGGTTGACCAGTGAACAGGGGGCTGTGCGACGTGTGGTGCAGTGTTTGTCCATGAAGTTACAAGGTTGGAAATCTCAACCTAAATCTTTGTAGCTGTTTTGACATAGATCATGTCCATAATAAAAATAAAATATAGAAATTTCAATTTAAGACCCCAGATCTAGTAACATGCAAGCTTTTGAGCTTTTTGAACTTGTAAGATCAAAGAAATATCTGGAAAGTGTGAAGAGTGTCCTATTCACAGTGTCAGTGGAGGCAGGAATGCTAATCGAGTTTTAAAAGTCTTTGCTGATTAGGATCTTATCTGCTAATAATTGACTTAACGCTGTTACACGGAGGAATCCAGTGTAATGTCCTTATCTTACTTTACAAATTTAGTAGAAGATAACAAAGTTGCTACATTTTTTATGGAAAAAAAGATAATGATCTAAGACTATATCCCCTCAGTCCTTAGGCAATGCAATTTAAATGTGTTAAATGACTTTAAAACTTTCTTCCAAGTTGTGAAACTTTCTTGTCATAGTCAGATTTAATATAGAGAACCAAATTCAACTGTTTCACTGCACACAAACCTTATACCACATATGGTGTTCTGTACTGTACCGACAGCAGCCACACAGTAGTATGTAAGCATCATCTTTTGGTGAAATGAACTTTATACGTGTCACACAACGTAGCCGTATCTGCTGTCGTACTTCGCAGCAGTGTAGCTGGTGCTGGCAGAGGAGGGGTTGTGTTTGAGTGTTTGGCTCAGCTGGCTGTAAGCCACTTTCGAGTGGAGGCTTGAGCCACGGCTGGCTGGACGGCTCTCGGGTGCTGGAGCATCCTCTCTGAAAAAGTCCAGCACATATAATAAATTACTTTCAGGGCTGAGGGACTACATATAGTAGAAATGCAGTCATATGCAGGGCACCTGGTTAAATAATATGCTTTCTTGATTTTGATTTTCTTTTGTTTTTACCATGTGTCTTTAAAAGAGTAACTTTACAGGACAAGAAAAAAACTAAACTGTTAATGGCTGTTAGTGGAGAATGTCATTTGAACTATTTATTTAGGTCCATTCAGCATGAATTCATTCAACACAACATAACGGGCAATTGACCTTTTCAAATCATGTCAACAAAGTGTTGTCACTACACTAAAATCCTAAAAACTAATGACTAAACATCCAATTTTTTCAAAGTCTGAACATACCAAAACAACCATAACACTACCCAAACTTCACCAAAAAAATTTGGGCAGATTTAAAAGCATACAAACCAGTATGCAACTAGCAAACCCAGCTTTAATTAGTTGCACAATACAGTAATATTATTTTTCATTCAAATACAAAACGAGTTACATAAGTGCATTAATATATGTTTGTTGGCATTGACTGTTCTTAGCATTCCATTCTGATTTTCAGACTTCCAGACACACTGACTTCAAAACAATGGAAACTAACTCACAATGTGGCCATGAGGGACAAGCATAGACTCTAAAATCCTGCTCTAAAATGTAGGGATGTGGCTAAAATAAGGCTTCAAATACAGACTAAAACGTATCTAAAATGTAAACTTATGATAAATCTAAATCTTTCAGCTTCACCTTAAAAGAAATTAAAATGATTCTGTTAAAACAACAACACTGAATAAATGCATAAATAATAATACATATAAATTACATGTTTGTGTTGGAATTTAGGAGTGAGGGTTTGAGACAGCCACCTTGCAATAGAGAGAATAACTCAGTCAATGCTTTGACTCAATTGTTGTTGTTGTTTTTACTGTGAGGTCACAGTCTGACCTGATTTGGTAGAATGATACATATGCAGATTTCATTTCCAACTGATCTGAATAAGATAAAACAGAACCAGGTTGAAAAAACCATACTTGCCTATGTTCTGAACACTACCTTGCCATGCAAGCAGCAGACCCCACAGTTTGTCTAATATGCACAACACAGTCAGTACCTGATCTCGTTGGAGAGCTCTTTCTCGTAACGTTTTGGTTCCCATCTAAAGACAAGGAGCCATATGACCAGGAGGATGATTATAATAAGCAGCAAGCATCCACACACAGTGCCAGCGATCACCCCGGCCCTGTTAGGAGCTACACAAAGGCGCTGGTTATGGTATAACGGTCAAGATGTGTATGAACTAATAAAATTGCTTTTAGAGTGTATATAAAGTCAATCAGTACAGAACTAGCAGAAAACAGTGTAAATGCACCCTGGAAGGTAGAACATGGTTCCTAAAGCTGCACGACGTAAGAGTTGGTGATTTGGTGACCTAAGTGATTTGCTGCATGCTACATTGGGAAGAATATTTTGTGGCCGGGGTTTGTTTGTCTGATGAACCTGATGATTCGTCAAAAATCTTGCATGGGCAGAGTGTTGCATGGGGATGGGTTGTTAAATGTCACTTAACAACCATAAGATGATATCAAGTGACCTACAGCAAGAATGGCAAGCGGCAGCTGGGGTGAAATGCACAAGGCCATTTTGTTATTTTGACCATTAGTCAGTTGGTTAATTTTTAGTCATAAATAAAAAGATAAAATACAATATATTCATCTGGGAGAAATTTAGGAGAAATCTTCCAGTAATTTGTAGAAAACAACAACATTTTGGTCAAACACATACCAATAAATTGTAAAGCTAGAGAAACAGATTATTATATTATTCCAATTACAATTTTTCTTAATAAATAAATTCTGGGTTCATGGGTTCAGGTAAAAGAACCATGGTACAATTAAGTTCTCATATACCATATAATGGATGCCATCATATTGACAGCATTTCAACCCTGAAAAGGCATTTAATTTCTGAGATATTTCTGATAAATAATTTTCTAATGTCATGATATTAGATTAGGTCTGCATCTGTAAAATTATGCTATGTTAAAACTGTCTAGGCTCAAAGAAAAGATTTTCAAACCTGATGTAAATTGTTCTGATTGCACAGTTTGATTAAAATGTCACTTAAGGGGGAGTTTACTGGACTGAAAAGAAACCATTTATTTATTTTTATAAATTCTGATTTTTTTTATTTACAACAATTTAAAATAATTTAACTGCTGCATGCCATGAGTAAAGTGCCACCATTTTCACCATATACACAGTGTTTATTATCTATCAAATACATCCTTTAAAATATCACCATATATCAAAATCACATACTGTATATCAGGATGGGTAAAAAAAACATCCAGTCCTTTTGTCAATAGAGTAGACATGTTGGCTTGACAGGGTCACTCACGCTTTATAGCTTGTAGGTTCAGTCGACAGCGCTTTTTCCCAACAGCATTGGATACCTCACACGAGTAGATGCCAGCAAAGTCCACAGAGTGATTGTTTATTAAAAGCTCTCCCAGAACAGAGTCTGATAACAGAGAGAGAAAAAAACAGATCAAATCCAAATAAACAGTTTGAATTGTTCCACTGAACTCCCTGTCTGATCACAATGCCTTATTATTCAATACCAGCAAAGAAAAGGCCCTGAAACCCGACCTGTTAGCGGTAATGTAAAACTACAAGTTTCATATGTCATTCACTTTCCAGTCCATTTATGGAATTCAAAAACATCATGTAATAAATTTGTTGTTGTGGTGAATCATGCATGCATTTATGTATGTCAGTCAGTTTACATATATCTGGCTATTTAGCCTACCCACTCACAGTCGAGTTTTCTTGAAAGCACAATAGCAAAAAATGTAGTTTGTAGTAGCAGCATTAGTAGCAGAAGTGTTAGAAATCGTATTAGTGGTTAGCAATAGTTGTAGTATTAGTAGTAGTGGTAGTAGCGCTAGTAGAGGTATTAGGAGTAGCATTACTAGTAGCTAGCAGTAGTATTAGTATTAGCAGTAGTTAGATTCAGCAGCAGCATAGGTAGTAGTAGTAATGGTAATATGAATTGTATAAGTAGCAGAACAGTAGAACAGTAGTAATAGTATTAGTCATAGCAGCAATGATAGTAGTAGTAATAGTAGTAGTAGTAATAGTAGTAGTAGTAGTAAAAGTAGTACTAATTGTAGTAGCAGTAGTAATAGTGGTAGTAGTAGTAGTAAAAGTAGTACTAATTGTAGTAGTAGTAGTAGTAATAGTAGTAGTAGTAAAAGTAGTAGTAGTAAAAGTAGTACTAATAGTAGTAGTAGTAGTAATAGTAGTAGTAGTAGTAATAGTAGTACTAATAGTAGAAGTAGTAGTAATAGTAGTAATAGTAGTAGTAGTAAAAGTAGTAGTAGTAAAAGTAGTACTAATAGTAGTAGTAGTAGTAATAGTAGTAGTAGTAGTAATAGTAGTACTAATAGTAGAAGTAGTAGTAATAGTAGTAATAGTAAAAGTAGTACTAATAGTAGTAGTAGTAGTAATAGTAGTACTAATAGTAGTAGTAGTAGTAATAGTAGTAGTAGTAGTAATAGTAGTAGTAGTAGTAAAAGTAGTACTAATTGTAGTAGCAGTAGTAATAGTGGTAGTAGTAGTAGTAAAAGTAGTACTAATTGTAGTAGTAGTAGTAGTAATAGTAGTAGTAGTAAAAGTAGTAGTAGTAAAAGTAGTACTAATAGTAGTAGTAGTAGTAATAGTAGTAGTAATAGTAGTACTAATAGTAGAAGTAGTAGTAATAGTAGTAGTAGTAATAGTAGTAGTAGTAAAAGTAGTACTAATAGTAGTAGTAGTAGTAATAGTAGTAGTAGTAGTTATAGTAGTACTAATAGTAGTAGTAGTAGTAATAGTAGTAATAGTAAAAGTAGTACTAATAGTAGTAGTAGTAGTAATAGTAGTACTAATAGTAGTAGTAGTAGTAATAGTAGTAGTAGTAGTAATAGTAGTAGTAGTAGTAATAGTAGTAGTAGTAATAGTAGTAGTAAAAGTAGTACTAATAGTAGTAGTAGTAGTAATAGTAGTACTAATAGTAGTAGTAGTAGTAATAGTAGTAGTAGTAGTAATAGTAGTAGTAGTAGTAATAGTAGTAGTATGAGTAATAGTAGTAGTAGTAGTAGTAATAGTAGTAGTAGTAGTAATAGTAGTGGTAATATTAATTGTATAAGTAGCGGAAGTAGCAATAGCAGTAGTAGTAGTATCAATAGTAGTACTATTAATAGTATAAGTAGTACTAGTATCAATAGCGGTAGTAGTATTACTAGATGTAGTAATAGCAGCAACAGTAGTGGTAGCAGTAGTTATATTAAATGTAGAAGCAGCAGTAGTAGCAGTAGCAGTAGTGGTAGTATTAATAGAAGTTGTAGCTGCTGCTCATGAATCTCAGCTGTTGTTATCCTCCTTCAGCACTAGAGGTCGCACTCACTCTGCATTGTGGAGGAAGGTAAAGGACCCCCGCTCTCTCTCCTCCACTCATATTGTAGCGGCCCAGATCCCTGGTCAGATTTACAGCGCAAGGACACAGGATGGCCAACAGCCTCGTCGCCCTCCACCCAGCACTTGGGCACTGACGGCCTCTCTGACACAAAGAGAAGAGCAGCATAACTCCACCATTCAGTTCAGTTCCATTCAGTAAAACTCCAGGCTGCAGTAGATGATGGGGGAATTTTCAGATGAACAGAAAAGTTGTTCAAAGAAAAAAGTTTTCTTCAAGAGTTTTGAACAAAGTGGAGGACAGACGTGATGCAGCAAGGGTAAAGGAAGACACGCAGCGCGCAAGATTGGAGGCACTATTAGGTTGCGAGTGAATGCGAGATGGCTGGAAGCCTAAGAAAAGTAATACAGAAGGAGATTGAATTGTACAAGTAAAGTGTGGGGAAATGCTGAGTGTGGCAAAGCTGAAAAGAGAAATCAATATGGTGGATGTTCAAAGAGGACAGACAAATAATGAAAACGGCATGTGTGAGACGCTGAGCATTTTGTGTTTTAGATTTGTGCACTGTAAACTATGTATGGTGTCCTTAAGGCCTCAAAAGATGTATAGCAATGTAAGGTATTATTACATATAACTTCATTATTTGATATTAGTTGTAACAACAGGCCAGTTTATGAATGATGTTAGAAATCATAGATGTAAATATAATTAGAGAAATTATTGGCTTGTAAATTGCCTCTGAAAATAGCTAAATAATTGAAGGTGTAAAGTGTAGACTGTAGGTGTAAAGTGTATGTAAATAATGTATGCCTGAAAGAGTGAAATAAAGTACCTGATATATAAAGGGGAAATAAAAGCGTAATCAGATCAGGAGTCAGGAAACTCCAGGATTTCTGCTTTGCAACAAGCTCATAAACTCACACCAGATGTCACGTAAACTTAAGGTAAAACTCAAACTTCATGAACTGCCTTTTCTATAAGTCACTAAACAGAAATACATTTAAACAGTATTTAAAAAGAGCTGAATTTAGAGCTCAGTATTTGGGTTTCTCAGTCCATGTATACTCTTCTTTCAGAATGCTCAGTCTATGCACATGCAGAAACATGTGCAAACTGTGCTTAATCTGAGCTAGGAGTTGGAGTGTTTACATTATTCTTGAATAATGACATCACTACAGGAATATATACAGTGAGGAAAATAAGTATTTGAATACCCTGTGACTTTGCAAGTTCTCCCACTTAGAAATCATAGAGGGGTCTGAAATTTCCATCTTAGGTGCATGTCCACTGTGAGAGACATAATCTAAAAAAAAGAATCCGGAAATCACACGGTATGATTTTTTAATAATTTATTTGTGTGTTACTGCTGCAAATAAGTATTTGATCACCTGCCAATCAGCAACAATTCTGGCCTTCAAAGACCTGTTAGTCCACCTCTAAAAACTCCACCTCCACGCCACTTATTATTCTACATTAGAAGCACCTGTTTGAGGTCGTTAGCTGCATAAAGACACCTGTCCACCCCACACAATCAGTAAGACTCCAACTACTAACATGGCTAAGACCAAAGAGCAGTCCAAAGACACCAGAGACAAAATTGTTGACCTACACAGGGCTGGAAAGGGCTACGGGGCTATTGCCAAGCAGCTTGGTGAAAAAAGATCAACCGTTGAAGCAATTATTAGAAAATGGAAGAAGCTAAACATGACTGTCAATCTCCCTCGGACTGGGGCTCCACGCAAGATCTCACCTCGTGGCGTATCAGTGATCCTAAGAAAGGTGAGGAATCAGCCCAGAACTACACGGGAGGAGCTGGTCAATGACCTGAAGACGTCAGAGTCATGCTGGCACCACTGTTAAATCCAAGCCCGTCTTTTTTGGTCTTAATTTGGATGGTCGCCGTGTCATGGAGGACGAAGAACACCAAAATGACGAGGTCTTACCATCCCAAAAACAAAAACACCATCCCTAATGTGAAGCATGGGGGTGGAAGCAAACAAAGGCTACTGTACCAAATATTAACATTGATTTTCACAGGTGTTCAAATACTTATTTGCAGCAGTAACACACAAATAAATTATTAAAAAATCATACTGTGTGATTTCCGATTTTTTTTTTTTAGATTATGTCTTTCACAGTGGACATGCACCTAAGATGAAAATTTCAGAACCCTCCATGATTTGTAAGTGGGAGAACTTGCAAGACACTAAAAAACAAAAAAATATATATAATAGTAAATATAATAGTTTTAACATGGCTATTGTATTGTAGACATGATGACCCCTGCATCCCATCACCACCACTGAAAAAAATCTGAGTCCAACTACTCTAAGTAATTTTGATGTCAACTGTTGAATTGTACACAAGATAAATAACAATAATTATGAAAATTCCCTTTAGGGCAGTCATATCTTGGAACGCCAAATTATGTAGTTTTTTTTTACCAGATAAAAGAGACCTATTAACCTAAAATTGAATTACACATGAACAAAATTTCCAAAACATTATTAAAATCACAGGAAAAAATAGTAAATAAATAGTCCACAGTAAGCATGGTTCTTTTTTTGTATATTCTGTCTACTACCCATATGCACAACCGCAGAGGCCTCTTCCTGTCTGTGGCTTGTTTAGTGTAATAGAATTACTGTAGTAAAACTTCTGTTTTCATAAACAAAGAAATATGAAACTAACCCAAACGAAACAGCATTACTGAGAAAACACCTTTTTCTTTTTTTTCAGTGAATAAATGAGAGTTTAGAAGTGTGGCCCTCCTATTGTGTGAAATACCCCCTGGGATTCAGGGGGTTGGCTGGCCATTTCAGTGTTTACTGGCTGCCATCTCATTCAACATAGCGGTGCTGATGCAGCTTCCGTGGCAACAAAATGTTAGTTTTATAATTCTTCTGGAAATTCTCGTTTCTAGATTGGTAATGCAGCTCTTCCACACAATAACTGAAATCTTTGGTCATCAGTTTAAGAAATGTGTAACTGGA